>WEIT01035314.1:36867-67776 GCA_013389985.1 Dryoscopus gambensis
CTTCTGAACATGTTTTGTAACATAGATGTCAGAATTATCACCCAGTGAAAAAGATGTGTGGCAGAGATGTGTCACAGCTGTCAAGGCACAGAGATGTTGTGCAGAGCAGATACACTGTTATGTTGCACTGTATAGGTTATCTGTCTAAAGTATTAATTGTTCAGGATCCATATTCTGCTGTCATGGATTTACTGATTTGCAAGTAACCACATAACCTAATTTGCTGCCAGTGCTCAGTTGCTGAAACACAACACACAGGTATTTCAGAGCAAATAAAATATCAGCAGGGAAAATTCATTACCGGGTAACACTTCCCTTTAGCCACTGAAAACAGTTCCTACTCCCCAGCAACCTCGGTAGCATGAAACCAACTTAATACATTCACACATATTGCCCTCATCCTCTCCACAGGCTGCACTTCCCTCAGGAATATCCACCTGCTCCTATAGGGAGTCCTCCACAGGCTGCAGTCTGAGTACCTGCTTTGGTGTGACCCTCTCCACAGGCTGCAGGAAAATACCAACCCCTGGGTGCTTGGCTTCCGGGAGCTGCCAGGGAATTCCTGCTCAGGTACCTGGAGCACCTCCTTCCCCTCCTTCTTCACTGATCTTGGTGTCTGCAGGCTTGTTTGTCACAGTCTTTTCCCTCACTTTACCAGGCAGCATTTTGCTTTTTCTTGACTACATTTCCAAAAAGATGTCAGCATCCTGACCGCGGGGCTCAGCCACGTCCTGCAGTGTATCTGTTGGAGCTGACTGGAACAGGCTGAGCCCAGCACAGATGTTGCCCTTGCAGACCCACCCCCGCCACCGACGCCACCAAGCCCTTGACACATACAGACAATACAATGTCTAGTGGTTTCTAAACAATTGTATTTTCTCATATTACACATAATCTACTGTTTAAAGTTACTTAATTATTCCAAACACCATCTTCAACTTGGCTGATTTTAATCAACTGACTTTTCTTTTTTTGGTTGTTGAATATTTTGACTAATAATCAGTTACATATCAGGTAGTATTTGATACACAATATTTTGACATTTGGTACAATAAACCTGGAAAAAGTGTTGCTGCTAATAAGAACAAAATACTTTTTAAAAATAAACACCAATTGAATTTTTGACAATGTATCTTTATTTTTTTGAAAAACAGTATTTCACTCTAAGATTATTTTTAAAATCTGAGCAATCTAGAGTGCTCTAACAATAAGACGAAAACTGTAAAAAATATTGGAGATTAGGTCTATGTAAAAGTGGAAACAAACATTTCATTTAAAAAGGTCTACTGCAATGTCGATTTTTGTTAATGAAAAAAAAGTTTTATTTTGTCATTTGGAATTTTCTCTTTAAATAAATGAAAATATTCTAACTGAAGCTTCTGTTATTTTTTATATAAATATATATGTATACACATATATATACTATATATGTCTTTTTATATATAGATAAAGATTGAGATCCATTTCTATGCAAAAAAAAAAATTAAGGAAGAGTGTCCAGATTCTTGGTTTTAACAATGGCAGAAAAATATAATTGTCAGGTGACAGAAATTTTATTTATTATGTAAAATATGTTTACTGAGCTAGATGTGGAAAGTTTAAATTCTGCAGCAGAGGTATTCATTAAGAACCCCACAAACTGATTGACCCTAGCGACAATGCACAGATTCTTTATAGTTAACAAATCAGGATACTTATGTTTGATTCTGATTTCATGATTAGGTGGTTAATGCATAACTTATATAATGCATATAAAAATGCTTGTTTCCTCAGCTGTGACCCTGAATTAAAACATAAATTTTGAGTTAATACATGCAAAACCACTTGCATGCTGCTAATATTTTCACTTTAAGAACGAAAGAAAATAGATGCTACTAACTTTCCCTAATTCTGGACTAGTCACCATTCAGATATATGCTATCTGTTGGCTTCTCTAGCTCCTAGTGGGGTCTTTTTCAAAAAGGACTTTGTGAACACAGTGAAAAGGTAATTAAAACCTTGAAGGCAAACAGTGCTGTAAATACTGCACCGACACATAAGCACACTCATTTCCTTCCTGGTTCCACTGTCCTTCAGAGGGCAAGTGTTGCACTGCTTGCTGCCCAGACCAGCAAAGGTTTCAACCAAGTAAACAGGTGATGGAGCTATGAGTACTTTCCTTTGTTAAAAAATAAGTAACTTCTTGACTTTTGGAACTTGAAACACCATGTTTTATATGAACTTTCAAGTGTTCTGCTTTTCTGGGTTTTCCAAGACTCAAGTTGCTTCAGTTTTCAATAACTTTGTTCTTTTTCTAACTCTTGCTTCGGTCTTTTCCTTTCACTGGGACCTTTTTGTTTCTCTATCGGTATCTTCCTTTTTTTTGAGCAGTTCAGATATGGCTGCTCACCATGAGAACCTAATACTCAAGCTATATCTATGCTATGAAATAAACTTAAATGAAGTCTCAATACCAGAATGGAAATTAATCTAATTTTCGCTCCAAACTCACAAACATGTCTTACTGGTGGCAAAACACAGGAGGTAGTCTGAACCCTCACTTTTCACAGCATTAGGGATGTCACATAGCTGTCTCGCCTCCAAATAACTGAAAGTAAGAGGTGAGATTTTAGCGAGTTTTTTCTTTCGATATCTAAGCTGTTAGACAGTAGTATTGCTGAAAGGCTATAGCAGACATTTTGAATTCACAGACTGTGCACCGTATCCCACATCACTAAATACGAATGACTCTGATACAGGGAATAGGAATGGAGAAACATATGCTATAGTCCCAGGTTTTGCCACATAAGAGGAAGGAGAAGTCTTTACCTTCTTTATTTTATTTCACTGTTTTTAGGAGGGGAAGTTCCTCATTTGTGAATTAAGTGTGCTTATATTTTTCTCAGAGGAGTAGTTTTAAATATTTTTTCTCCATCCCACAACTCTTGACAAAGCCAGTGCCTTTAGACAGTTCTTGTCACTGTGTAACAGTGATATAACACAGATATAACAGTATCTGTATTTAGAACAGATTAAGAGCTGAATGTTGTTTGTAGTGCTTTAAACATGTCTTACGAAATTTTCAAATTACAGCCATCTCATTGTCAAGACTCATGGTGATAGGAGGGGGCGTCTAGAGTTTTCTCACAATTTTAGTTCCTATGGGCAATGTCTAAGATCATGATGATACAGAATCGAGCATATCAAATGACAGCAAGCTTGGAAGTTAGAGAAATTGTGATTATGTGCCAGAGGCATGAACTCTAGCTCCACTGTAATTGTCACTGTGATCTACTGAAATGAAAATAAAATGCATTTAATGGTGTTTTTCTCAATTAACAATATCACTGCACAATGTTGAGAATATTTAACGACTTCAGCAGAATGACAGCAGACACAGCTTCATCATACATAAGTGGAAGACTTGTAATAGGCTCAGACACAAATGCATATAACACAGCAGGGGATTGCTCAATTTGTAACCTGCATTTCTCAGCATTTCCTTACACCACTAGAGCCAAACGAAGCCTTCCCCAGGGATGAAATCCAGGCAGCACTTCTAAATGGCATGCTGTCACATATGTCAAGCTCTCCCATGGCTTAAATCTGCCGTAGGCTCAACAGCAGATATCACTCAGCAAAACACTAAATTATTTCTTCACTGCAATCCTGTTTGTAATGATTACTTTATTGAGATCTTATGAAAAATTTCTCCTTAATTTTACCCAAAATATCTATGAAATGTTTAGTTTACTGATTTCTTTATTATCAGTGGCAGAATGAAAACTTTCCAGAAAGACTTAGTAAACTAAGTATTCTGAAGATTCTTCCTTATCGGAACATATCCTTACTGCATTAGTTTTCATCATGATGCTGAACATTACTTTCCTCACCACTAAGATATATATTGAATGATCATATCTCATTTTGAAAATGTTCAATATCAATATCATCTGATGTCAGAAGTCATAATGTTAAATTAGATTTTTTTACTGAAATTCGTTACTGAAGTCTCATTTTTTAACTCCTACTGATTTGATTTTTTTCTTTATCCATCTGTATTTGATGTCATCAAGAATATGTGTACTCTAATGGAATCTTGGTTTTCAGTACTTGTAAGAGAAGAAAACCATTCTAAAACTATTATGCTTATCTTGATGTTTAACAGGGATTGAGTATGAAAACAAAAAGAAATAAAGTGTAGGTATAGTATATATATCATGGAAAATAAGCAGCATTGCAAATGCAAGCAAGTAATTTGTATGTGAGGAGAGACAATTTTGTCTTATTTCTCATTTTTTCCTTTCAAGAATATTTTGATAGTGACCCCTTTCCTCTGTCATTTATGATGACACTTCAAGCACAGCCTGACTGAGAGTAACTTTCATATATAAGGTAACTGGTCAGCAGCTGTTTCTTTGTTAAGGTCTGCAATAACATGGACAGATATTAGCATAAGTTCATCCCAGTTCTTTAACAATCTGTAGTGTTCCATAAGATATCCCATCAGATGAATGGAATGAAACAGGTTACACTGCCATGTATGTCGGAAAGGTGAAATCAGTTTAGAATCATGCTCCTGCAGCTGTCAGTTCTGAATAGCCAAAAATGGAAAAGGAGGATTTGACACAGATGAATAATCAAGTGGATCTTCTTTTTAACAATAGGCCTTAGGTGCTAAATTTCAATACATCTACCACAGCCAGTACGCTTAGCTTTTCAGAAAGTAAAAGAGAAAAATTTAAACTGGCGTAACAAAAGAAAATACTGGTAAACTAAGAGTTACAAATTTAAATAAGTAAAAAAAAAAAAAAAGTAAAATCACACAGAAAAGACAGTTGCAAGTGTCTCAAGAGACCAAAAACTTGATGGTACTTATGTTATGTTGCTGCAGGTTAATTACTGGTGATGTTTTATAAGGCTGAAAGATAATGACCAGCTGAAAACTTGACAATCTCAGCACATAAACAGTTTGTCTTATGTAGGTCCATGGTATCTGGAACAGATGTTTGCTAGCAAAGAAGCAGTGCTAAAATTTGATGGACTGTAATATATGTACAGACAATATGTGTGTGTGCATCTCCATAGACATAAAATTTAATTCTGTATGATCTTTGAGGTGGTTTTGGGGATAAATAAGCAGCTCTGAAAAACTGCAAATTTTGTTCTCCTAAAGCTTGGTTTTTACTTACATCTAGTCGATTTTCTTCTGCAATAAATTCTTCTCAAAACATATGATTTTAAATATGATACTGTCTAACCCTAGTTCATTTATTAAGATGCAAATTAGAAAGCATTTCTAAATTTTTTTAACAGATGTAAATAACACACAATAAAAGTGTAGGTGGTTTCTAAGAGCTGGTTTTGACTATAAGTTTTCATATGAAATTAAATGGCATTTACCTTTATTTGCAAATAAATGCTCTAAAATTTAGGAAATTACCTCACTGCACTATATATAAATAGAATCACATTTCAAGAGTGAAGTATGATAATTTACCCTTCATAAATATAATCAACATCAACTAATATTCTGTAACATAATTTTAGTAAAAAAATTCTTGTTTGCATTATTGTAAATTTCCAGTATACTAAAAGAGAAAATTGTCTTGCTCTTCTATAAGGAGAGTGAGTCAGAAGGAGCATAATGCTGCATTACAGTGACTTGATGTTCTTCTATACTGTAACAGGAGGCTAGCTACCAGTCTTTGCTTCTAGGAATGTTTAGGAATTTTACATTACTATGTTATGTATTACAAAAAGTAAAAGAATTAGTAAAATCAAAATAGAGGAAGAAAAAACAACCTTATTTTTCCAGTTAAGATACCTAGTCATACTGAGTTAAAGCTGTCTTTTACCTTATTTCTCTGTAGTCCTCTGACCTATATTCCTGGCCAGTGTTTCAGCCTATAGGGATGCTCAAGGGTTCCATCTTAGGCTTCACTGAAAAAGATAACATTCTTGTTATTTTAATTTTTATTTCTGATGCTGAAGAAAATCCAGATGATGACAATAGGAATATTTTGCTGTCCTGTCACTCAAACTTGTCTGAGGCTTGTTTTGGGGAGAAAGGAATCAAACAAGCAGACAGATACTTTGAATAAAGTCTAAGGTCTCAAATAATCTGCTGTGATTTGAAATTAACTAAGTATATAAATGTTGTATTAAAACATGACATCAAGTTCTGATAAGTCTTGCTGGGGAGTAGAGCATGAAGGTATAACGCCCAATTTTCTGCTCTGTCATTCTGCCGTAGTGTACCACTCACACTGCAGACAGAGCCAACTAAGGGGAACAGCTTTCGCTGAATCGATATGTGTGGCACAAATCCTTTATATGGACTTAATTCCAATGACAATTGGATGCTAAGGTGGTAGATATTTACACAGAAATTGTAACTGTCGATGGATGTTCTTTTCTGAAGTCTGTCAGAAAGAACGTAACCTACATTGGAAAACAGAGAAGAAACTATTGGGTGGAAGAAATTTTGGCAAATCTTTTGGTTGTGCAGACAGAAAATTATACAAATAACAGACAGTCTTTTGGCTTTAATATCATTAATAATTATTTTGATTAGGATTAGATCAGAGACAATTTGTGAAATTTTTAGGGGTTTTTTTTTTCCTTTCTCTACCATGAGAAATAAAAACTTGAAAGTCCGTCTCCATCCTCAGACTTTGAAACATGAAATTAGCAGCTTTGGAGACCAGTTATTTGGAATGTGGCTTCATCAGGTTCAGGTACCTAGTGTTTTGAATATAGAATTTTCTATATAAAATAGAACATGTTGAATATGAGAGATCTAAAATCAGTGGGAGACATTCATATTGCCTAACATACACACATAGATGGGACTCTCTTGATGGGATGACCTTTGCTGGATGTCAAGTATGCACCAAGTTGTTCTATCACTACTGCCCTCAGCCGGACAGGGAGGGAAGAAAGTAACATGTAAAAGGTCTCCTCCCCACTTTAGTCCTAATTCTTAGCTTTGATTGTTGAGCGGACACCATATGGTCCAGAATATCCCTTTGGTCAGTTTGAGTCAGATGTGGTGGCTCTGTCCCCTCCCAAGATCTTCTCCACTGCCAGTGTGGGAAAATAGGGAATGTTGTAGAGACAGCGATGATGCTGTGCCAGTGCTGCACAGCAGTAGCCAAAGCACTGGGGTGTTACCAAAGCCTGTCCAGCTACCAATGCAAAGCACAGCACTACGGGGTCTGCACTGGGGAAGTTTAACTCCATCTCAGCCAGACCAAATACACTCAGCTTTAAAGTGACAGAGAGAATTCTGTTCCCATTTAAGAAACTGAAGTGTCTCCATACAGGTGAGGTTTTTTTACACACCTAATGTGATTTAGGTATGTAAGCTCTCAATAAAGTGAATGAGCATCCACTAGTGGAGTCTAAGGAGTAATTCTGATGATTCTAAAGTAGACACACAATGTTTGATTAATTTGGCTAAAAAGGGGAATCCTTGAGATACCCTAGTTATCTTTACAAATTTCCAGCTGCTCCAGAACATCACTCCAGGTGTCTTGTAGGACCTGTATCACTCAAGTGAGTATCTTTCAGGTATCTTAGGGTAAAAACAATGGCTACACTGATGTATAGACAAACAAACCTAAACTACAGTGTCTGGTTGTGATGAAATCATTTTTTGTGCTGCACTGACTGTAAGTCTGTAAGTACTGCCTAAAAATTGCCTCTAGTGTTATTTGAAGTTGCTTTAGATTATCTGAGAAAACAGATGAGAGATCCGTGCCTCCACAAAAATGGAGCTGGAGGCCAGTGAAGATAGTCTAGGACTCAAATGGCACTTGCCATATTTCATTAGACAAGTGAATTAAGTCTCAGAAGTCTACTGCCTATACTGGAAATTTGTACACATAATTCACATGTAGACACCACCCATGGTCATTCAGGAATATGAAAACATATCACAGTTGCCATGTGACTGCTGTTTAATTAAGGCATATCTAAATAATAATATAATTAGTCAAAGTACACATAATCAATACATTGTCAACATTGCTATTTTCAATGTGCATTTAATTGTAAATGTATATGGATACTCCATCTTCTTGTCCACTGGAAATATTTTATGCAACTCTTCAGAGACTGTAATTTCATTAATGAGGTTAGGATGTTAGGTTCCTCACATCAGAAGGGGCAGAAGATTGCTATCAACTTTTTGCACTTTCCATCCTTTACGCAATAAATCTTATGATGAGCCTTGAATACTTCTTACTTTCTTACTGACATTTCAAAAGGACTAGCACTTCCTGAGTAGAAAACACACACTGGTATGTGAAAAGTTAAATTAAATTGTCTAAATCTGGGACAGCATTCAATTATAATGATAAGATTCTGGACATAGAATCACAGATTTCTAGAACAGCTTCAGTTGGAAGGGACTTTTAAAGGTTGTCTAGACCATGAAACACATTTAGAGTGCCATTACATGTTTAGCAGATTATTATTCTGCCAGTCATCATTTTGGTTGTCTGGAAGAGAATGGGTTTCCCATACAGTGTTTATTAACTCTACATAGATGCCCCAGATGCCCTAGAGCTCCTCAGTGGGATAAATACCTTTCAATGAGCAACAGAATTAAGGTTATAATGGTTTGATAACCCAAAACTTCTTCTATAGCTTGCAAAAAGATACTGGTATCTCTCCCAGAGATCAATTCATCTGCCCTTTCTTACGCAGTGAATTGTCCTTGGAGGTTATTACAAAGTGAGACCAGAGTGACTAATTAAGACTTGTATGCCTTTTAGATACCTAAAGTAGGGCAGATGAATCCCAAATATATATACCTAAATTAGAAGGCTAATCTACATTGATTCTCATATAGGCAATGCAGAAAGATTGATTCCTCCAAAGAGCTACTTGGAGCAGGCATCTAATTTAAATGCTCTGTATATAGACTATCTTCTCATCCTTTGCTAATTACAGAGAAAACCTCAGGACTTTTACTCTCTTTGTCCTATTTTCTTTCATTTTTGGAGGCAAAAAGAAAATAAAAATGTCAGCAGGATGCAGACTTATCAAAAAATAATGAGAGATGTTGTGACTGTGTGGCTTGAATGTAGTATGAAGGAACTAAGGATGTGATCTGGTTTTGAATTATAAGCTATACAATTCTAATATTTTTCTGTAATTTTCAGGATGTGATCCCTAAGATGATAGAGCTTTTGCAACATGCATAATATTGTTGTCTCTGATTTTGACCAGAATTTCCACCTCAAGATTTGTTAAAAATTTTGCTGAAGCTGATACACTGTTAAACAAAGTTATTGAGAAAAATGGCATTTTTAGTCAAACAATGGTATTATCAGAAAATAATCAAAAAAGAACAGCCAATAAGAGGAATTTGTAACCTATAATTTTGTAATTAACTTCTCTTGTAGATGATTATTTAAAGATTTATGCAAGATTCTCTTGGATTTTAAAATAATGTAATAAAAAAGTGAGATACATATTATATCTCAAATAAGTTGGCCCTGATCACTGTAATTCTTACATGCCTGTTATGTCTATAGAATAAACGTTTCTAATCCATGTAGAAGGAATATCTTCTAAAAGAATTGTATGTGACAAAGGGAACTTCTTAGACATACCACAAGTGACCACAGAGATATGAAATTAGGGAAAACTTTTTCACCAAAAATGTTATCAAGCATTGGAACAGGTTGCCCAGGGAAGGTGTGGAGTCACCATTCCTGAAGGTAGTTATAAGATGTGACGTTTAGGGATGTGGTTTAGTGGTGGACTTGACAGAGCTAGAATAATGGTTGGACTTGTTCATCTTGGAAGTCTTTCCAACCTAAATAATTCTATGATTCTATAAACTGAAAACAAAATCATAGAAGTGTTACTGCCTAATTCAGATTATACTTTTTGAAGGTTACACAAAATTCCAGTGTTTCTGGCTTGGGAAAAAACCCAAATATCCCAATGTATATTTTTCTTGTATGAAAAATGTATGCCTGATTTATTATTTAATTCTCTTTTTCCATTAACATTCTAAATAATTTTACTATTGATTATTTATTTACTGTTATTCCCAAAATCAAGTCTACTTATTCAATATTACAAGCATTCTACAATGTTGAGCTTATTGCAATGAAATACAAAATAGTAAAAGAGTTACTTGCTATTTACTGAGTCTGACCATTTACGTAATTTGAAATATGAAACAAAAACTTTAGTATCACACTGGGATCTATTTCTGTTTCTGTCACAATAGCTATAACATGGCAGTGAAGCTTTAGCTTCTAAACCAAGTATCTGCCAAAGCAAGATATTTAATTTGCATTCATGACACTAGAGAAGAGGAAATTAATTTGGCTGAATACAATCAATACATATATAATGGCAAACAACAGTAGGAATAAATCTTACTATTTTTATACCTCTAGGGTGTAATCCAGACAGCTGTAATTAAGCACAGATCTCCTCTCCTAAGGGTTTTGAAAACAGGTAGAATGTATTAGAAACCTCCATTCATTTGCAGTTCAGTCTGCTTTGTCTCAGGCACATATAAACCTCTGCTGCTAAGTATAAGAGGACTTGCAAAAGCAACCTCTGTATTCTTGATTATTTCCATAATTTAATTGCTATTTTTTTCCATGACTCTCTTTTACCTTATTTTGTGCAAAAAAGTCTGCAATAGAGGGAGCAGCCACTAAGCAGTACAGACTCCAGCCTGATGCGCCTTTAGACCTCTGAGCTGGGGATTTGTTCCTAACACTGTCTATTTATGAGCACAGATATTGTGAATTTATATATAATTGCATTTCAAAACACTCACAACAGACCACAGCATATACATCAAAACACTTTGTAACAGCTCCAAGGGTCAGGGAGCAAAATGAGTGGGCTGCTCTCCGAGAGTAGATGAGCCAAGGGTGTCCCAAGGTGTGAAGAACAGTACCCTCACCAAGTAATGCAGTCCCACAGACCCTGAGCAAGAGTCACTGAGCAAGTCTGGCCTCACCAAACTCAATCAGCCAAAAGGCCAGATGGTCAGAAAAGTCCAGAACAATGAGACAGATCTGTGGATGAAGGCATGAAATCAGGCCAGTGAGTCAAGAACAAGACCAGAACCAGCGCAATACACAGACACAGGCATTTCTGAGACGTAGCGTAGGCAAGGATAGGGCCTGAACTTGAATGAAGCTGAGAGGAGTAAGATTCTTCTCACAACATTTTCCCACAAAGCTTTCCTCATGGCAGTCTGCTTCCAGGCTGCACAGGAGCACCGGATCAGTGCTGGCTTGAGCACTAGCAGCTGAGCTCCCAGTACAGAGCCCAGGGCTCTGACACTTGGTACTGAATTCTGAGACCTGGTACTCAGCTGAAACCAATGATAGCCTAGAGGTGTCAGCTTTGGCTGCTCTTGCTTGCGTATGTGCCCAACAGCACATGTGGCCACATGGCCTTAAAGCAAACCATGAAATATGGCTTTGATACACATGTAGAATATGGAAGCTATTCATAAATCCATGGGACAACAAAGATCCTTGTTTTTCATAGGAGAGTCTGTAACTAAAATAGGGTGAAACAGATATTGGTGCCTTGTGCCTGCCTTATTGTCTCCTCTCAGAATGAAGGGAGACTAAAATTACTGGTTTAAGTGTAGACATCTGTTGCACTGATCATGGAGGATTAACCCACTGGCCCACAGGGCAAAAACAGAGGAAGAAATAAGAAAAACCTTGTGGCTTGAGATGAAAAGGATATCACTTACAAGTTGCCGTCACAGTCAAAACAGATTTCATTGGAGGAAATTTAATTTAATTTAATTTAATTTACTGAAAAGAAAATAGATTTGAGTAGTGAGAAACAAAGATATAAGATTAAAACATCTTCACTCCTACCTTTTTTCAAGCTCAGCTTCACTCCTTCATTTCCAACTTCTTTAAGCTGCCCACATCCCCCGCAGTGCTCTCCTCGTCTGCCCTTTCTTAAATACTTTTTAGCCAATGTGCCATCTTGTCTGCTGGGCTCAGCCTTGCCCCGAGGTGGGTCCACTGTGTGCTGGAAGCATCTGTGTCTGGAATGGGGATTCCATCTGTGTCTGGAATGGGGATTCCCCTTACAGAGGACACATTTCCGCCCCACTTCTGCCAACACCTGGGCACCTGCACTGCTACACTGTTATTTGTTTGCAATCAATGAGTCCTATCTTGGCTCCTCAGCATATCAGACTCTGCAATGGCTTCTGCAAGAGCAGCAAGGTGGAGAATGCTGTGGTGTATGATAGTTGGGGAACCTCTATCCAGCAGATTTGTATACAGTTTAACAGCTTGTCTCATGAAGTTCAGATGAATATTCTGATTTGGTGCCACTCTGACAAATTGCCTAGGCTTATCCACCCAAAATCTTAAGTATAATGCACTACTAAATAGAAAAATCATGTTTATCACCTTAGAATAAGAATTTCTATGCATGCCTGGGAACCTTTCAGACTAAACAGAAAGTTATCTAATTAATTTTAATGTCCTCAAGGTAACACAGTGTAGGGAGGTAGACAGAGTATTTCTACCTGGTACACAAATGAATAGATGGGATTTTGGTAAATTTATCTATATATATATATTATATTCCTGTAGATCTCAATAGACATCCTATTAAAGTTTGTAATAAATTGTAATATTCATGTAATAATTATTTTAGATGGTTAATAGCTTATAGTATTTCTATATAGACTTAAATTAACCTCTTACATTGTGAAAAGAAGAGCATTGTTAAGTCATATGTGTAATAAGATTCCTTGTAATACATGATTCACATTTGTGGAATTTTGCAATATGTTCAGCACCTCCATATGTTGTTGTGGCACCATGCCAGTTACAAATAAGCTTTTTATACAGTGCAGAGTTTTCATAGCCACACTTTAAAAATTACCTCAGAGGGGAAAGATAAAACATAGAAATCTGACAGAGAATCTGTCAAATGTCAGCTAGGATTACAGTTGCACAGAACTTCCAAGAGATAACTAGAGGCCTTTTATCTGCTGATTGCATGGCTGACTATAATTTTCAAATCAAAAAGATGGTCCAAATCTGTCTGTCTATGAAAAATATTTTTATGGGTTTCCATAATCAAATTAAATTTTTAAAATGGTGATGCTATCTGGGGGAAAAAATAATATTTTTGGCATTTGAATGGCCATTGGGATGCACAGATAAAAACATGTTTAAATACATGAATTATAGAACCACTAATATATCCAAAATCTCTATCTCTTATACCACAGGATTCTGTTCACAGGGATTTTCACTATTCATAACATAAATATTCAACCAGTTTTCTTAGGACTGTATTGCAATAAACAGAGCTGAAATTAAGTTTTCAATGTCTTGTTAATAATCAGTCTAGTACTTGACCTTAAGATCTTAACAGTATGCCTCATTCAAATCTCAATTTGTTCATGAAAAGCTGTGCATGGTATTACAATCTGTAGGATCTGGAGATGGTGTACGTACTATAAACACAGGCTTACAATTTGCATTACATTTTATTAGCTCCAAGTTCTTATTTTGACCCTTTCAGGAAAAGCAAAAGAAGTGGTGAACTCATTTAACATCAGTCCTGGTACAGAAGGCTTCCTGCTGTGTAGCAGAAAAGAAATGAATGAAAGAGGTTAACCCTCTAAAATTTTAAGGTATGTTTGTGTAGTAATGGTTTTTCAGGGTTTAAGCCAATCAGAACCCATTGTGTATGTAGCCAGCCCAATCTCACTTCATAATCTACACTTACAGCATGAATTGGCTCACCTTCATGCCACTAACTCATGCTCAAGCCTCTGGTTATGATCCACTGAACAGCTCCTCGTCTACTGAAACTGTGAGTAGATAAAACTTTATGTGCTAAAAGCATCGACAAAACAGGTTCATGTCTGCTGAAAAATTCATGGGTTTTTTATATACTGATATTATTTTGTGAAAAGCATTAAAAATGTTATTCATTCATCTGATCAATGAATTGGAATTTTCAGCTGGACTCAATCTGAATTTCTGAAAGCATAATGTTCTTTTGTGCTTTCTGGAGATAATTTCTATAAAAGACAAAATACTTTAAATCCTGCAGTAGAACAGGATACATTCAACATGTTGCCTAAACATATCTTGGTTTGCTATGGTGGGTTAACTTTGGCTGGCTGACAGGTTCTCACCAAGCTGCTCTGTCACTCCCCTTCCCCAGCTGCATAGGGAGAGAAAATAGATGAAAGGCTCATGAGTCAAGGTAAGGACAGGGAGATCACTCACTGATTAACATCCTGGGCAAAAGAGACTAAAATTGGGGAAAAATCAGTTTAATTTATTGTCAGTCAAAGCACAGTAGGGTAAAGAGCAATAAAACCAAATCCTAAAACACCTCCCCAGCCCTCCCTTCTTCCTGGGCTCAACTTTATTCCCAATTTCTCCCAGTCGACGTGAAGGTACAAAGAATGGGAGTTATGGTTAGTTCATTGCTGTCTCTGCTGTTCTTTCCTCCTCACCCTGCTCCCCTGTTCCAGCATTGGGTTCCACACAAGGGATACATTCCTTTATGAACTTCTTCAAGGTGAGTCCTTCTCCTGGGCTGCAGTTCTTCCTAAACTGCTCTAGTGTGGGTACTTTCCACAGGGTGCAGTACTTCAGGAACAGCCTCCTATAGCATGGGGCCCCTTGTGGGGCCACAGATCTTGCCAGAAAACCTGTTCCTGTGTGGGCTCCTCTGTAGAGGATCACAGGTGCTGCCAGGAGCCTGCTCCAGCTCAGGTTCCCCTTTCAGTACATATGTACCTGCTGTGGCATGGGATCCTTCTTAGGTTACAGGTGGCTGTTTGCTCTAATGTGGACCTCCATGGCCTGCAGAGAATCGACCTGCTTCATTATGGTCTTCAGCATGGGCTACAGGGGAGTCTCTGCTCTGGTGCCTGAAGCCTCTTCCCCTTCTTCTTCACTGACCTAGGTGTCTGCAGAATTTTGTCTCATATGTTCTCTCTCCTTTGTTCTGGGTGCTGTTTTACTGCATAAATATATTGTCCCAGAGGTGCTACCACCATCACTGATGGGCTCGACCTTGACCAGCACCAGGTCTGTCTGGGAACTGGTTGTCATTGACATTATTGGACCTGCGGGAAGCTTCTCACAGAAGCCACTCCTGTAGCCTCCCCATTAACAAAATCTTGCCATGCAAAAGCAATACATTTGCTCAGAAGTTATTAAGGTTCCAAGGAGGATCTTAAACATATTTTATGGATACTTTTCTTTGGAGATTTTCCTTCTAATTCCAACACTAGACAAATTTAATCATAAAACAAATATGAAATGCCTTCAAGAAGATTTAATTCAGTTTTTTCTTTGTACAGCAAGAGAAATTTTAAGATGGCTGCCACCCCCTTAACATTTTATAGTAAAATCAGCCGTATATAATCAGACATCAACATTTTGATGTGAAAAGTCAATTACTTGAAGCTAGTTTCTCTTCCCTTAGCACAGAGAAAACTCCCAAATATAAAGGGAAATCAGAGATAAAGCCCAACTCTGAAAGAGTACTATGATGGAGTACTGCTTTGCTGACATCCTGAAAGGAAGAACCTAAAATTTTGTATTATTTTAATTCTTTGAGGGTTTTTTTTTTTAAAGAAGAGTTCAACATTCAGCTACTGCTGGTATTCGCCAAATTTTTAAAAGCTGAACTCCAGTATGGTGGGAAATTCTTCAAAACCTGTGTTTCTACAGATAAAGTCCTACAGTTGTCTAAATTTCTTGGTAAAACTATTGAAGAATGATAAATAAACTGATGCTTAAAACCCTTATGAATTCATAAACCATGTAATTTCTCATTTAAATTTGGAGCTTATCTGATAGATATGTCTAGAGAGCACAGCCACATACAACACAGTGTAAATTGACTGGTCTTGTCCTTCCTAAATAGGCTAATTTTCTTCCTGATTGCAAGTGTTAATTTGCACTGTGAAAGCTGTGATATGTATTCTGGAAAAGGAAGAAGACAAGACGGCGCCACTCTTTTTTGATTGAATGTTTTTATTTATTTTTTAATGTATTAACAATCAACAATTATTATTAAGTCTTTCTTGTACTTGTGAGTCCAAGACCTGGACACAGGAGCCTTGATTTTATGTCAGACTCTTAAAGTAATATCACTTAACATGTAATGGTGTTCTAGGATGTTTCAATAAACACATAATACATGTATGTGGTCAATTTAATGTAGCTTTTCATTCCATTTTTAGCCATTAGATTTGAAGACGTTGGCTCTGAAAGCAATTTTTCCTTTAATAACTACAATAAAGGATGAAAACTACTAGCTTAGATGAAAATACTGTTAGCAACAATGAGTGGAGAAAGACAAGAAGATGAGTTATTCTGAATAACTGAACAACTTGCAATTTTGAATGTTGTATTTGACTCTGAAATTTCAAAGAAATTGCAAGTTAACAGACTTGCAGAAGATTAAATCTGTGTTATGGTTTAAGCCATAGCTGTCAACTAAACACCACATAGCTGCTCAATCACTCCTCCACCACTGAGACGGGAGAGAGAATCAGAAGAGTAAAAGTGAGAAATTCTTGGGTTGAGATAAAAAGAGTTTAATAGGTAAAGTAAAAGCCCTTCACAGAAGAAAAGAAAAGAAGTAATTTATTTACTCCTCCCAATAGGCAGGCAGGAGTTCAGCCATTGCCAGTAATCCAGGGCTCCATCACACATAATGGTGACTTGGGAAGACAAATGCCATCATTCTGAATGTCCTCCCCTCCTCCTTCTTTCTCCAGGTTTATATATTGAGAATGTTGTCATATGGTCTGGGATATATCTCTTTGGTCAGTTGGGAGCAGTTGTCCTGGCTATGTCCCCTCCCAACTTCCCATGTATCTCCAGCCTCCTTGCTGTGAGAGGTGGTGTGAGAAGCAGAAAAGGCCATGACTGTGTAAATACTACTCAGCAATACTGAAACATTCCTATGTTATCAACTCTTTTTCCAGCACAAACACAAAACATAGCCCCATACTAGCTACTCTGAAGAAGATTAACTCTACCCCTGTAGAAAAGCACCTGGAGTACAATGCAGTCATTGGTCACAGCCAGCATGGCTTCAGGAGGCGAAAGTCCTGCTTGTCGATCCTGATTTCCTTCTACAGCAGGGTAACCCACTGAGGTGATCAAGGAAAGCCAGTTGATGTAATTCTCTTTGGAATTCTGCAAAGCTTTCAGTACTCACAGTCTCACAAAGTATCCTTCTGGTTGAAACACCCAGCACAGTTGAATAACTGTGCTATGCAATGGGTGAGCAACCGACTCCCAGGTTGGGCACAGAAGGTCATAGTAAATGGGGTGACACCAGGCTGGTGTCCTGTAACTAATGGGGTTCCACAGGTCTCCATAATCAGCCCAGTTCTCTTTAACATCTTCATTAATGACTTGGACACAGGACTTGAGGGAATGCTAAGTAAGTTTGCTGACAACACCAAATTGGGAGGAGCTGTCAACTCCCTCAAGGGCAGAGAAGCCCTGCAGAGAGATCTCAACAAATCAGAGAACTGGGCAATCACCAACCACATGACATTTAACGAGGGCAAGTGCTAGATTCTGCACCTGGGATGAAGAAACCCTGGATGTGTGTATAGTCCAGGGAATGAGAGGCTGGAGAGCAGCATGGAGGAAAGGGACTTGGAGGTCCTGGTAAGTAACAGATTGAATATGAGTCAGCAGTGCCGGGGCAGCCAGGAGAGTCAATTGTGTCCTGGGGGGCATCAGGCACAGCATCACCAGCTGGGCAAGGGAGAGGATTGTCCCTCTCTGCTCTGCACTGGGGCAGCCTCACCGTGAATTCTGTGTGCAGTTTTGGGTGCCACAATAAAAGAAAGACATTAAGCCATTAGAGAGCATCCAAATGAGGGCAATGAGGATGGTGAAGGGTCTGGAGGTGAACCTGTATGAGGGGCTAACGTTACTCCATCTGTTCAGCCTGGAAAAGAGGAGACTGAGGGGAGACCTCATCGCAGTCTTCAGTATCCTCAAGAGGGGAAGTGGAGAGGAAGGTACCCATCTCTTAACTCTCAAGACCAGTGACATGACCCCAGGGAATGGCCTGATGCTGAATCAGGGGAGGTTTAGACTGCATATCAAGGAAAGGCTTTTCACCCAAAAGGGAGACTGAGCATTGGTGACTCAATTAGTCTCATTCACACTGTAACTCTAACTATTCAAATCTTGGTGAGAAGTGAAGTGGGCCCAAAATTTTCTGCTGTTTTACACCAAAATTCAATTAATACATATGCCTGAGACTGAGATTTTGCCAAGACCATTTGTGTTGGATTCTTCTTTTCTTGCTTTTACCTAGTTCCTTTACTCAGAGCCTGGATAGAGATGCAGGAGATGCAGTTTCTTCTTTCTACTTGGATGTCTATATCCCAAAATCAAAAATTCTGTATTTTCACTCACTGATATAACACGTTTCTATCAATTACACAGTAACAGTTTCAGTGTTATCATTTAGTTTTGGAAGCCTTTTCCAGGGCCTCAGATCAACTGCAGTGCATTCTTCAGGATCTGTACTTGTCAGCTCTGAGAGATTAAAACGCTCAGAATCCAGACTTCCAACACATTTGGATGCTACTCAAGTCTGAGGAGTTAATTCAGTTTTGTTATGCCTCAACAATGGTTGTCAGAGGCATGTGGAGGAAGGGTACATATGTGCCACGTGGAGGAGGCAGCTAGAAGAAGCCTTGTCTCTGGCAGGACTTCGCCTGGCAACACCTCCCATGAGGCAGGACAAAGGAAAGCTTAGACAGGACCAGTGGATCCCTGCTAGTGGGCAGGCTTTGGGAGGGGTCAGGGGGGTATAAAAACCAACTGCATTGCTGCTTGTGGGGGCTCATTACTGTTCATTTGCTGGCCCACTGGCTCCTTCCTTTGCCCTGGCCCCAGCCTGCCTGCCTTGTGGCTCTCCTGCCCTCGCTCATTCGCCCTCACACCTGTCCTGTCTTCCTCTGCCCCTGACCGCCGCCTTGCCACTTCGCCCCGCGTCCTCGCCTGAGCTGCCTGCTTCCAACCCTACTGCGCCGATCACTGCCCGCCCTGACGCCCCAATCCAGCCGTCACTGCCCTCCCTGCCGCACCAATCCAGCTGGTCACCGCAACCCTGTCCAGGGTCCTGGTCCTCTTGTCCGAATAGCCACTCGCTGCGTGTCTGGTGCTGTCGTCGCGGGAGCTGCGCCTGTGGAGCTGTGCCCCTCCAGGAGCCATGCAGGCTCCCTAACACCCAGCCCATCCCCAGGCAGGCAGCGTGCACACCCCCTCCCCGCCTGGATGCCAACAGCACTGCCCTGACTCGCTGGTGGTAATGCCCTCTTTTCTCTCTGTCCCGTCTCCCTCTCTCTCTCTTCTCCCCCGGTCCTTTTCCATTTTCCTTTCCTCTTTTCTGTCTCTTCTAGCCCTCTTTCACTCAGGCAGTCTCTTTTCACTCACTTTGCCTTCTCCTTTTTGTTATAAATAAATGGTTCTCAGACACAACGTTTGCCTCGTTTGGCTTGATTTTGTTCCCGACCATCCATTTTTAAAAGAGCTCCTCGCAGTTCCCCTCAGTGGAATGTGACACCAAGCTTAAAGGTCTTCCTGATCCCTTTCTTAAAATATATCGTGGATACATGTTTTTGCTATTAACACTGAAGAAGGCTTGTTTTAGAATTTTATACATTCAGGAAATGTGACTCCTCAGTGGTTTGAGCTCCGATTGACCTGTGCTACTGAGGTAAGGTCATCTTATTCCAAATCCATCAGCTGCAAACTGTTCTGGAGATTGGTCCAATCACATCCTTTGCACTAGTCAGCAAACTCAAACTAAATAAAGAAAAGCTGCAAATATCTTCTTAGATAAAAGGGCTCCCAAGATGCATACAATCTATAATAGATTAACTGCAATACCAAAGTCGAATAACTGTAGCAGGATAGTATTACTAGAACCTCTGTTACCAGAAAGTCACTGGGGTTTTTTTACTATGGGAGTTTGGACAAAAGAATATTTTTCTTTCACACTGACTAGGAATTTCTCTATGTAGAAATATCCTCCTGTGAGGATATTTCCTCTTACTATAACAAAGAAGGAGTATGGGAGAAATAAAAAGTAATTACTAATGCTATAGGAAAAAATTCATGATTTGTCATTTAAATATCTCTGTTCTCAAGAAGGCAGCTGAGAAAAGAGTGATCATGTAACTACACTTTGGGTAAAGTGGTTTGCAATGGATTGTATTCAGCTCAGAAAAATTTCTCTCTGAAAAACAATATAAATGAAATATTACATTTTCAGTAAGTTTATTCAGACATTAGTAGAACCATCTTCTATCTCCAGAGAACCCTGAAACAAAGAAATCTGTCAGATTGAGATAAGCATCAAGCTTTATATGGAATGTAATCTCTTTTTCATAAATATAAAAGATACATCCAAAATAATATTTGTCTAGGATTTGCCCAGTATGACATGATCATAAAGTCCATTAAGAGACTCTCTAAGCCCTTTCAAAACACCATAGATATAAAAAGCCTGGCTATAAAGTAATTTAAGTTGCACACTGAACAAATATATCTAGGAATACTAAGCATGAATTATGATTATGGTAATTCTGGGGAATTGTAGAGAAGCAGTGCCAGCAATGACAGCAATGGCAGCATGAGGGCATCATAAGATCATAGATATATAGTCAGCTGTCATTAAATCCACTTGCAAGCCCATGTTAACATATTCATATAAAAATAGCATGCCTTTATTGCATAATTGCTATCAAAGAGGCCATTAGGGACACCATTTTTGTAAAAAGAAAATGTTACTGATCCATTCTTTTCCTTAATTTTTTCACAAAGCAAATTACAGATAATCTGACCTATCAACACTTAAGAAACAGAGATCATATAATTTTATTTACTAGTACCTTATAATAGTTTGCTACATCTGTAGTGGAGATTTGCTTTGAGTTGTTTGAGAAAATGCATTTTCATTCACAAGGCCTTTCAATCCTTAAGCAACATAAGGCTACTTTTTCTTATAAAATCTCAAAGTATTATCCTTATCAGAGATCTGTTTCTTAGACAGAAACATCTTGAATGTAGCACAGATTATTAAATATAAAAAATTATAATAAGGACCTATAATTTTGTCCTTTGGATATGAAAGAAGATATTTTCAGTTTCTGCCTGGAACAGGAAAATAGAAATATTATTTAAATAATACAAGACTAAACCTAGCTGTCACAGTATCCAATTTCTAGTAGTATCTGGTAATGAATACGTGGAAAAAAACCCAGGACTTTGAAGATAGAAACAGTATATGGACTTAATTTGCCAAATCATCTCCCAACTTCCAACTGTGGAATAAGTATCTTCTAAGTTGGAAGCAAGATGTTAGTCCCTGACCACAGAGGTTTTTTTTCCACTGCATGCTGAATCCCTAAGGTTTATTTTCATACAAGTGGCAAGTTACACAGGTTAATAACATTTTGTATGAAGATTTTAAGGGCTAGTATTTTATATTAAAGTAAAACAGGAACCAAAGAAAAGCAGCCAACCTAAAAATGGCTCAGGACTCCCTACTTGCAGTTTTGAGATGACCATGCTCTATTATGAGTAAGATTATTATTGATTATGATTTTTTTAAGAAACAGGTTATTCTGTGCTGTGTAAATCCTTTTGTGCTTGGATGGAGAAAGCAGCCTTCCCATCTACTTCTTTCATTTACCTCCTATTCCTATTCCTATTCCTATTCCTATTCCTATTCCTATTCCTATTCCTATTCCTATTCCTATTCCTATTCTTATTCCCATATTTCTCTCCCACTTTTGCCATTTCTCCAAAGTCTGTCTTTCTGCAGCGGCTTCTTAGGTAATTTCATGTTAATTCCTTTGCTTTTCTTACTGTCACACTGGGGAGGAAGTTTGAGGTGCATAGAAGACTGGGAGGAGAGACAGCTGAGACAGGTGACCCAAACTGACCAAAGGGATATTCCAGACCATATGACATCATGCTCAGTATGTAAAGTGGGAAAGGAAGAAGGAGAAAGAGGGTGACATTTGGAGTGATGGTGTTTGTCTTCCCAAGTCAGTGTTATGCACAATGGGATTCTCCTGGTGATGGTTGAACACCTGCCTGCCCATGGGAAGAACTGAATTAATTCCTTGTTTTGCTTTACTCAGGAATATGGCTTTTGCTTTTCTTATTAAACTTTCTTCATCTCAATCCACGGGTTTTATAGCTTGTAGACTTCTGATTTTCTCCCAATCCCACTGTTGGGGAAATTAGCAAGTGCCTCTGTGGGGCTTGAAATAATGGCTGGAGTTAAACCATGACAGCATCAGAAATAAAACAGGCTCAATATATCTTTCCACAACAAAAGGATTCTCTAGGAATATAGGAGAACTTGCTAAAATTATTCCTCCTGCTCTCACTGGGAGTCAGGGTGCATAGCATAAGCTCCTAAGTTCTCGGGAATGTCCATCTTAATGACTGGAAAATGAGCTGACCAGTCATTGCAGTTTCTTGTATCTCTGAGGACACATGAAACAAAGTTTCTCTGTCCTGATGCTCTCAAATTTTCATCTTCATGATTCCATGGTTTGGGGATATTACATTCCTTTTATTCAGACTTCATATTTAGACTTCCACTTAATAACTAACATCCTTTGCATGAAGCACTGCAAGCATTTTAGGGAGTTGTTACTATACCAGGAAAAAAAAGAAGCCTAATAATATTTAGTTTATTTGTCTCTCTGCAACATTCCATTTAATAGGAAAATGGAACCTCACAACTACAGGAGCAAGGCAACAAAGCATCTCTGAAAGTTCAAGCTACATCCCAAGATGTTGCACAAAACTTTGGAGCAGGGAACTTAAATAATGTTATTCAAATTGTAACAATGTTCTTTATCACCTAAGTTAAAGAATCAAGGTTTTAAAAATTCTGTCAGTGGAAAGAATTTCCTGACAACAAGAAACAAATCCTCCTAAAAATCAAAGCCAGACAATCAGTTTAGCCAAATAACTGCAATATTATGATTCTAACATCACTCACTACCAGAGATACGGTAGCTTAAAAGTGAACTCACACAGAAAAAAAGTCATCATGTCACTTAGCAGGAACCTTTGCTTGATGGGCAATTTTTGGAAATGCAGATTTTAGTATGCTCCAGGAGTATGTTTTAGTGTGTTCCAGGACACTCTCCCCCACAGCCCCCGCTAAGGAATTAAGATATTATCAGTAATTTATAAATGACTCTTGCATGCCTGTAGATTCCAGATAGTGGATCCAAGATGGTTTTTACTGCTAGTATTTCATAACTTATAAACACATAACTTTTTTTTTTCCTAAAACAGATCAAATGTATAAATCATTAATTCAAGTCTAAAGAAGTGAGACTTCTTTACAAGAAACAGGTAAGTCTTTGGGAATGGACACTTGCTATTCTAGGGACATAGCAAAGAGTTGACAGAATGAAGTAGGGAAATTATTTTTCTTGCATGAAAGCACTTTTTTATACAATGTCTTTATTGATTTTCTGATTTCAAATCTGCTTTGAGAAAATATGGGGCTTTTAATCATATTTTACTGTTGATTAAGGTGTTCTAGTATTATGGTTTTATATTTGAACTTGTAACTGTGAGTCAATGTATGGGCTTGGCTCTTACTGAGGTAAATGTGCAGTCATAAAAAAATGGTTCAATAAACAGACATGCAACTGAGAATTCAAAAATGGGCATTTGAATATAAAATTAAGAATAACATGAAGTAGAATGTTACTGAATTAGTTGATATAATAATAGTGAGTTTTAAACATTGCCTTTCTTTAAGAAGTATAAGCACACATTCACGTGTACTCATACACAGGCAGACACACATGAAGTCAGTTTATTAAATTTATGTAGCCAATTCTGCTTCATTAAATTTTTTACAAAACAAATTTAGAAGAAATTGTTTATTTGAAAGTAGAAGCCTTCTATATCACTTAGGATTAACGTATTATTTTATAGGAACCATGCAGAGAGTAAAAGATATTTTGTGGAAAGCTCTAATTGAAAGGACCATCCCTGACTGGTTGGACTAGGATTTAAAAATCATGTTGCTGAATATTTCTGCCAAGGTACATAGGAGAGGTATGTAATCATCCATCCATAGCTCCCTCTGAAAGCTCAGCTGGTGGAGCAGATGGTAGAAGTATGGCCTGCAGGAATCCCTAAGTCTCTGGTTCAGTTCCAAATTGAAGGAAGTCCTTGGTTTTCATCCAAAGCAGCTTGGACTAACTCAAGAAGTGGGCCGATGGGAATCTCATGAGGTTTAACAAGACTGAGTACAAGGGGCTGCACTTGGGTCATGGCAATCCCTGGTATCGACACAGGCTGGGGGATGGACAGATCAAGGGTGGCCCTGCCAAGAAGGACTTGGGGGTGCTGGTGGATGAGAGGCTGGACATGACCCAGCCATGTTCACTCACAGCCCAGAAAGCCAAACGTGTCCTGGGCTGCATCTAAACCAGCGTGGGCAGCAGAGCAAGGAAGAGGGTTCTGCCCCTGTACTCTGCTCTGGTGAAACCCCACCTGGAACAGTGCAACCAGCTCTGGGGTCTCCAGCACAGGAAGGAGACTGATCTGTTGGAGCAAGAGCAAGGAGGCCACGAAGACGATTAGATGGATGGAACATCTTTCCTATGAAAACAGGCTGAGAGAGTTGGGGTTGTTCAGCCTGAAGACGAGATGCCTCAAGGTGATGTAATTGCAGCCTCCCATTACCTGAAAGGAGCCTTACAAGAAAATTAGGGAGACTTTTTGCAAGGGCATCTAGGACAAGGAAAAATGGTTTCAAAGTGAAAGAGAGTAGGTTTAGATTAGACATTAGGAAAAAATTCTTTTCTATGAGGATGGTGAGGCATGGGAACAGCTTGCCCAGAGAAGTTGTGGATGCCCCATCCCTGTGAATGATCAAGGCCAGGCTGGGTGGAGCTCTGAGCAACCTGGTCTAATGAAAGGTGTCCCTGCCCATAGCAGGGGTGTTGGAATGAGATGATCTCTAAGATCGCTTCCAACCCAAGCCATTCTATTATTCTGTGATCCTATGATCTTTTCTCTATATACTTTTAACATTCCTCTAGGGCATATGTAGTGTGTTTTGATGGCTCTAAGTTGTCTCAGCACAGTACCATTTGAGCCTGTGCAGAGTAGTAGGAGCAGATCCTAATCCGTAGGATTCGTCAGACTTGACAGGCTCTCGGTGATGTTGCCAATTCAAGTTCCTAGCAAGTTATAGACTTATGTCTGTAACTTCCCAGTCTGTAACTTTGACTAATTCCTCCCCAGTCTACAACTTCTGCTCCTGTAATCTTCACATTATTGCTTTAAACATAATTAGTTTTTACAGTTTTATACATTATTGCAGCTATGGTTCTAAGGACAAAAATTTTCCACAAATATTAAGGAGCATGTTTCAGATGTATGCTACAATGCCTTTTACTCAGATTGCTCTCACTCTGACAGTGTCAGCAAAGTCCATCTCAATTTTAGACTCTCTTTGTCGCGGTTGAGCTCAGAGGCAACTAGATAGAAACATAACTTCAGACAGGCAAGTAGTGAGCAAGACGGAGAAGGTTCTTTATTGAGAGAACAGGCTTCTTATATATGTTAGCTAACACAAGTAGAAAGAAGGTCATAGGCCCATTAGATGGACTCCTCTCATAACCATTGGTCAGTTAATCAAATGTGACAATTAACACCTGCAAAAGATAGTTTACAAAACATAGAACACCTGCAAAAGATAGTTTACAGAACATAGAAAATAGTTTACATACTTCTCTTGGTTCCCAGCTCTGTGCTGTGAGAAAGAAAAGCCTTTCTCACAACCTGCTAGAAGCTGGAGTTTTCTCTCTGATTGAGCTTTTCAGCATCCACATCTCTTCTCTCTGGAACAATTTCTAAAAGCTTGCTCATCGGTTTTGGTGTCAACCACAAGGTCTGCAGAGAAATTTCCTTAATTTACTCTTAATTTATATATGGAAAATTCTATTACATTCAAACCAGGATCTAAGTACCTGAATACTAAGCAGGAATAAGAGTTTCCTTCACTAAAATAAGCTGGGATGAAATCAAGTAGAGAAAATAAATATAGGGCAGAAGATTCTGTCAGATCTGCTAGGCTATGAAAAACTACTAAATACTTCACAGACAATTTTCACTGTGTTTTAATCCAATCTTCTATTGAAAATTGCAAAATATTCAGATCCTAATCCTCAAAGGCATTCAATAGATATGAAGCTTATTGAAATTCAAAATGTGCAACACTGAAACTTCTGGATGATAGATGAGATACCCTTGCAGAATTTTCCAACTTTTATCTTCTGGTGGTCACATTCTATTTCTTTTATTTTACAGGACACAAAAAAGAACAATATATAGCACAATTGTGGAGATCACAAAACTTTGCCAAAAGAGATGTTATTTCAATAGTTTTCACTATATATTATTAAGTGTATAATCACTGCAATGCTCTGGGATGCTTCTTTTATTAGAGTTTATTAAACATTTCAGGTAACAGAAAGGAGGAAAAAGGATATGTAATATGGATTCAGATCACGAGTAAATTTTGACTTCATTGGAACTGTTATGAATGTTTTGCAAGCTTGAAATTTATTTAAAAGTTAGTTTTTGTCATCTAAAAAGTTTGAAGTAGGTTTTTCAGTGGAATCTTCTGAAGCTAAATATGCTAAATAGACATTTTTCTCAAGATAGAATTAGAGTAAATGCTATTTCATTTTTAATACATGCATCACAATTCACATTCCATAGTAAAGTAAATGGTACATGAAGTACCATTCCATAGTTTAGTAAATTGGCAAATTGAAAAGGGATATGTCATAAATTGAAAGATTATGAATTCTGAAAGTCCTGAAATGTCATTTTGTATACGGAATTTAGCAGTCAAAAGTAAAAACTGTGCTTTATGCCAACCACTGTTTTTGAAAAAAGAAATGTTTAGAACTACAAGTTTCCTTTAATATAAATATAATAATTGTTCTTTGCTTTCTAAATTTATCAAGTTTAGAAATTTCATTTTACCATTACATTCCTAAAAAAGAGCTGTTAAAAATATTTTTCGTGTTAGTAAAGCTAAGTGTTGTTTGAAAGTTTTGAAATATGCAAATATCCCTTCAATTATTTACTGCTGCAGTCGTAGAACTTGCTTTGGTGGACCCAGTGGTCTCAACACAAATAAAATGACAATAATATCAGTTCCAACTTACTAAATAGTTTCTTCTTAGTTACCGACATAAAAGAAATACTATCTGCAGGTCTTTTTTCAGATATACTTCTCATAATAGAGAGTTATTTCAAGCTATGGAGAAAATGACTGACAGGTGGCATTGTTTCTTTTTTTAATAAACACAGTTGGAATAGACCTGAAGTCTAAAACACCATTTGTCAGTAATAGAATAAGAAGGGTGAAAAGCAGCCTGCACTCCTTCTAACAACTCTGGAGACATTTAACACATGCCCCACAAGTTTTTTTCATCGCTTAAAATACGACTTTCCAGGGAAAATAAAAAAGGTTATCAACATAAATGAACTACACCATAAAGAAGAAAGCAATGTGTTGTGAATTACAAGAAAGGTCAATTTGGATTTCCAGCAACATAGACTCTCATTAACAGATCAAGGTTGGTTTTTTGTGGGTTTTTTTGTGTTTTGTTTTGGTTTGGTTTGTGGTTTTTTTGTTTGTTTTTTTAAAGAAAAGGGGAAAAATAGATTCAGCACTTTTTTTGAGTTAGAAGTTTTCACACTGAGCAATGTCAGTGAAGCCCTGGACTGCCTATCAGTGAGTTTGCAGTAAACATTGAGCTTTTTCTACTACATTTGATACGCATGTATAAGAAGGTGTCCTTGGAGTTTAATATTAATTTCCAGATTACTCTAAGAGGACTCTTCAGCAGACTGTTCTGATGGTGCTGTTGAACTTTAAAATCTTTAGCGTGTAGCCATTAAGTATTCTGCAAATGCTTTCCACACCTGATGTGCTCTTATAAGCTGCCAGAATTCAGCAATTGACCTGTGATGGATGAAGTGAGAAAAGCAAAAGCAGTCTGTAGAGTACTAGTGTCCAAACCCTTGCTCTGAGTCTGACTGACTTCTATAAGCCATACTGAAGTTTTATATCTGACCATAGAAAAAGAGTATTGTTTTGTCTCTATCACAAACTCAACAAAGTCCTTCACATTTGAAGTGTGAAACCTGCCTTATAAAATCAAGTTATTACAAGTAACTTCTACTTGAAAGGATGTGGGGTTTTTTTTCTTATCCCGCTCCTTTCTCTTCCGCACCTCTCCCCCCAAAGTGTGAGCATTTTCAGGGAATTTTAGTGTTAGAACTTAGGTATGTGATGTGTGCTTCTTAAGGTAATATCAAGGGTATAGAATCATCTCAACTTCTACACCTGGTCATGCATAGTAAAATAATCCTGGTTTTTCAGGAACTGCAGGAACTTCAGTATTTTAACTGTTTAGCTGGTTTTACTTGTTCACTCAAATTGGTGTGTTCTCATTGCACAAGATCAGAGTAAACTAGTTTTCAACTGAAATCATTCACATTTGCTATGTATATTGAGTATGCATGAGTCTGTTCATATTTTCAAAAACTGTTCAACAGTCTCGATAACAACTGGTTTTAGTCCTTCAATGTGGAAAAAAAATTTATATGTTAGCAGCAAACATCCTTAATCACTAATTCTCTTAAATACATTTGATTTCTGGCTTAGATACTGCAGTGTTTGTTAACTATCATATTCATTTCAGTAAATACGGACAAGAGCTCAGTTCATGAAAGATACTTAGGTATAACTCTCTCACTGATTTCCTGGGAATATGCTTATATTTCTAGAAAGAACTGTACTGAACCATCAACTTCAAACATCTAAACAGCTACATGTTTTATATATTGTCTTTTAAACACATTTATTTTCAGATTTATATAGTTACAGTGAATTCCTGGGGGCAATCTGCCCCATGAAATTTGGTGTTGATTTATTATATAAAAAAATGCATCTGACCTGAGAGTTACCTTAGGGTAGTCCTCAGCCGTGGCAGATAACTTCATAAATATTTTCCATCACCTTGTTTACCTGTCAAAGGAAGATAAGGAATTAAGTTTTGCTAAGAGGAACTGAAAAATAATTACAGAGGTTCAAAGTAATGTTGTATCCAACTCCTAATTTATGGCATGGTTCCATGCCAGTCAGACTTTAGGGAAGCTATGCTGTGTTTCTGCTGACTGAAGAATATGTCAGGAAGAACTCTTTGAGAGAGCTATTCATGCCCACACTGTTGGCTGTAAGATGTGATAGCTTTGATTCAAATTTCCACACTATTTGCTACACAGTACAAACCTATAGTGCACACAGATTCTGTACAAATCCCATTTACTTCTGTCACTTCCCTGTCTCTCAGAGATCCACTGGCACGTGACAAGTGGTGATAAAATCAGACTGTATGTGCAACAGAGTCAGATCCCATTTGTCATGCCATTTAGTCCACAGTTACAAGGATTGGGTTTGCTCTGTTTCTCCCAAATTATGTGAACATAATCTCTCTTTGATATTACAGAAATCAGGTAGGTTTTACCAGAACCTAAACCTGAGCTTGAGCTTTAGCTTGCACTAAGGGCAGCTGTAGCTTACCTATCATACTGGACATTTCAACAGCACTTGTGAAATGCCTTCAGGGTTTTAAAAGTTTAATAAGTCATGTGAAAGAAGCATGGAGCTCTTATCAGCTGACTCAGTCTGTTTCTCGGTCCCCAACTTAGGATCAAATATAATTAATAGCTAAGGTTTTAAATTATGCAATAAAGCCCTGCAGTTAGATGGAGGATCCTGATAGGGATATTACAGGAAGCGTTTTCTTCATATTTATCAGAGTTTAAGTTAACATAGGAAATCCAACAAGAACTCAGACTTATTAATGAAACCATGACTGATACATTCACATCATGTGTAAACATTTTTCCTCTTAATTCTATATTTTCTCTTTTTTTCTACTATATCTAAAACAATATTTTGTTCCATTTTTATTATAATAAACAAGTAAATTTATTTCTTCCTTTTCCCCCTTCTCTTTTTTAACCCAATATGAATGGTTTTATATAAATGGACATCTTGAAAATGAATCTATAAAGAAGAACAATTTTTTCATTAATTTAAATTTAAATTTATTATTTCCATGTACTTTGTTCTGGCTGAAACTAAAGTCTCAATTCAGATTCAGTGTGTGCTTATTTTCCACATAAGATCATATTTTATATGATAGGAAATAGAAGATATTATGATTGAGTGTGATATTGATTGAGTGTAAGCCTGTTATTTCATTATTTAAAAAAAGGTACCTTTAAAACTAAAGCTACAACATCAGGAAAGTTTTATGAATTTTGACCTTTTTTCACAATGAGAATTCCCCTACATACTTAAAAGGGATCAAACTTACATATTCAGAAGGAAAAATGAAAAAAGATTTGTAAGAAGAGTAAACAGTCTTTAAAACAAAACAATTAATTTCTAACCATCTCTAGTGTTGCTTTATCAGCAGGATCTGCTATTGCCTCTGTACTAAAAGAATGAAATAAAATAATCTTGTAATGGCAAACATGTAAAATCTCCTTTAATCACATATTTAAATAATAAATCTGACTTCAACTCCAGTAATAAAAAATGAATCTTTTGCTTCTTGCAAGCATACCTTTAATGTAACACTGATTTGTTACCCAAATATCCCTCTCAATGGTAATATCAGAATTAAAATAAAATTGCAAAAAAGTTTACAGCTGAGATGTTCACAACCCATATCTAATAGTCTGTCATGGGAATAATTACCCGTAATGGGTATCCAAG
>WEIT01035317.1:310-139151 GCA_013389985.1 Dryoscopus gambensis
TTCTCCCACAAGGTGATATTTCTACCATGCTAATCTTGCTGCTTCCTGCTGTAGGCAGTATTAGGGAGAATGTGTCAGAAATTTGTCGAAATGGCTTTTTCTCAGAAGATTCCATTTTAGTTATGCCCATGGGAAAAAAAATGCACAGATTTTAGTAGAAAATTCATAGTTCTGTGGTTTGACCAGCATGAGTTTTAGGGGCAAGTCCATATGCCCAACCTCAGAAGCTCCTGTATTTACAAATTCTACTTACAGGTTCTCCAGGGAGATGGTTTCTTTGATCTTGCCTGCTCCTTCCATGTGCTTGGTTGCTTAAACAGAAGGAGGTGAGGAGATTTTCTCTGCTTCCAGGAAAAAATCCCCGAACTCCACACTTACAAACATGATTAAAATGAACCAATTAAATTTCACATGTGTGGTAGGCTCTCAGTGACCAAAGCTAAGTGGAACTGTGAAAGGGTGTACTTAAGGACCTGTGCTGCCTTGATATGACATAGTCTGCTCATTGTGCTGGCTGGATCTAATCTGCTGGTGGGGGAATTACCTTATCTCTAAACCTCATCTCCCTTCCCAATCCACCATAATGTCAGACTGAGAAATCAGTGCTTAGCAGAACAAAGACACATCACAAATGCAGCTTCCATTCCAAATGCCAGGAGCAGGTTGGTTTTTTTAAATCTTCCTTCTGTATTAGTAAATCTGCTTAATAAGCCTTCCGAAGGTAAGTCACTGCCTGATCCACAGCCATCCCCAGGAGGAAAGAGTGATGGAAGGAATGAATTGCAGCTAATACATAGTAGCCTCAAGACCTGATGAAAAGACACGGTGGGTAAGCGTGCAGAAGGCTCAGTACATGAGAATCTCTGATTTTCTTCCCTCTACAACTGTCCCTGTGCTTCAGAACAGCTTTCATAATTCCCTTCCCTTACTGTCCTAAAGACCAAACAGCCTCTTACTCCCCATTTGGAGCATTTAGGCTCTCGGTTCATGGAGAACCATTCCCTATCACTCCCTACCGAGCCTGAAAATCTTTCCTGTCCAACATTTAAAAAAAAAAGCCTTTCTCTGTCTGTCCCATTGCTGCTGGCCCCTTGCACCTGAGCTGGCTGTATCTGAGAGGCTCGAAGCCTGTAAGTAATGCTGTTTGCCTCTGAGTCAGAGAGGCTTTTAAATCTGAGTGTAAAATGAGCCTCCTCCNAGGGACACTGGTTTTCAGGGTACTGCAGAGGAGATGAACAGCTCTCGTTTGCAGCCTAGTTAGTGAGTCAGCACATATTCATTCATGGGCACAATTTATTAACCCATGAACACTACAGATGATGGTGTTATCACTGCCATAAAGTAATTTTAATTTGTTATATAATTTATAAGGTAGCTGCTGCATCAGAGGGAAGCCTGGATCTGCTCATGTGTCCAGGTCCTGGTGTGGTGCTAGGAAGGAAAGAGAGGATCAGGGAAACAAAAGGAGGGGTCCTGGCAGGACTATGGGAGCTGACCTAGTTGCAGACCATTTGTTTCCTGATCCCCCACCCCTGTGGATTGTTCTTGGTGCTACTAATTCATTTAAAGGTGGATGTGTGTTTTCAGGCATCCAGCTCTCCATGTGAATTGATGCTTGGATTTTTCCTGAAGGTGGACAGACACAGAGCAGGAGTGCAAGTGAGTTTGTGTGACATCTGACAGCACTGGAGGGGTGTTCAGTGGTATGTTGGAAAGGAGGGATACCGTGATGTTGGATGTCAGCATTTTATCTTCTTGAGATTATAATAGGGTCTTCTCTATGGACTGATGTCATGTGGCTACCAAATATGAGAGTAGGAAAGCCTTCCAAGACCTTTGTAGTTACTGTGTGCTGCAATGATTTCATGGGACAGCTTTCTAGTGAGACAGCAGGTTTATCCATTACTAGAAGCACTGGGAACTGAGGAACCTGGTGAAGTAACATTCCTTCTTGCCTGGATGTTACTCGTTTGCCGGGTAGGTTAACCAGTCAATACCTAAATGAGTTCACTCCTTTGTTAAGTGATTTATTAAATAGTAAAGTTTATTCAGATAATTAAATAGGCTTCATTAGTGCAGCATCTTAACTGCAGAATGCCCTAAAGACATCTTAGGTAAGTCTGAAGCTAACCAAGCTCCCTGAGGTCGGTTCCTCCTGGGCTCAGAGGTGCAGTGCTCACAGATCCCTGTATTTTCAGACTGCTCTTAAACAGGGCTTATCAAGGAGAAATACGTGCTTGCCTGAACATGCTGTTAGTCAGTCCTTGGCTTGACTGAAAATGTGGGGAGTTTCAAGGCAATTACACCTGCGCTAATCATAATTTGCTCCTTAATCTAGGAGTATCTGCCTCTGTGTCCGTGTTTATGCTAAGTTGCTGAACAATTTGATTAGGTGCTTTGAATAAACCTTGTAATTATGCCATAGATACTCCTGATGCATTATGTTATTTTTATTATCTAAGTTATCACTGCCCATTGTTGTAGCACGGTAACACTTAGAGGCTGCTATTAGAGCTGAAGCTCAGTTGTGCTAAATGTTGCACAGACGTACGGTAAGCTGCAGTCTCTGTCCTGGAGGACTTACAGCTTGGCTGTACTATTGTGCATCAGCCCATTAGAGCACCCTGAGAGGCATTAGTGCCCCAAATAGTTTCATGGGTTCTGTAATGGAAATGGCCTCGCAGACCTTTTAACCTGTGAAGGCAGCAGTGTTCCTGAATTCAGCTTTGTCCATGCTCTTCCATCATTATCAGCGCTTGTTAGACAGAATTTTGGGAAATGATAGTTTCAAGTGTGGTTGGAACTGGCCAATTCTGCTTTCTGAGTGAGTCCTCCTGAGGGTGGAAGAGTAGAGCTAGGCCATCCTCTTTCATGTCCCCAGCATGGGTTTCTGTTCTGTTGAAAACATTACACTGCGAGCTGAATTCTTTCCCAGCTGTTCTGCACTTTGCCAGATTTCCTTGACCTTGTGCCAATCAATGATGAATTGTACAAGTCTCCATCGAAAACACTGCAGAAGCCAGAGGAATGCCAACCTCACTGTGTAGCACATTAAGTCAAAATATTTTAAGCCTAAGACTGATGGGTATGATTCTTCTATTTCAATCTGCTCCTTCAGATTAAAAAGCTGCTAAAAGCTTCAGCTTGTCTTGATGCATCTGCTGCTTCAAGACCAATGAATGGCATGTCCAGGACTGGAGGCTGTGGGTAGGAAGATGATATTTTGTGATAAATGTACCTGATGGTGTTTTATGTTCACAAAGTTTTTTAAAAGCCTTCTACAGCAAATGATCAATCTGTTAGAGGGAATACTGAAGGAGCATCTAGCACTCCTTTGACTGTGTAGAATAAGTAATGTCTAAAAAGACCACAGACCTCTATGCAAAGTTATGTCACTTTTTGCTTATGTTTCCTTCTTACCTTGCCCTCTGTGGTGCTGTTACTGTTAGATTGGCTATAACTGCAGGATATTATTTTGTAATATTTTTTGTATCAGCTCTCTTAATAATTCTCTAACCCCTTTTTACAGTTTTGTGGCTAAAAGATTAAATCTGCAAAGCATTTATATGAAAAAACATAAAATAACAGATTATTGTTATTTTTCACTTGCTTTGCATTAAGTTTTCAGTGTCAAAATTTCAGTGAGCCAGATTCTGTGGTGATGGGAATCAGTGGTGGTAGAGTTGATTGATTTGAATTTAATGGTGTAAGAATATGAGGATTTCCTAAGTAAGCTGGAAGGTTGGAGTCATGCTCAGAGACATAGCTGGTAGAGCCAGTCTGTAAAACCTTTGAAAGGATGAAAAGACATAAATATCAGACTTCTTCCTGTTAGACTACTGTGATCTGTCACAGCACCATGGTAGAAGGAGGAGAGGTGCAGAGGCTACAAAAGGCAGCTCATATTTCTGGACGTGGCTGGTGGGATTTAGAACTGGTTTTAGCTCACATGAAATTTTGGGACTGAGGCCAAGCGCTATTTCCGTAATTTGAGGTTGACCCATGGCTGGGATTAAGGGCTTGAATTCGATTTGCTTTAAGTCTGAGGCTGAACTTGGTTGACACCTGCTGGTTGGGATTCTAGGAAATCAAAAGAAGCTTCATTGACTGACATGAAATTCTGGTTTCAAATACTGGTGAGAAATCAAATATTTTCCAGCCATTTTTCAGCAACGAAATGAGAACCCAAACTGGTGATGCTTAGGTCTGACCTCAGCACCCTCATTTCTCCTGTTTAAGAAGCTGGAGCTGGCAGAGAAGAGGAAAAAGATGTCTGGCAAACAGACATTCAATTGGCTTAATATACAGACTATTTTGCTGCAGTGTAACTGGAGCTTCTTATTAAGAATCTGATGGCACTTCTAAGCAAGGAGAGCTGCTCCCTTGGTGGGGGCAATCTCCAATCATATGCCAACATTGCTTTTGACATATTTATGACTCCAATAAAATCTCCCATCTGGTATATTTTAAAATAAAATTGAAAATTTATCACTTTGCTTTAGTTGGTTTGTCGTTCTCCCTGAGAGAAGATAGCCAGGCTGAGATTATTGCATTGGCAGCCTGTCAGCTGAGGTTAGGCTGAGGTGTGATTTAAATTTCAATACTTTCCACATTACAGCTGTCTGGGGTGGGGAAATTACAAGGAGAAAAGCAAAGAGTCTGTTATTTTTATTCATTAGTCTCTCCTGATTTGTTTTGTTTTTCTTTTGGTTGGCTCTGCTTACCTCATAGAGCACCTGGAGAAAAAGATACTCCCCATTTTTCTGGATTTCCCCAACCTTTGCTTGGTCAGAGACATTTGGGAGGGACAAGGCAGACCCCAAGTTCTGTCTGTCTCCTCTGTGGCTGTGCCATCAGCCTGGGCTGGGATAGCAGGATGAGATCCTTCTCCGTGTGGGGTACTGTGCAAGTTTATAGCATTTAGAGAGACTGCGACTTTTGGCAGAGCTAAGGGAGCAGTGCAGATTCCCATTTCCCTGACAAAGGACTGAAGGAGAGATGTGGAAGGCATTTTGTTTCACTTAACATGGACAGCTGTATCTAAGCAAGTCTAGATTTCATCACAGCAGAAAGAAATGTACATTTCTGGAAGCAGAAGCAAACATGCTGTGGATGTGCCTTGCTGTTTCTAAGCCTTTATGAATGGGTTAGGTCAGGTACTTTTAAACAATGTGCAGTAGATGAAATGAATCACCTGCCACAGGATTTCTTTGTGTGTCCATAGCTGGAGTCGGTCTGGAATGTGGAGCAGCAGAAGCTGAGTCTGGTTTTCAAGCTGCAAGCCAGAATCTGTCTCCTAGTGGGTCACTGGGAATTCACATTTAGCCTGTAGTGGACAGAAACTGTGGAACAGGAGCATTTTCTCTGTATGCAAACCTCTCTGAAGTGGAAGGCTGTCTGTAGGCCTCGGGCATGCAGCAGAGTGTTCTGCCTCCTGCTTTTCATTAATGCTGGAGTCACGCCTGGCTGGCTGCTCTGGCATTGCCCACTGATGCGTTTGATTAGGTGCATTTGTTTCTGTTTAGGTACTCGATAGTCTGACTGTAAAATTATCAGTGGTCTTATCTGGGCAATAAAACGGAGTAAAATGCCTTTATCCTCCACCTCCAGCAGTCCCTTTGTTGCTCACTTTGTGACTGGTGCTATAGTGGAACCAGTGGCTGCCCTCCACTGCAGCTCTGTGGGTAGTAAGGTAAGAGGGCACATGGCTAATGGAGATGCCCATGTGAAGTTTGCAATAGTTTACCCTCTGTAAAATCGAATTGTTGGAGCATTTAGACCCCCTAGACAGGGGGAAAAACGGGAAAATTGCCAATGAATCTCCAAATGGATTTTGGCTGCAGCAGGGCAGTCCAAACACAGTAGCTCATATAGTTCTAAGATGGCTCTGGGGAATTACAGCAGCAGTGCAGGTGCTTACTCTGGGAGAAGATTAAATTCTACACGTGAACTGTAGGCACTGGACGTATGTGGGGCCAGCTGTGACCTCAGCCCCACTGCTCTGTGTGCTGTGCTCTGAGCTACAGGGTAAAATGCAGCCCCCAGTGCATCAGGATTATTAACTGCAGCCTGCATTTGAGACGTACGAATTATTTTCTGTGGAGCACATATATAACACTTTTATGCATGAGTTGGGTATTTGTGTAGTGTGTTCCTCATTTCTAAAGTGTGCATTTTTGACTCCTTATTACGTGTAATGGGCTTTTGTTCTTCTGATACATATTTGTGCAGGTGAGCGTGTGGTTAAGGATCTGCCTGTGTGCATTTGAGCACAACATAAGTGTATGGATAAGTCTTTTGGGAATACTGTGTTTGTTTGTGGTGGTGTGCTTTCTCCAGTGTACATTCCGTGCACATACAGTGCCTGTGTGAGTGGCATTTCATTTGATTGTTCTGTTTTCCTGTTTTCTGGGCTGAACAATTAAGGGTGTTTTTTTGAGTGCATCAGATGTATTATTTCCTTTCACAGCAATTGTGCATTTGCTAATGTCAAATTTATTCTAAATGAATATACAGGTGCAATTCTTCATTTGGCAGACGTAAATCTTTGTTACGTGGAATGAATGGATGTTTTGTCTGCATGCTCAGCGTATGTGTGCTCCCTTGGTACACATACTCCTGTTGCCTATAGAAAAAGGTGCTTTGCACTGAAAATAATCTGTGCCTGCCTTATGTGCTGTAAATGTGTTTTTGTGAGTGTGGGGGTTACAGCATGTGTGCATGGTGTGTAGAGAATGTGATGCTCTAAAAATCTGTGTGCTCAGTTTAATATTTGTGCCAGGTGTAAGCACATATTTCCGTGCATTTGCTGGCAGACTTACACAAGTGTTGAGTCTTCATATTGTTAGAATAACAGAGGAATTGTCCACATATTTTCTAATTTTTAAAAAATGTCCTACAGCTTCCATGGTTTAAATTTCTAAATGTCTGTCCAAGTGATATATGTCAACACATCAGGAAGGATATTTAAACAGTTATGTCAGTGGAATGAAACAAAGTCATGAGTTAATGCTTTTCTGATGCTATATAAAAGGGAAAATGATGAAGAAGGGCTACAACTAAAATACAGAATGAGCAAGATCAACCAGAATAAAGTCAGGAGGTTTGCTCTTAAAACTGGAGACATCTACAGCAATAGAACTCACATGACTGTATTCCTATTTTTATGCCATCCTATGATCACACCATCCTGTCCCAGATCTCCCACCCTCTAGGGTCAGTCCCCAGGAACCAGGAAGGATGATGGAGCCCTCCTAGCCCTCTTGCTTCCTTTTGCCTGTCCTGCCAGGTGCTTTGAAAGTGAGTCAAGGCATTCATTATCCCACCAATTTTTTTCAATGACATTTTAAAAGACCTAACACAGTAGGAATGATTGAAGTGCCTGCTGCTTTTCTCTGTAATTATCCAGTTTCCTTGTTGGGACTGAAATTATTGCCCTGCAAGAGGGCAGTGTTCCTATTGCCACGTAAGAGCTACCCAAACACAAACCTGCTTGGCTGCCACTAGCCCCAGTCCACGTATTCAGGCATAAAAATGGTTTTCCTTGGCTGCTGGGCTGTACTGTGGAGTGTGTGACCCAGACTCGACTGGTGAAGCCCCAAGCGCAGTCAGGCAAGGTGGTGATGTGCTGGTAGATGGTTACAAAAAGCCTACCCCTTTTCTTATTTCCCTTTTCATGGCAAAAGTAGTGCAGTGAAACAAGGGACAATGGTCCCTGGGCTGTAATTAGTCCTCAAGCAGCCTGTGGATTGCCCAACTGAAGGCCTCGCCTGTAGTGGCAGGAACAGGAGGACAAAACCCCTGCAATCATCAGGTCAGCTGGTTAGAGCATGGTGCTAATAACACCAAGGGTGTGGGTTTGGACCCTGTATGGGCCATTCACTTAAAGAGTTTGACTTGAGGATCCTTGTGGGTCCTTTGCAGCTCTTAATATTCTGTGGAGGGACAAATATAGGCAAAATGAAATCACAGGAATAGGATGATGGTTGAGAAAAAGTCTCAATTATGGAGCATCTTCTGTGACATTTGCTTTTTTAGAAGGTGTTCAAGGAGTGTGTGCAGCTATTGCCAAGGGAAGTTAGATCTGGAGCCATCAGGAAACACAAAAACTGGGAACAGTCGAAGTTTCCTCAGCAAAAGGTAGGAGTTTGCCAAGGATGGTGTGAGACACCTGCGGGAGCTGACAGGGGTTCCTGTAGGTACTCGTTGGACAGCTGCTATTCAAAGCCTGAAGAGTTAACAAGTAACTAGTCTTGATGCTCAAGGACTGCCCCTCTGCAGTCTGTTGAGGTCTCTGTCTTCACCTGGGCTGTAAATTCCTTTCTGGAATTGAAGCTGGAGAGTTTAGTGGATGAGCAAGGTGAGAGAAGGGGGAAAAGAACAGGAAGATGAGGTTGTAGGATCAATGAGGTAAATGATCCTTCAGCCTGTGCTAAGGGAGCTATTTGCAATAAGCAAGGAGGAAGAGGATCCTGTGTAGCCTCGGGTGTGTGTGCAAATCGTCTCAGCTCACAGCCCAGCTGCCTGGCCCTCACTTCCCCCGTCCCTTGGCAACACAGGCTGCCTCTCCCCTGCCCCCTCTCCCTCCAGTTCCTTGTGACAGGCTTAGAAATTCTGGGACCCTGATGCTGGAATGGCATTTTGGCCTAACTGGAATTGTTTATAAGCACAGAGCTTTGATGCTGTCTCCAAAGCCTCTGGAGAGCTGAGAAGGGCTGTTTTTCATGTGATGCTTTTGGAGAATGCTATGGGAAAAGGTCAAGGGACAGAGTGGGAACGAGTAGGTCACATACTCATTGGTTTAGGGCACCACGACAACATCGGTTCTTTAAGATCTCAGAGCCTGCTTTGTAAAAATAAGCACCTCTCAGTGAGCTGCCTGGGAAAGATCAGGGACACGCCTCCCACAGCGGATGTTCCCGCGTTCCTTGCAGTTCTTTCTCTTGCCTTGGCCTTCGCTGCATCTCAGCACCCCTGCAAACTGGGCAGATCCCACAGATGGTGTGCAGCATCCTAAAAAGCCTCTTTGCCTCCTGCTTTGACCTTTGTAATGCAAGGGGCCTTCTGCACCTGGCACAGATGGGGGTCTGGGAACAGTGCTGCAGGATTCCTTAGTCCATCCCTATGTCACCACCCTGTGAGGTGTTTTTGCCTGTGTGGGCAAAAAGAGCTCAGGCCTGAACAGCTGTTTGCCCTTTGATTTTGCACGTTATCTTTCTCATTTACATTGGGGTGGGGGGAAGCAGTCTAACAAGTCATGTTTCCTTTTTCCTCCCTGATTCACACATACTACAACTACCAGCCGGAGTGTGGGGGCTACGTGAAGGAACAGGAAGCAGAGGGGTGAGGTGGCAAGTCATTTACATTGGAAATATAAGCTGAATGTGCATTTCCCTACTGCTGCCATCAATCATTCCGATTTCCTGTACGCTACAGAACAGAGGAATGGAGTTTGCTTGCTTCTCACTTGCCCCCTGGGAATGGGAATGCTCATTTGTTTCACTGCCTAGAAATGCTGATCACTCAAAACATTTATTGTTTCAGAGATACATGCAGTTCCGAAGCTGAATTTTTCAGCTTCCTCTTATCTGGTCTTCAGAAATGTCTTCAGATGTCCCGCAGACCTGGGGAATCACTCTGCTCTGGCAGAGATGTAAAGGTGCTGCTGCAGTAGCACAGGAAAGCCCACAGGCAGCAGAGCAGATGCTTTACTGCAGAACCCTGGCAGATACCCTCTGGTCTCCATCAAACCAGTTGCTTTAGCTTGTTCATGTGGTCTGGCACCTGGTCCAGTGAGATGAGGTTTTTAGAGTCCTACATTCTGGTTGTCGTTGGAAACCTTTCAGTGACTATTTTATGGGGCTAACAAATCTGTTGAGTGAAAATTATAGTGGGGAGTTTCATGGAGCAGAGAGATCAGCACATGTTCACTGTTCAGCTCTGTTGGAAGGGATGAGGACAATAGAAGAAACAGAACCCAAAATGTGGAACTGAGAAAGGAATAGAAAAAGAAGAAAACCAGAAGGAAGCAGTAGGACAAACTGGAAAGTGAATGAAAAGTCTATAGCAAATAGCAGAAAATAACTAAGTGTAGAAGAATTTAGGTAGCCTTGCACACCGAGAAGGTAAAATAAAAATGCCTGTGTATTCATTGCCCTTGTGATAATGTGAAGGTCTGGCACACTTCTGTGGTCTTTGATGGGATCTGGTGTCTGATTAAGAAACATCTTTCTTTCATTTAACAATCTCTCATTAGCCAAATTCTTTTCCTGCAGAGGAAATGCTGTCTTAGTTCCTACATGGGGACACGCAGGCTGTGGACAGTTTGGGACTCGTGGATAACCAAAGGGATGGAGCACTAAAACTCCTGTGTGACTCCTGTTTGGTGTTGGCAGGGCATCTCTGAAGCTTCTGTGGTGGCTGGGACTGGGATGTTGTTGGTATTCAGTTCAGTTGCTGTAATAAAGAGGCTGATGAGGCACCATGTCCTTGAAACATGGTCATGGCCAGGAAACCTCTCCTGGCTGTGAGGGCCTGGAGCTCTGTTCCCTGGGGTGTGAGCTCAGCAGCTTTTATGAGCTCAGCCACTGTGGGTCTGGGCAGTAACTCAGAGGGGACCTGTCGGGAAACCCAAGGGCTGGAAGGAAGTGCTGCTGATGACTCAATAGGCAGAGCTCTTCCCTCTGTTGATGTTGGAGCTGAGCCACACAGACACATCCCTCCATAATTACCCACCAGTTACTTACAGTCCATGCTTTGCAACCACTGGCATTCTCGCATATGGATTTGTAAAGCTCAAATCCATCCCACGAAATCTGATACCACACTGGTGCTTGCAGCTTCTGAGAAGCCAGGATGTGTTTGCCTCTAGCATGAGGTATGTTGGGCCCATGTGTCAGGCAGGTACAGATGTTGTGACCATGCAGACAAATCATGGATTCATTGCTGCGGCGCCGTCTGTTCTGCCTGCCCGGGAATGGCTGTGTGTGGGATTACATGCACAAAACCCCAGAGAGATGTGTCATTAACCACTGGGTTTCAGCCTGGTGAGGAGCTGTGAGGTGCCAGTGGCCTGGTGTCCGGGGAGCTGTGGGCTGGTTGGGTAGCAGGAGAGGGGGAAGGGCTGGGTTGGGATGACAAACATCCCGCCAGGAGAGAATTCCCCGCGGTGGGATTGAGCGCGGGGGACCCCTGGCGGTCACCGGGGGAAGCAGCGGGCTGAGCCCCGAGCCGAGCGATCTTTTCATGTGTTCTTTTCCATTCGCTCATTTCAGACATGAAGTCATGCGATGACTTCAGCTCGAGACATAAAACACAGTTTCATCTGCGTTAACTGCAGTGAATAGTTGTGCCTTTTTTTCTTAATGATCCTCTTGGAAATAGGGAGGTGCTTTGTAAAGCTGACACATTTTCAATCCATATCGATTGCCGTGTGATATTGGTGTATTTTGTTGCAACTGCTGCCTTATTCTGAGAAGTTCCTGCTTCAAACTCCTTGTAAATCTATTTGACCTGCCCTTGTGCTTCCATCCAGCCACAGTGGCTGCCTCTTCTCCCTTGCTCCCCACCAGCCCAGTGTAGTTGAATTCGGTGAATGCCATTAATTGATCTGATTCTTCCCTGTGGGGGTGGTGAGACTCTGGCACTGGGGTCTTACAGACCCTCTGAAGCTGTGGATGCCCCATCCCTGGAAGTGCTCGAGGCCATGGACTGTTCTGGTTTAGTGGAAGGTGTCCTTGCCCATGGCAGGGGCTTGGAATGAGATGGAGTTTGAGGCCCCTTCCAACCCAAGCCATTCAGTGATTCTGCAGCACCCTTATCCAACTTGCTAGCAAATGCACAGATAACGCCGATAGGAGCAAGCAGATTATTTCTGTGTAATTATTCTCTTTGCTGCGGCTGGCAGAGGGATCAACCCACCCATGCAATGGATACATCCTGGCTCTGCAACAGCACTGCCTTCCTGTCCTGTTTGTGAGAACAGTGTTCTCTAGAATTTTTTAAAGTAACAACCAGCAGCAGGAAAATCATCTCATCTCTCATGCTCTTTATGGGATTTAGTCACTGCTATTTCAGAGGTCAGGTACTGTAGTTTTCCAGAGATCTTTTGTTGTAGCTTGATGAGTGATAGGCTGGGAATTGGAAGAGATGGGCTGGACATCTTGAGGGATGGCTCATTTTGGATAAGTCACTTTGGGCTAATCACATAGAGATGTGCAAAACAAGGGTAACGGTCTGACTCACCTTTGCGAAGAACTTAGAGAACTCAGCTGACACGGCCTTTTTCTGCCACCTCCCAGCTCCAGCAATGGTTCAAGACCTCCCTCAGCACTCTGACAACAGGAATTCTACTGGTCTATTAGGAATCACAGCAATATATTGCAGGGCTCTTACTTCTCTCCCAGTGATGCTCAGTAGTTCTACACAAGTTACCACAACATCAGCATTGTCATCATTAGGTTGCTGTGTGAAATCACCACTTAGTGTGTTCACTGAGTCAGCTTTTTCCTGCCTTCCACATTAGAGCTGACTGATCAAAACTAAAACTATCCTGCAAAAAAATCTAGAAAGCTGAGACTTCTTTTCTGCCCAGATTCCCTTCTGCATTTTTATTATTATCTGTCAGTGCTCTAAGTAGTAAATTTTCTGAGGTCATGAGCTGTTACTAAATAAAGACAAGCTGCTAATGATGCTGTATACAAAGAGCTGATGGTAGGATTGGCTTAGAAGAACCATGGGATCCCAGACAACTTCTGGATAAAGGATTCAGAGCTGATGGTAGGATTGGCTTAGAAGAACCATGGGATCCCAGACAACTTCTGGATAAAGGATTCAGAGCTGATGGTAAGATTGGCTTAGAAGAACCATGGGATCCCAGACAACTTCTGGATAAAGGATTCCAGTAGAGACTAGACCTTGAGGTTAATGTCTCAATCACTATTGGACCTCTTCATGAAACTTCCATCTCTCATGTCTGTAGGAGACAATGTGTATAAAGCAAGGGGTGGTTGTTTCTTTAAGGCCCCCCTGCACTGCTCCTCTCTTGTATTTTCCTGCTGACACAGATTTTCCTCTCTTGCTCAATTTCAGTGCACCTGCTCATATAAACTAGGCTGTTCTGGGTTCTCTCAAGCTGAGCTTGTGTATGGTAACAGAAGCAGCACCAAAAACCACCTTCCTAGGCTGAGAGGAGTCATTAGTATGCAAGGAGAAGCCTGGCTTCAGCAGCTCCACAGATGACCCATAGAAACTAGTCAGGAAGTGAAGATGTGCTTTTAGTTAAAGGTCAAGTCACCTCACACAGGAAAATGCAGGTATATTTTAGAGAGGTAAGAGTAGAACAGGAGGCTTCTGTATCGGATCTAGGTATTCGCTCTGCCTTTATATCATTATTATTGTTTTATATACTCAGTACAAACCTGTCTACCTACGCATGCTAAAGGCTTTGCACTCAGAGTCAATATCACACAGGACAAGTTGACTTGAAATGTAAATTCCCACGTTATGTTCTACTTGAGCCTCTAGGCCAACCTGCCTTGTCTTAATCCTGCTTTAACCTGAGTTACATAATGTGGGTTAGTCGGCCTGTATTCAGAACATATATTTTCTTGGTTTTTAAAAACCATTTTTGTGTAACCAGAAGGACTTAGAGATGGATAGGAAGGCCGTTGTGGTCAAATTTCAGGAAGCCAGTGTGCCAAGTGGAAACTGGTTAGAGCTGTGGAGGAAGCTGGCAAATAACTGGAGAAGCCTGAGAGTTTGGGGGCCTGTGCATATTTCCAGCTTGTTGTAGTTGTGATGAAAAACAGTCTCATAAAGTGTTTCTGTGACAGCTTGTTTTGCCATTCTGCATGCCTGGAGAAGGGAGTTACTTGGTCAGAAGGATAGGTGCAGCTGAATTTATATCTAACTTCTGGAACGTAGACATGATCCCTGGCAGGATCTTGTTCCTCTCAGCTTTGTGTGTGGCAGACCTCCCAAAATGCACCTCCTGGCACCTTGCTGATACCATTCCGTGCTGTTGGCTGTTCCCCGTGGCTCAGGGCTGTAGCCCAGTCCCTAATCTGCCCCAGTGCACATATGTAAGCAGGGCTCCAGAGCTTTGGGTAAGGCCAGTGTGAGCCAAGGACAAGCCGAGGGGCTCCCCAGGCCTCGTGAATGGACACGGCAACTGAGGTGAGATTCCAAATTATATTGCAGGAAGGCAGGGTTCCTTGGAGTCTGGGTGGGGGCTAATCAATGTACATTCATCATTAATTTATGCATGTAAGGGGCTTTTGGAGTGGAGTTGTCGTGCTGGTTTTGATAATGCTAACTCTATCCACCCTGCCAGCTGCTGCGATGTCGTGGCAGTTTGTGTTGCTGCATGCAGAATTATGGTGCTTTTGTGGGAATATTATGTTCCCTGAATAGAGCCCCACAGAGCAATTTGCTTCATCCTTACAAACCCATCCAAATAACTGGCAGTGCCTTACAAATACAAAACAATTGAGAAAATAAATGTATTATACTGTACATCTGTGACAAAACAATGCTTTCATGTGCAAAGAGAGAAATGTGTTTGTTTAACTTACGGTCTCCCATTTGGAAATAAATGCATTCATTTAAATCAAAATGGGACGTTCTTCACTATTACAGTATTTTGCATGCCAGATGTAAGAAATATGCTGCTTGAGGAGCAGACAAAAAACTTGGAGTGGTTGATCTTACCAAAAGCATGTATGTAGTGCCTTATTCTAGACCCTGCCTCTCTTCCTGCAGTGTGTCCTCTACTGGAGTGGGAACCTCCTGCCTTTGTGCATGAAGGATCTGTGTGCAATAGCTTTGGCAGTGTGGCAGTCTGGTGTCCTGTTTGCACACAGGAGAGCTTATTTTTCACCTGGGTTGTGCCCAGAAGAGAGTGCAATCAGCTGCTACACAGCAGAACTTTGCATTGCCATGATTGTGAGGCAAATTCCCTGCAGGAGTTGTAGCAGTCCAAAAGATTTTTGATCCTTTACAGTTTTTGTGTTAAAGAAACATTAGTTTCATTTATATGCAGCAGTCGAAGTGTTAGATGGGGAAACATAATCAATAAAATACAGGTTGAATGTTCCAATATTTGTTTTAAAAATGTGCCCCATCTTGTAATTTTCATCTTTTTAAATGGTTGAGCTCTTGTAATGAAAGTCTGCTGCATTTCAGTTTACACATAAGCTTAACATCATCAAGCAAAGTTTGTTCTGGGAGTTAACATTTGCATTTTTGAAAGCAGCAGCCTAATCCAGAGCAAAACCAGATGAGAATGTATTATAATATAGCACATTAGCAGCTGTCTGTTGGGTTGGTGTGAGAGTTGTCAAAAAGGTGCTGAAATTTGATTTTGGTGGTTTTCCAAGTCTGGAGTTTCTTCCAATTAAGTTTGAAGATCACTGCTACAAGGAGTAGGAGTTGTAAACAGGGATTCCAGGAATGATTATTAGAAGGAAAAATAGCAAGAAAACGAAAGTGTACACCTGATCTTTTAATAATAATAATAATGCTCAGACCACCTTCTATGCTTCTTGTTATTCCTTAATTGAAATCCTGTCTCATATTATAGATGAGAAGGAAAGAGTTAGGAGTTTCAGCCACCTGCCAGTGTTGGCTGACACACACTGCTCTGTGATGGTGTTTTTCATGTATATCATCAGGTCTGGGCAAGCATTTGATTGTGTTTGTGTTTTAGTAGCTGGAGGGCCACAGTTGAGAATCCCAATTCAGCAAGTATAGCATTAATAAATACTCTTTAATTCAGCTGGAAAGCATCATGGTCTGCATCTTCCCCATCTGAGGTGTTATATCCATCTTACTGCTGTATCCAGCCAGCCAGAGGACTCGTTACACCCCGCAGGAAACATGTCACCCTTCTGAAAGCCAGCACCTGTGTATTGACTGATTGACCAACAGGGCTGTGCAGCAAGGGTAGTTTGGCCTGGCTCTCGTTTTCCTCTGGATTGATTAATCAAATACTTCAAATAATTGCTGCAGTTGTGATTAATGTCAACTGCATAGCTAATCACCCAGGAGAGTAAAATGACTCTGTTTGAAAAAAAAAAGGCAAAATCTTGTAAATGAGTTAATTATTTACTCTGCTCACCTCTGTAACCTTGTTGTGCTTATAAACGAACAGAAATATTGATCATGGAGCTGATTTTTGTGTTATCCATCTTGCCTCAGTTTAATTGGGGGGTTCAGTGTAACCCTGTGCACTCCTTTTGGTGAAGGACACACTCCTTCTGCTTTCATTTGCTGTGACCTGTGAGAGCGGGGCTGGCAGGACCATTGGGGTGTAGTTGACCCCAGGATTTTTAGGGCACCCCAGTGTTAGTAGCTCCTACTCTCCCTGGACCACTGTGGCCCCTGGCAGTGGCACCTCCTTGGCCACCTCTCTCGGTAGCAGACTCTACCACCCAGTGGCTGCCGCTGTTAAAACAATCTTGTTTCCTCCCATTAGCTTCAGCTCACATCCGATTTTTCCGTGTTCTCGGTCTGCGCGCACATTTCCCCCCACACGGACAAGCAGCGCTTTAACTGCAGCCCTGGCTGCTCTGACAGATTGTGCCCGTTGGCAGCGCGGCGCCGGGGGCCGCAGGCTCGCGCCTAGAGGTGCCTGCCCTGTTCCCTCCCGTGGCACTGAGACCCCAGGGCCTCCCCACCGAGCTGCTTCGGCCACGCCTTGTGTGCCCCAGCACTCTTCCCCAGCTCGTGTGGGACTCTCAAACTGACAAAAGAATGCCAGTTTTAGGAACGTTTTCAGGGATGTACCACGAACTGAAGGGACAGCAACACAGAAAGCTCCTCTGCTCTTATATCTACACAAATATAAGTAAAAGAACCTTTAAAACCAGCTGCTGTTTGCAGTCATGTCAACTCTCCGTACTTTCATTTCCTTGCAATTTGGATTCCAGAAAAAGGTTTTGGTGTCTCAGCTTTGGAAAGGCAGTTTTAGACACTGTCCAAAGACCATCAGCTTGTGTAACACAGAGTTGAGACAAGTCCCATGATGCACAGATACTGTTTGCTGGCCACAATGTCATGTTTTCCTTGCAAAAACTCAGTTTTAAGGAACAGGGAAAAGCAAATGAACAGTTACTACACTGTCCCTGCATCAGACAGAACCTGAGAGGAGGTTGTAGCCAGGTGGGAGTTGGTCTCTTCTCCCAGGTAACAACTAACAAGACCAGAGGAAACAGATTCAAGATGCACTAAGGGAGATTTAGATTGGCTATTAGGTCATTTTTTTCCGTCAGAAGGGTTGTCAAGCCTGGCACAGGCTGCCCAAGCCAGTGGTGGAATCACCATCCCTGGAGGGATTTAAAAGCTGTGTGGATGTGGCACTTGGGGACATGGGTTAGTGGTGGCCTTGGCTGTGCTGGGCAAATGGATGGACTTGATGATTGTAGGGGTCTTTTCCAACCTATACAATTCTATGATTGGGAAAAAATGAGACACTCCAGCATAGAGGAAACACTGTGGCTTTCTCTTCTGCATCAGACTGTAGTGAACACAAAAGGGCAGCAGTTTCTAGCAGAGCTCCTGAGGAGATGTTAATGTTTCCCAGCAAGGCGAACACAGCTCCACCAAAGCATCCTGATGGCCAGACACAGGAACGAGTGTATTAGAGCCAGCCAAAGTCTTTGTGCCAGGCTCCATCATCAGTCCCTGCCCAGGCACAAATGGTCTGAGTTGGTGCCGAGAGAGCCAAATTCTCTTCTTTTCTTGTCAGCAGGAGGCTGAGTTATATACGTAGCCTCAGGGCTATATGGACTTGGTACAGGCATGGCTGGTACTACAAAGATAATATAAGTAAAATAAACAAGAAGCATTTTTGCTGCTGGACTCAGTGACTCGTAGTACTCAGTGCCATGACTTTGTTCTGATGTGGTCAATGCCAGGTGCCATCATGGGAACTTGGCTGCAATTCACTTGGTGAAACTTGATATGTTTTCTTTTAGCTTTTGAATGTGGCTGTATTTTCTGGCAGCTGGGGAAAATGGCTTTGAAAAATAATGGTAGCTTTTAAGTCAAATTTTTGTCAGCATTCACTCCATGCTACTAAAAGCCAATCAGTTTTAAGTTCCTACTTGGCAAATGAAATTTCTGTCTTGCTGGCCGCTCTCTGTAGCCAAGTTCTCATAACTGCTACTTGTTTTTCTCTCCCCTTCTTTCCTTTTAGTGTCTGGTTGAAGAGATGTTTGGTTGCTGAGGTGTAGATTGGTGTGGTTTTGAAGGTACCTGTGCGTGGGCCTCTCTCCTTTTGTATAGGACCAGTCTTGCAGAAGCAGAGGAGAAAAAAAGCAAAAGTTGGTGAAGCTTTAGCACCTGCCTTGGGCACAGTTCAGCTCATGAAAACCGCCAGTCCCTGCTCTCAGCAAGGCACCTGATTCCAGCTGTCCTGCCTGGACTGAGACAGGTGAGTAGTGAGGAGCCATGGGGGAGCCATTACCGGCTATTTCAGGTGAACAGAAAAAGGAAAGAAGCAAAACTGCCTTGAATAGAGGGAATCAGGAGAGCAAGAGGTAGATGGGCTGATGAAATAATGCTGCCTTTAACTGTGAATAAGTAACAGCATCACAGGAGGCATTCAGGGCAGCAGTTTTGGAGGGTTAAAAGGAAGGTTAAAGATTACATTTAGGATTAGGATTAGGAAAATCGGGACCCCTAAGGCACACTCAGTGAATGCTGAAGATAAAGGCATAGGCAAAACTGGCTCTGTCTGGAGTAAGGGCTGGTAATTAGGTGTGTATGATACACTTTATCATTTTTTGTATTAACAGCTCTGTATTTAATATCTATCACATGTGCACATATAATATACAATATCCATGTTATTAGCAGATTAGAGGTTATGATGACTAATTCCTTGGATTTATGGAAGTGTTAGAAGTTGCTGTGCCAAGAAAAAGGTTTCCTCTGGCAGCTCTTTACATCAGCTCCTATCCAGGAGCAGCTTACACGTGAGGCTTCCCTGTTGTGCTTGAGTGGCTGGCTGTGAATGCAGCCTTTGCCGAGGCCGTGGGTTTGGCTGGAGCTCCTCCTGCCTTCCCTGAATGCTCAGGGATAGTGCAGGCTGTGTCAGCGCGCAATGCAGATGCTCGGGAATGAATGAAGTGGGAAAGGAAGAAGGAGTGAGCCTGCCTCTGTCATCCTTTTCAGAGAGCAGAGGAAGGCATTAGCAGCCTCCAGAGGGAGTTTCACTGCTCAGCTGGTCCCTAGGCACGGGCAAGTGGCGCCTCAGGGAATCTTGTGATGGATGAGCCTGTTTTACTTAGTTCCATCGTGGTCCTTCAGAAGGCACTTGTTTCCTGTTTGGTTTGAAAAGATTGGGTTCAGTGTTCGCTAATTTTGTATGAGGGCATCAAACCTTGCAGAGGACGCGACGCATCAGAACAAACCCCCTCCCATCTGTGCCAGGAGCCCGTGTAGCACTGTGCATGCCAGCCCTGGGCTCTGCCGTGTGGGGCTCAGCTAAGCCCAGGCTGGCGACTGAGCAGCTGCATCTCAAGAGCCGTGTGTGTGGTGTGGGGATCAACTCACACAATCACTCCTCCTCACTTCCAGAGCAGGGACAGCTCTGCCGTGTAAGGGTTGACTGAGTTGTTTTGTGAATCGCAGCAGTAAAAACGTGTCCACAATCACCCAAATAATGGAAGGAAAAGATGAGAGCATAAAATGATTATGCTGGTGAAAGAAAGGAGGAACTAGTGGAGTCTGAAAGAGATACAGGCAGGTGACCAATGGGCCTTGTGAAGCAGAACGGAATGCATTATTATTTTTAATGGAAATTTAGAAAAGGCTCTGTAGATGCGCTGGGCAGAGGGTGAGAGGAGAAATTGCTAATTCTGTACTGTTGGAAGTGAAACCTGCTTTGTTCCACTGCTCAGGCAAATGGATGTGGCAGCTGGAAAGGACTATCTGGCAAGGGATGGGAGGACCTCATGTGGGGATTGCACTTCACACCTGCCAGGTTTTCTTCCCATTTGCGCCACAGGAGTCTGTTGTGCTGGTGTGAAGCTCTGGGTCCCCTGCAGAGGATATGTCTCTGAAATTTCAGTGTGACACTAATTCCAGACTCCTTCCTGCCCCTCTGGCTTGCACATCAAACCTGGCCACACCACGTGCTCCCTCTGGCTTACTTAGTCCCTAAGCAACCTTTCTGACCCAGGCCATCCCCTATCTAGTATCCTCCCAATGTGCTTGAGCCTTGCTGCCCTCAGAAAACTTCCTGCATGTGGGATTTGTAATAAAAATATTAAGATCCCTGGTAAGCAGGTTAACTATCTCTTCCAAATTACGAGTAGCTAAAGCTATGCTTAGCTTCATGCTCATAAATTAAGGGAAGGTTCTGATGCCACCACCAAGGATCAGAACCGAGACTTTCACAGACTGACACTTCTCCTTTCTTCTGGGTGGGGTGCCTAAAGTTCCATTTAAACAATGACAATAACATCACTAGGATATGTGATGGAATGTCATACAGGACATTCCCACTGTGTTTAGTGCTCCTTAGAAAATGGTGCCTATCATCTATTCCAGAGGCTAGAGACAGTGACACGTGTAAAAAATAAAATATAATTAAAAACCAAATCAGTGTGTGTCCATGGGGAGAGCATTCCCAAGAACGACATTTGCTGGGAAAGAAAGAGCATTTACTTTGTTTCAGACAGAACAGAAGCAGTTAAGGCACAGCACCTACCAAAGGCAGCTCCCGAGGTTGATGGTTGGCCAAGTGGGTAATGTAGATGGATTTAGGTGCTGATAGTGGTCTGTGATGGTATTTAATAGAAAATAGTGGTGGGGTTATTATTTCTGGAGGATTTAACCATCCCAGATGCATGACTTGGCACAGCACAAGCTTTCCTGGCATGAAGTTATGCTACATGTCTTGGAGGGGCTGAGGACACCTGAACCACTGTGTAACTCTCCTGTGCACTGCTGCCTGCCGGCCAGGGGGTACAGGTGAGGGTAGCACTAGGTAACAAATAGTGCACCTCAGGGTGCACCTGATTACTTGTGCCAAGTCCTCTCTTACTGAGAGGTACCTGTGCCAGGATGGGCTGGACAGTCTGTTGAGCTGCATGTTCTCATTCTGGCTCAGACAAGTTTTCCCCATCCATGCCTGTGTAGTCTAAATACTGGGCATTCAGCCTGCCCTTTGTCTGGCATTTCAAGGGTCAGTGTGATCAGTGCCAGGGTCTTCATGGAGAAGCACTGTGCCCTGGAACAAAACCAGGAGGGTTTCCTTTTCACACACAGCTCAAGCTGGATCTTTAGGTGACAGGACCAGGCCCACCTCCCTTACAGCCCACCAACATTAAGCATTTGCTTTGTAATTGCCAGTGCCCGAGACCTGATTTCTATGCGGCGTCTGTAGGGAGGGGAAGCAAGAACAAAAAGAGAGTGAGGTTTTAGGATTTGCTTTCTCAGTGGCAGTTCCTTCTGATCTTTTGTGCGTGTGCTTGGGGAGTGCAGGAGTGGAGGGGACGCCACTGCTTCGTTCAGTGCTCCAGAAGACTAATGGACCTTGACAACTGCAGCACAACATGGAAACTATTAGAAAGGGAGGACTGATTAAAGCCCCAACCATCCCAGCATTCCCCTGGGCTCTTAACCCCGTGTTGGAGCTGAGCAGCCCAGCAATGCCTCCTCCCAGTCTGCACAATTAACATCTCTTGTCACTAATTGATTCCTGTGGTGCTCACAGGACAATTAGAATTTAAATTGCCTTTTACAAAGGTCATGAAAACATGATAAAAGACGAATCTATTAGGGAGGATCACTCAGGAGTCTCTCTCCTTTTCTGCAGCACTGGCTGTTGGTTATCATACAGACATGAGTGAGGGGAGATGGGAGAGAGGTTTATGCCTTGGGTTCATTTCTTGATTGTAGTTCATGGCAGAAGCTCAGCTCTTTGACTTGTGAATATTCTTGCACTGAAGATAGCATTTAATTTTTTACTGCCTCTTTCAGAAGGTTTTTGCATCTGTATGTGCTATATCTTTTCTGCTAAACTTGAAATGCTCGTTCTGTGCTTGCATCTTGAGTTTACTGCAGAGGGGAACCTACAGTGTTTGCAATATGCGAGCAAAAGATTTGCCTTTACAGGGCAAAGGTGTCCTAGTACCAGCCTGTTTTGGTTCCCAGAGGGTGGAGTAATGGATTAAAACCTGACATGACTCCCTGGAAAGCACTGGAAGTGAGGGAAAGGGCAGCTGAAGTGCCATCTGCACAAGAGTGCATTGAGGACCTGAGTGGTTCAGCAGTACTGTCACTCCAGCTTTCTGTAAGGTAGTCCCCAGCAAAGAGGTCCTGAAAGAGAGTGCATAAATGTGAGTGTGTGAAGGCATCACTTCTAAGCCCATACTTGCAGCTTTCCCCATCTGCAGCTGGTACTTCTAGGAATGGCATGACGACTTGAGAAACCTCTGGAGCTCATGCCATCACACTGAGCTGGTGCAAACCCTCGGTACAGGTGTCTGTATCTTCACGGCTTGGCAGCTGTCTGCATTTTGCCTCCAAAGCAGATTATGGCAGTTTAGGGTGAGCTTAGAGGGGGGGCTGGTACGTCACTGGCACAAGGAGTATTCAGAGTTGTTACACTTACAGCAACGCTGTCCCCCTCAAACCTCAACCGTGGGAAAAGATATAAAGCCTTGTGTGTCAGGGTTAAGGCAATGTCTTGTAACAGCAGCAAATCGGCCTGGCATGGATCTTGGCAGGTTACCTAATTCATCTGCCTTCTCTGAGGCAGGGTCGGCTCTACCTGTATCCCTAGCCTGTTATCCAGGAAACCTCTCAAAGAATGCCTTTGCTGCAGTGAGGATTGGGATGGGGGGCAGATTACCTCCTGTAGGATTTAGCACATCTTGTTCTGACGCACCTGGTCCTGCCTCAGAGCCAGCATTTTGGACTAGCTGTATTTCAGGCCTGGATATGGTGAAAAGCAGTCTTAAATCCTGCAGTTCAGTCATTTCTCTTCTGTCTTGTATGCCCCAAGTGTGGGGTTTGACAGGAAAAACAAAGTTTGAGAGCCACTACTGTGGTCCAGAACCCGCCTCATGTAACTACAGCAATATTTCATGCTGAGAGAGAAAATCTAGCCAGAATGTCCAACTACCCATCCCATCCTATCCCAGTGGCATTCCCATTATAAAGAAGGCTGGCTGGCTATTTGAGAAACTCATGTCCTTTCCAAGTCCTGCCTTTGACTTCTTGCTATTCTGGTTATTGAAATTGATTTTGCGCTCCAGGCATGGGATTTTCCATTGCCAAGTTTAATGTCGGAGATAATAGAAATTATGTTTCCACTCTCACATAAATCTCAGGGCTGTTTGTGCTCAGATGACTGGACAGTAAGTACAGGTGAAATTGCTCCTGTGATTGTTTCAGTAAAAGTGTATTATTGTTGTAAGGTTTTATAAAGTGTATTTAACTGGTTTACACATATTTCTAGCAGTCACCGAGTAGGTTTTTGTTGAGTTTTTTTTTCTAGTCCAATAAATATAAACCTCTAAGCAGGCCATCTAATTTCTCTTCTTGACAGGGTGGTAAATCAGCTGGCTTTGGCAGAAGGCCAGAGAGTGAGCAGCAAGCCCACCCAGCAGTTGTGCAGTGCCCCTCTGCTGTGCTTGCCTGCAATTTTGGGCTTGGAGAAGCCAACCTGTGCAAAAAATCACAAGGTTCTCTCTGCTTTAGCACACCTCCTCATGTGGGACAAGCATCAGGCTTTGTTCTGACTGCAGCACAGCCTGCTCTGCACTAAACCTTGCCATCATTAGTCAGCACACTTAGGACCTGGCTTTAAAAAGCTTGGGAAGGAATAAGCAAAGGTCAATCTCTTGAGCTCTAAGAGCAAAACAGACAGAGAAGGTTTCTTCAGCTCCCAGGAGCTGGTGGAGATAATGGTGTTAGTGCGAGGCCCACAGGGATCAGTCACGGAATTGTGGCCTGAAGGCGCTCCAGCCTCTGGGGTCCCCCTGTCCTAACCCAGCAGCTTTCTCTGCTCCCAGGAGGAAGGACTTCTCTTTTACAGAGTGCATGAGATAATCTCACACTTTACAAGGATAAAGGAGTGGAAGGAAGGACTCCAGAGTGATACAGGGACTGAAGCCTACATCCACTTCAGCTCCTGGCTCCTCTGGTTAGATGTGAATCTGCTCAGCTCTGCAGTCCTCACCTGGGTGATATTCCTGTGATCTGGAGGCCTTGGTCAGCTGCCCAAGCAGCTCTATGTAATTCAGCCAGCTGGCTGCCACCCAGCCCTGCTGCCATCTGCTACCCTGCGCCTCTGTTGTGTCTGGGCCCTGGATGCCAAAGATGCTGCCGTAGCTCCTTCCTGAGGGAAGCCCAGACGCTGATAACTCAGGTGTTCAAACAATATTCTTCCTGCAATAGAGTGCCAGCCCCAAGCAGCCAGGGCATACTGTGTGTTGATTAGAGCACTGCAATGCCTGCAAGACATTTCTTAGGTGGTTTCCTACCTGTCCTGACCCCACATTCTTTCATCTTTGCATGTCCTGTGTCCTTGGCTCAAGGAATATCATTAGTGTGTGTCAGGTAGTGCCCAGCATGGTGAAGCCTCAGCTGGAGCTGGTGTTTTAGGTATTGCTGAACAGTTAAAAACGCTGCACTTGGCTTATTTTTGTACTTGTATGCATTTGGCAGTGCTGCTTTGGTGTATTACATTGCTTCCCTCCCAGAGATCTTAACTTTGGCTGGGAGCAAAGGGACTCAATTTATCTATTCCTTGCCTTGCAGGGGTTTGGTGAAGCTCAGCTAGCAAAAACTTGTAAATTGCTTGGAGATCATTAGAGGAAAAGTGCTGTAAAAGAGCAAAGTATTATTTATTAATGTGCCTCTGTCTTACAGTGCCATAAATATCAAGGTTTTAATTGTGCAGACTTGTAATCTGAATAACTTCCTGGATTTTTTTTCTTTGTTTTCTTCTTGGATTGCCTTGGTAAATAAATTCATGGAGCAGACACTGCACAAAGTAACACACAGGAGTGGTGTTTGAAAGCCAGGTCTGTCAGATAGAAGGCAATGGGATGCCACAGTGTGACTTTCAGCTTTCCTCTGGCTGCTCTAATCTTTACTGCCTCAGTCTTATCCTCTGCATCTAAACTTGCTTTTCCTCTGTCCTTGTTTAAAACCTGACCTCTGCTCAGCAGAGGAGTGTGTGACACAGTATTATGATGGTGAACAGAGACCTTACACTGCAAGGATCGCTCCATCAGCCATATGCAGCCACCGATAAACTCTAGCCATGCCTGAAAATTTGCACTATTCCCACCTTTGGGCAGGAGATGAATGATGTGGCTGAAGGGCAGAGAAGGGAGACAACCCCCACCCCCCATCCTGCTTCAGCTGGCCTGGGGAGGTGGGAGCTGGCAGTGCTGTGGGCCTGCCTTGCTCTCCAGACCCTGCCAACAGCTGTTGCAGCCAGTTTGAGGCGACAAGGATGGCTGTGAGCTGAATGTAGTTACTCCAGGAGGAGTTTGACCAGTCAAGATGCAGTTAAATATCTCTTGTGAAAGTGCTGAAGTCAGGGTTTTCCTCTGCATCTGAGAGCAGCCTCCAGACTAGTGATATTAGGGGCATAATCAGCTGCCACCTTGCCCATCCCACCAGCATTGGACAGGGATATTTCTCATACTAATCTCTGAGACTGTGAAAAGGTGGAAGCCTGGTATTGCAACAGGCTGCTCTACAGAGGCTGATGTCAGATGCTGTGGCTGGTGGGTTGATATCGAGTGATCCACAAAGAATGATGGCAAACACTGTGGTGTGTGGGTTTAAAATTGAACCTTTGTGTGGTATTTCTAATGTGCAGTGAGGAAATTCCTTCCCCCTCTCTCTCAGCGTGTCTCTCCCTTTGCCTGTTTTGTTTTTAATTGCTCAGAAACATGGCAAGGCTCAGCCCGCTCCTGTTTTGCCAAGTGGATGGGCATCTAGCTGCTTGCTTCTGCATTTCTAAGGTCTGGGATTTGCTCTTTGAATACATTGTTCATAGGCCTCTGAGATCACCCCATTTCATACAGAATTCACCAGAAGCAGGAGCAACTCTGTGTGTGTGTTTTGTCACTCTTTTCCAGCTCTGGCTGATTTAAAATGTTTGTATTGGCTTTCAATGAAATGTAGAACTGGTCTGAAGACTTTCCTTTCTTCTGGGCTACAGGATATGAATAGCACAGTGTTCTGCCCTCCATGCCTCCCACCCTGCTCTCTGCTCCTTCCCAAGCTTACTGTGGGGTTCTGAAGGCTGCAAGATAACAATTTCATATCAAATTCAAGGGGATGAAATCCCATACACATCAACATTATAAGGAAACCTTCAGGCTGGGTGGTGAGTGTGCCTCCAGACAGTCCTAGGGGGTTATGCAACAGGTGTGGTGATCAGACAGCTCCTCTCTGGTCATCACCTAGGCATGGAAAAGAGAGAATGTCCACTGTTATGACCTTCACACTGAGGCCATCGCTGAAAGCCCCCAGTCTCCAAGGGATGGGCTTTCAGCTGGCAGAAGAATGTAGAACTGCATCTGACTTATCCCTCAGTTGTAGCCATCTGCCTTTTCTGCTGCCTCAGACAGTCTCACTTCCCATTCAATTAGCAACATTCCCCAAGGGACTCAAATATGCCACCTGAGAGAGAAGGGGAACAAATGGTCTGTGCTTCGAGCGAGGAAAGGGAATGTCAAGTCCTAATTCAAGTGCTGTGGCAGACTGGTCTTTCCTCATGAGATGGCACTTGCAGTCCTTAGGAGAGGAAGTCACTAATACCTGCCAGTGACCTCCAGAGGGTCCATGAGCAAAGGGGAACACATCAGCAAATGCTGAGGGCCATGAAATGTGCTCCAGGGGGACATCTCCAGTAACAACTGCCCATTGTTTGGGCAGTATCACTCAGGCCTAGACCCTTTAGCTATGCTGACAATCTTCAGTGCAGGGATTCATATGCTCTCTGTTTTGTTTCAAATATGTAGCTGATGTTGAAGAGGTGCATTTTAAGCATAAGAGGTCTTTAAAGAGCTGTGTTTATGCCTAAGAAAGGAGATCTATGTTTCAAAGGTGTAGATGAAACGACATCAAAGTGGAAAAGGAAGAAAACAGCACATTTCTTGACTCTACAAAGATTTCAGACGTATTTTGAAATCTAGAGAAACTCTGCGCTGCAAAATCTGTTTTCCTCATGTATTTTGGCTGAGATTTCCAATTATTTTTGCGACACAACCACAATCTGGAGTCTGAAGAGAGAATGTGGTGGAGTGTGCTGCTGCATTGACTGGGCAAGCATTGGGTGTTGCAGGAGGGACCTGTAGGTGAGGATTCCAGAGGAAGCTGGTGTTCACAAGGATGCCCTCCCTGTACATCTAGGGGCAGTGACTGGACCTGGCCCAGCTTAATTGAGGATGTGTCTGGAATACAAGAGCTGACTGAAGCAAACCCTGATGAGCACCCGAATTCTGTCTCAAGATGCTCAGCACAGAAGTGATCTCTGTGCCTTAAGCACAGGTGGGATGGCTCCTGGCCTGGTCTTTAAGCCTGTTGCTAAAGAGATGGAGACTGGTGAGGGCCTTGCTGAAGTCTCAGTTACTGCCTGGCCTGAGAGCTTGTGCAGGCTGCTCAGCAGTGATCTCACCCTGTCCTGCCCAGCCCAGCTCTGAGCAGGCCCGGGGTCTCAAAAACATCTCTATATTCAAGTTATAGAAACTTAACACTCTTGCTTCCATGGCTGCTACTCCCTTCAGCTGGTGGCTGGTGACTGACTCCTCTAGTGAGGGGCCTTTGAAGTTATTTTGAGACTCATTAAGGTAATTAAGTGAACCGCATGGTTGAAGCCTACCAGGAGTGCTCGTGTGGCCACCTATGTTCACATTGGTGCACAGAAGGCAAGAGGCAGCATTTTGTCTGGGTTCTTGGGAAAAGACTGACACCTGTGAGCACACTGTCGTAGCTCTTGGTGATTGCTGTTGCTGGCAAAAGACCCGTGGGCAGGCTGAGGAGCCTAGCAGTAAAAGCTTCTGGACTAAGGAGTCTGCCAGCATCAGACTGTGGCTGAAATTAGTACCAGTCCCTTGACTAAGGCTCAGCTTGGGACTTCCAGCACAGTGAGTGCTGCAGGCATACTCATAGTTACGGCTGGAATTAATTACCTTTATGTCAAAGAGCAGATGGAGTAAGGCAGGAGGGAGAAAGTGAAGGGGCTGTGGGACAGATCTGGTTCTCTCAGCCTAAAGATCCCTGGAAACCTGTGTGGTTGCTGTGGCTGTGTTCAGCTGAATGGGTGCTGCAGAGGAAGACAGCAGAGAAAGGGTTAAGGTGGTGCTTTAGAAATCCAGTGTGGGAATAACAGGGGCTTTTAAGATGGGGACTAAATTGTAATGACAGGCTTATGTGGACAAAGCCAGTGGGCGACTTCATTTCACCAGTGCTCCGGAATGGAAAAGAAATGAAAACTGGCACATGATTCTGTTTCCACTTATGAAGCACCCATCTGCCTTTTTAAAATTCAATTTATGGGAATGGTGAGTAAGGCTGGGCCAGTTCGTAGCTATTAGATCCATGCCATTAACATCCCAGCCGCTGCAGAGTATCAGTAGCATGCACAGGGTGAGGGACATCTCTCATGCAGGATTGGCAGAAATTGATATTAATAAATGGATCTAATATTCTTAAATTTGTATTCCTTCCCCAGCCTTGCAGCGACCCCAAAGGGCAGGAGAAATAATAAGTAAAGGCCTAATTCATTATTTATAACCAGGCAAACCAAGGAAGTAACTCTGGGAGATTACCTGGATAACCCAGCATTAGCATCTTGTTTCAGATATCTTTATTAGGACTCAGGAAAGGCTTCTGGGAGAGTGAAGACAGCACAGTAAATTCATGTGGTAGCCTTTGGCCCTGCCTGGTGCCCTAGGCTTCTAATTTGCTTTGGGACGTGTGCGAGTTTAAGAGAAAGATAAACACGTTTGGGTGAAGAGAGAGGAAAGGAGGCTGAAGAGGGGCAGTGCCATTTTAGGCTGCTTGGAGTGGATTTCAGAGCGAGGTACTCCTCAATCTTTTAGACTGTTTTACAGAATGGAAAGAATAATATCACATCCTAGAGATCAGGCTGATGAGGTTAATGCTTATGTGATGCTTTGAGGTTAAAATACATTAGTTCTTCTAGTCCAATGTCTGTTATTCTTTCTCAGGGCAGGGCCAGCCTATAGGCCTTTTGAAAAATAATTGCCTTACTGTCGTATGCTTTGTTACTCTTATATATGGTATGTGGATGATTTTGCAGAAGGAAGGGACCAGTTGCTGTCTGAAGGTTGAGAAATATTGTCCTCACTGGGTTTTTGCTCTTTTTTTTTTCCTGCAAAGGATTAGAATGGTCTCAGGTTGCAGAAATGAAACCAGCTAAAAGGTCACAAATAAATTTTTGTGAGAAGATGTAGATGAGAGTACCATGGGACAGAGGGTGAGATCCTTCTTCTGAGATTCCCAGCTCAGCTTTGCAGATGTAAAATGTTTGACTAAGTTATGGGAGAAGAATTTAATGTGTGTTTAGTCCTGATAATGCCTTCAGCTCTTTACGCTTTGCTGAGCAGCCCTTTATTGCATGAAGAGGTTTGCTTTTGTGTACTAATAGCAAGGAAGATGGGAGACACACTCCTTGGAAAAGTCATGGGGACTCCCCTCTGGATGACTTTTTGATTGGGACTGTTCCTCATCTTAATTCTTTGCGTTCATTGTTGGTTCAGGTCTGTGGGCAGGCAGTTCAAGAGGAGCAGAGCAGGCTGTCAACAGTTAATAGAGTAACAGTGCAACTGCTTTGCATTTATATTGTACCTTCCCTCAGAGGATCTCAAAGTGTTTCCAAATATTAGTTAATCCCCACTAGACACCTACCAGGTAGGTACAGTCAATAATAAGCCCATTTTAGATTAGGAAGTCTGAGGTGGAGCAGTTTAATGGTTCTGTAACAGATCAGTGGCAGTGCTGGGAATAAAGCCCAGGACTCCCAGATGCTGCTCCCTGGCTCTGATTCACTCTTCTTTGCTTCTTTTTCATCAGAATGGATTTACCCATCCCTAATATAAAGCAGATCAGATCACCTACCATGTCCGCTCACACGAATTTCCTTTAAACACTAGCTGTCAGTGGGCCTTTTTGTGAAATTACACACAGAGAAAAGAGGGAATATTACCATCTGGGATATCATATCAGCACTTCTAGAGATACTCGGTACAGGATGTATCCAATTATAAATGAGCTAGAAGCCTACAGTCTGACAAAAGCACGTGGAATCTTATCAGCAGCAATGAACAGTTAAGGAAAGGAGAGTAGCAGGATTATTAACCCTCATGAAATAGATTCTGTCTTCCAAAAGGGAAAATAATAATGTCCAATACTGAAATAATTAACAGAAAAACAATTTGCAACACTTAATTAAATGACTTAGAATATGCTAATGCAGAGTTAAGACTGCACAAAGGCTTCTACTACACTGCATGCTAAGTATGCAATTTTCATACATGCATAACTTTGTTAAATCAAAGCCCAACTTTTTCCAATTTAGGAAAGCAGAGGCTCCTCATTGAGGTGCCACGTGTCAGGTCTCAAGCACCAGCCATGCTTTCTGGCTGGAAGGCTTTTGAGATTTGTTGGGGTTTTTTTTCCCCCAAAGTGTGCTTTTTCATCATTCTGTAACTCACAAGCAGCTGAAGAGGTTTTTCAGAGATGATTCAAAACTCTTCAGCTCTGGGAACACATGAAATTATGAAACAGTTGTTCAAGAGTGTGTTGAAATGGCCTGGGAATGAGGAGTGTCTCCTGGCTGTACCTGCTGAGGGTGCTGCCAGCTCCACCTGTAGGAAGCCTGTCATGATGGGGATTGCGCTGCTGCTACAAATTGTGCCTGGGAGCCGCGGGCACTCCGCTCTGCCAGAGCCGTGCTGTGATCCCAGACATCCCTGCTACCAAATGGCACTGAAATGACTCAGTCTTTATTGTTATGGTGCCAGTTCTGTGCCACTCTATGTGACCCAGCTGTCCCACTGGCTGATGGGGCCTGGTCATTTCAGCTAAGGGCTGGCAGGAAAGAAATGCCCAGTCTTTCCCCTGAAAAGGGCTTATGCTTGTGCTGAGAGAGGGGGATGAGGTCTAAGACTCTTTTGGGGGGCTCAAAATGCTCTCTCTGCCTGTCAAGGCGTGCAAGCTGTGGCCTGGTTCTGTCCTGTTCTGCTGGGGTGTGCTGTGTGTCATGGAGCCAGCTCTGTCATAGGATAGTGGTAAATTGGGCGTGTCCTGTAATGTGTCTGTGTGAGGCCTGATATGGTGACAAAACTGAGGTGGGACTGAATCTGAAATGTTCTCTGTGAGCAGAGTCACTGTGCTCTGAGGATGAGATCTTTTCTGCTCCAATCACTGACAAAAAGGAACTGATAGGAGAACATTTTAAATCTGCTTTTGCTATCTTCTTTTCTGGGTTTCCTCCCTTGCCAACACAGGGGCTGGATGTGCTGGTAGTGGATTGCCTGTGTGCATTTTCTGTTACCAACCTCCAAACGTTACCTAGTGGCAAATAAAATGTCAAAAAAATCATCACTGGGCAGTGTGTACTTTTTGGAACCTGATTGCCTTGTGCTGAGAACTTTTTGGAGTTTAGATTTGCTTTCTCAGTGGTGAGGAGATGCCATTCACCACAAAAGCATTTCCAAAAAAATAGGTCCCCATTTCCAAGTGAGCCCTGTTCTGGGCTAATGGTATATGAAGTCCAACACACCTCCTTATGTTTGCAGGGAGTGCAGAATGTTGGAGCTGATGAGCATACATGAGAGCAGTGATGTTACTCTGGAAAATACTATTAAAGACAGCCCAGGAAACTGTGTTCTGGACACATCAATATCTGCTTTGGGAGGTCATTCAGGCCTTTTAAACTGATTCCTGATATTGCAGATTTCTCTGCTGAGAGTCCCAGTGGCATTCCTTACATCTGCTCGTCTTTTATGCCCGGAAGTAGCTGCTAAACAACTGGTTGGAAGGTTGGGATGTGGGAATAGGGGGATTTAGTTAGCCGGGGTGGATTGAACTGAGTAGCACATGAGTGGAGGGCTGGGAACTTTCCAGGATGAGCTGAAACCCCTGCTCGTCCTCCTCTGCTGTTCACAACACCCAGGCTGGCTTCAGCAGGTGGGGACTGTGGGAGAAACATGACAAGAGTGTGGGAAGAGGCAGATATGGTTCTTGTGCTTTCTCTGCTGAGCTCTGTGCTTGCTTTTTATTCCTTATGAGAAAGTTGGGAGAGAAATTCCTGCTCAAGTCCCAGGCACAGGGATTTTTAAGAGAGGACTACAGTGACAAGAGGGAGAAGAACACGTGAGAATGGATTTTAGCAGCTCATTTGAGTCCACGTGACCCAAAACAGAAGGCTCTGGCTCTAGCACAGAATGACTTATTCCCATGCTGCCAAAATGCACACTTTGGAGTACGCTATCTGCTGCTTCATGGCTCTTTTAAGGCTGAAATGATAGAGACTCCTTTCCCATGGTAAATGATCACTGGGCTTGCAGGCTGTTTGGTGGGTCTAACACATCATAAGTGCAGGTGCTTAGGTAAATATTGCCTCTTCCTCGCCTGAATCAATACCCACGCTGATCACTTTGTAAACGGATGCCTTTTGATGAGAGAAGAGGGTGCAGTTTGCCATTTCACAGTCATTCTGGAATATCTTTCTCTTCAAATTGTTTTGTTTTTATGGGACTCTGGCCTGTATTCTGCAAATAACCCTGGAATTTTAAATAGTTAAATGGAATTGGCCAAATTCTTCCCTTGGAGGTGCCCGTGTGGTTCCCATGGCATTGCTGAGAACTCAGAATGCATTTCTGAGGACAAGCTTAAGCCCAACAGAGCCATTTCACTCCAGGCATAACACTGTTCAAAGTCAATGCAAGCATGATTTGAGCACATCGTGTTTGTATTTTTACAAGTGTTTTTCTATATTCCTTTATATCCAGGCTAGAATCCAACTATGCGAATGCCAGGCAGAAAATTGCTGTTTTCTTCTTAACCCTTGTTTTCTGTGAGCTGTGCATGTTTTTGGGGAGGGCTTGGATTTCTGGATATGTTAAGGTTATCTGGATTTGTTCCTACTGAAGCTGGCTTGTAATGTTGGCTTCCCAGTGGCTAAATAAAGCCGGAGTAGAATGCCTTGGAAAAATCTCATTCCTGCCTGAAAAAGCTCAGTTTCTGACCAGTTAAAATAATTTTCTTCCCAGATTAGCTGTCTGAGGTCAGCTCTAAGTGCTGGTAGCCCCATTCTCTTGGCTTAAAGCACCCACTGCCTTAGTTTCACAAGGTTATGCACATGATTGCCAAAATTTAATTGACATGTGTTAAAAGTTCTTTGAGGGGAGACACTGTCTACTTGGCCTGGGAGGTGCCTAGGCTGGGTCAGGCTGTCTGTGCTAAAAGTGTCCATCCTGGAAATGGCACCTGCAATCCTGAGTCTTTCGTGTTTGGTCTCTCTTGCTGTATTGTGTATTCAGGGTTTTTACATCGTTCCCTGTGCTGAGGTGCTGTGGGAGCTTTGTGGCCAATTGTGGGACAATATGTCTCTTGAAAGGAAGCTATGAAAAGGCTTTGGAAGGCTACCAAGATGGGAGCGATTTGGAGTGCGGAGAGGAAGCAATATATGGCATCTCATCTCTGCTCACACCCACAACAAAAACGTGTCCAGACTGGGGCTGAGGGGTGTCTGTGGTGACAGCAGGTGATTTTATGCTAAATCCTGGGTCAGAGGGAGTGCAGTGTGCACTGGGTCCATGCTTTAGTTGCACAGCTCTCCCAACTCAAATAAGTTTGGACCTATCTTGGGAACCTGTGTGGTTCTGCTGGGAGAGCAGTTTAAGATGAGCAGAACCAAGGTAGTCAGTGCAGTTGGGCATGTACAGTGTGTCTGGGCTTGTGCAGCAAATCCTGTTCTTGGATATTAAAAAAACCCACTCTTGGCAAATTCATCTGTCTCCCCAGCAACTGGCAAGATGACAGGAAAATTGGCCAGGCAGATTTCCAACCAGCTTGTGGCAACCCTGATTTAAGATGAATATTCCCTGTCAGATTTATTTAGAAGCTCGAAGTAGCTCCTTCCTGGTCTCTCCTCATCCACTTCTCATTGTTTTGCTGTCTGCTTCTCAGCATCTTATTTTCTGTTGATTTAAGGCAACCATTGTTTAGGATGAGTGTAACCTGCAGTTACACAACACACCTTGTGCCTTGCTTAGCATTCTGTGCTCACACCATCTCCCACAGGAAAGGCTCGTGCCTAGGGAATATCCCAGCCTCCCTGTGCCATGGTACTTCCGGGGTGGGTTTGCACTGGGTGGCCGAAGTGCAGGTTTGGGGGGGACCTTGCTCTCTGCAGGACCCTTGGGCTGGCAGTGCTGGTGGCTGGCGGGGCAGTGAGGGCAGCTCAGAGTGCTGCTTGCTGTGGGGAGGTGCCCTGGGTGCAGAGACCTGGGCTCACTGTGCCCTGGCAGGACTGTTTTGACAAGTCAGTGGGGGCATTTAAATGCTGTGATAACTGTGTGTCAGACACAGAAATGCAGCCAGTTCTGCTGGAGAGGAGCAGCTGGGCCCTTGGCCTGTGCTAATAATAGAGCTGCTGCAGCAGGAGCATGCACTGAGGCTGTCTTCCTCCACAACCTTCAAGTTTTGGATTGGTACACCTTGTGAGGTTTCCTAAGTGAGGTGTTGAATGCTGCAAAATGAGTTCCAGACTTCTGACAGGGGGCCTGCTAATACGATTCCAAAATAATTCCTGGGCTGCGAGGGGCATGAGGAGCATTGGCTGAGCCCTCCTTGTGTAAGCTGATTTGGAGGGGGCTGTGTCCTTTTGAAACCACAAAACTGCTGTGCTTGCCCCATACCATTTCCTTATGGTTCAGCCTGAATTTAGGCCTCCAGGAAAATGCCAGAGACGCTCCACTGACCTCCTTGCAGTACATCCCAGAGCTCCACAATCTGATATTAATTACAGGGAGACTCTATATTAAAGCAGAGATTTGCCAAGTTACCATAGGGTTTTCAATACTTGATTCACATTAATTTAAAGTGGAATTTAGAAATCCTCCCCCAGCAACTTTGGAAATCTCATAAAAGCAGAAATGAGGAATTTTGCTGGATGTGCCCTGTTTAGCCAGGGAGCTATCTAGTGGGCACCTGGCTGAAGTAAAAAGGGTTGTCCATGTTGTTTAGTGTTTGCTCTGACCCTGTTATCTTCCTTGTGTCCCCCACCTGTGGGCTCAGCTCTATTGCCTGTGGCTCTGTTGCTTTGTAGAGACCCTAAAAAGTTGTGATGCCTCCATATGCAGAGCCTGATTCACCTCTCACTCGTTTCAGTCCAGTATTTCATGCTGCTTTCTTACACTGACCTTTTACACTCAGATCTCTGATATAATTTCTTGGCTTTTATAGCTTGGGAGGACCTGGCAGTGAGTCTCATGGGGCTGGCTAACTGCGTAACTAAGGAGCGATGTGGCTTTGTAGGGCTTCCACTGGGATAGAAACTGATCCTGGGCTGCTTCTGCAAGGTAAATCCTTTTTCCAGAGAGAACCCAAACTGCACTCTAAGCATGGGGATCAGCAGGTGAAGCGATGGCCATTGGGCACATGGGGAATTTGGCTTTGTTTTGAATGCTCCAGGAAAACAAGGGCCAATTTATTTCCAGTTTAGTGAAGTAAGCTGTGTGAAACAAGAAAGTCTTCAAATTCCCCTGGGAGTTGCTAGGAATAAACTTCAGCTATCTGCAGCAAGAGCTGGTCACTGTAACAGAGCATCTGCTCAGCATCCTTGTGGGATCTGGGTCACCTCTCTAAATGCCCTGCAGCAAAATTTCTTCCTGGGATTCTCAGCAGAGGAGATGTGGCCTCTGGGGTCCCAAGATAGATCCTCCCACTATGCTGCCTGCTGAAAGTTGTCCCTTCTCTTAATCCTAGTACTGAAGCAGGCAATGGGATCAGCGGGTCACAGAGGTGCTGTGTGTCACAAGGTGCCTGCCTGTCTTGTCTGCACTGGAGAGGAAAGTTGCTTCTGTGGCATGGCAGTGCTGGCTGGGGAGCTCGGTGGGGCTTGGAGGAAGTCACTGGTGCGAGTGACTGTATTCCGCGTGAGCAGTGAGGATTTCCTGCCTCTGTCCAGTGATTATAAATTGTCCTCTGCCTTCTCTGTCTCTTAGTTTCCCCATTCTTCCCTTCTCTCATCTTCCCTTCCTCCTTCAGAGTCTGCCATCTCTTGCTGCTTCCTCATCATCTTCAGCTCAATATTCTTTGACAGCAGCTCCGGAAGGAGGAAACAAGTTCAAGCAGCCCTGTTCCCTTCAGAAAACTCTCCCTCAGATGCAGGGCTGCAGCGCGGTCCCCTAGAACACGGTGTTTCCCTGTCAGGGCAGTGAGGGCACTAACAGGCGTTAATTGCCCTGATCACCCTCACCTGGGCCCTCCATCAGCCTCTACCCATCAGCCCTGAAGCACCATTTAAGGCCTGGCCCTCAGCCCTTTCCTGAGTTGCACTGTACCTGCTTCCAGCTCTTTCCTGAACTGATGGTTGTTTGGATTTCCTGGACTGACCTCAGACCTGGTTTGTTATCTTACTTTTGCCTGATGATTTATTAATAGACCTGTTTTTAACTGCCTGATTCAGGTGCTGTGGGACTATATCCTGTTAGGGAGGTTGTTGTCCACACCTCTGCTTCCAGGCTTGTCTGTGTTTATGGAAGAGCAGGACCTTGCTGTTTCCTGACACATTCCTTTGAGAGCATAAACTTGGAGTAGTTCTGTCTCTCAAATTAGATATGGACCAAAAAAAAGCTGTAAAGCTTAATCTTGCTTGTAGACCTGGGGCCTGGTTTTGCTCTTCTGTTGATGGCTTGATGACTGTGCTGTGTTCTGCCCCTGAGCAGGCAACTGTGAACTGGCAGGCAGTGGCCACTGCCTGTACTCCCTAAATGCAGTGCTGGGGGTGATCCCAAGTAGGACTAAATTCCATTTTGCTTATATCTACAAAAGCTAATGCAGTCAAATAAACCTGTTCTGACAGCAGCATTTAATAGCCTTGCTGTGTGCAAAACCCTAGGTTCCTGTGCTCACTGACAATGAATGTGTGTTTTCAGCAAGCTGAATTTATTGTCTTGGAGCTGGATTTACAGCTCAGCATCTACTGAGTACCTGTACACCCAGACTGCTATAAAAGACAGTGGAGGGGAGAAGGGAGGGGGAGGTGTTCTGTGGTCCAACAGATCAACAGGAAAGAAGGCAGCAGCTTTTGTGCACCTTGGCATCCTGGAGTCGACATACAGGTTACTCCTCCGTGCTGGGGTGAGCAGGGAGGCAGTGAAGGGAGGCCAAGCCAAGCCAGTTGCAGCCAGACATCTCTCCTCCCCCAGAGCTCTTGTTTTCTGAGCTGTGGGAGGGATGTGTGTGGGAAGGGATGCTACAAGTCGCAGTGTGTGGAGCAATGCCTCATGCCAAGTCCAACAGGCTCTTCACCTCCTGGTGCTTTGCTCTGTCCTTACAACATCCTCAACCCCTGCCACACTTAGGCCAGCGAGGAAGGTGCAGATGGTTGGTGATGGGGTGTGAGCCGCTGAGGTGCCTTTAGCCCTCAGAGTCCCTAATGGGGGTCACTGTGCATCAAGGCCAGAGGCAGCGTTAATAACAAGAGACCAGCTTTTGGTTTCTCCCCTCAAATTTTAGGAAAGTTGTGGCAGGGAGGAATTTTGGCACTCTCTGCCTTGTTTCACTTCTGTCTCCTGTTTTGGCGGGTACGGTCATGCTTGTTTCTGCCTTTATAGATTAGGTGCTGTCACTGCACACAGTTGCATCCCACCCTGGGGGTGGCTGCATTTTGGTGATTCATGCTAGCCCAGAGGACTGCCTTCTTATTCCATCAATTTGATGGAAAGAGGCAGTTTAACTTGTTGTTTACATGATTACTAGAATGCCTGCATGGCAGAAGGCTGTATTTGTAATTAATATCTGTACCAATGGCCTAACAGTTAGTCATCTTTCATTACTGTATGGGCATTCTCTCTTCTGCAGCTGGCAGGGCCTTTCCTTGATGTTGTGGCTAACAGCCAGTGAGGGCATTCAGCTGTTCAGAAAGCTTTTGGGCTCAAGCAGAAGTGGTTTCAGTGTGCTGCATGACAAAGAAGGCATTGCAGCGTTCCTCTTCTCGCTTCTTATCTAAATGGAACTTTCAATGAATGCCTCAGGGAGAATATTAGAGATTTGCTCTGGCTAGCCCAGCTAAGGCAGAGGGTTTGTTCTGGTGTTTTTCCTAGGAGTATCCCCTTTCCCTTTGATGGGCAATTTGATATGGTGAAGACACAAACACTTCTCCAGGCCACAATATTCTCTCAGGACCAGGGTTTCCCGGCCCATTCTAGGAGGCAAAGTGAGTGGTAGGTAACTTATTCTCATTTTAATATCAAGGAAAAGGGACTGGTTTAGAGGTCATTTCTCCAAAGACTTCATCGGCCTCTTGCTTTTCTCCTGCTGCATCCTTTGCCCTGCACTGAGGTGCACTGCTTGACTCCTGTGTTCCTCCTGCAAGTCCACACTGTCTCTTCCTCCTGCCTCTGCTCTCCCTTCTGTTCTACTTTCCGGTTTTTCCCTCACAGCTGTTTGTATTCAGGGCTCTCCTGCTGTGCCAGGCTGCTGGGTTATCCCTGCACGAGTTTCCTACAGCTCTCCTAAGTGTTTGTGTGCCAGCACATCCACAAATCATATGGATGTGTGGGTGACAACTAGGGATGGAGCAGCCACTGGCTCCCGTGGCATCACAGGCTCTCAGAGCTAACAGAGGGAAGGCAGGGCCTTTCTGCAGGGACTGTATTGCCTAGGAAAGAGGAAAAGCTCCCTGGGCACTGGAAGCAGCCTGTCAGCTTGGCAGGGAAAAGGGAGTGCAGAAGCAGGTTGGGAAGGAGGACAGCCAGTGTTGGACAGGGTGGGGCTGGGGGCTGACTGGCAGTGTCAGGGGCAATGAGGGAAAGGGTATGAATGAGAAAATGCCTCCCTTTGAGGGTGGGAGTCTTGTCACATGGAGCCCTTGGCCATTTTCCAGCTCAGTCATGCTTCTCCTATGTCTGACTGACTGCTGCCCACAGCCTGGCAGGGGATACATGCTCTTCTCTCAAGGAATCCTCTCCACAAGGTCAGAAACGTGACATTCTCCTTGCTTGACTTCAGGCATAGCGAGCTTTGTGTCACCTCTTTCCCCTTCAGCACTTGCCTCTGCCTTCTCAGCTGGCTCTTCCTTTGCATCCCTTTTCCCAACCACTCCTGTGGCTGCCACAGAAATCATGTTTACCTCTTACCTGAGGCTTTGGCTCAGGCTGAGGGAAGCACTTTTTGTGGGCCCCCAAAAACATTTTGGTCCTGTGTTATTCGTTGGTCTGCTGGAATTTCAGGGGTGCTAAATGGAGGCAGATGTGCGCGTGAAGGAGATAGAGGAGAGGTGGGAAATACTTTACTTGGGAGAGCAGTGGAAGGGATGGTGGCCTTGTATGGAGTTCTGAGGCAAATCCATCATGGGAACAGCCTTGGGTAAAACAAAAATAGCAAGCACAGCTGGGTAGGGCTGGGCGGCAGGCTTGTAACAGGTCTGCCAGAAGCTTCACTTCTTCACTTGCAGACCTCAGACATGCTGCCATTCTCATCTGTCCCCTTGTGTGTTTTCCCATCTCTCCTTCTTCTCCATTCGGAGTGAGTGCTCTGGGACATGAGCCTCATCTGCCAGTGTGTTTTGCAAGCACTTGATACATACTTGGTGCTGAGTAAATGACTGCTGTTGTTATTATTACTGCATCAAGTACCCCAGGGCCCTTTTGCATGCACAAGACCAGTTCAACACAGCAACTCGTTTATAGCACATGGTGTAACCATTGAGGGCTCTCCAGCAAAGCCCTGGGCCTGCTGTGCGGGGGTCTGTGCCAGGCAGGAGGGGCTGGGTTGCAGCATGTCCTCCTGCCCCCTTGACTGCTGTGTGGCAGCTCCCATGCCAACCAGTGACATCAAGTCCTTTGGTGGTACTTCCCTTCTGCACTGTTCCTTGATTTCCCCCTCTTCCCCCGGCTGGCTCACCAGACAAGGTCTGTTGAGCGAATGCATTGTTTGGCCTAAGGGTTGGTGTGACTTGTCCAAGACAACACACTAGTCAGGAGTGAACCCAGGGACTTTTGCTGCCCGGTTGTGTGTTTTAACTGCTCCATCTTGCTCCCCAGGACACTCGGATCCTGTTGGAAGCGCAGCAGATGGAGCCAGGCAGCAGGTCCAGCTCCAGCTGCCTGGCAGGGAAAGGGCAAAGCAGCAGCACCAGTGACCTTGTTGATTTATTCATTAGACATGCTTAGAAGAAAGGGAGGATTGATTTGTCTGTCAAATACAACACCAAACCATGTGGCCTGCAAGGGGAGGACTAATTGTGCCACTGACACACAGGACAGAACTGACTCACACAGTCAAGCACCTTTTTATTATATTTTCCTGCTAGTCAGCTCTTCTTTTCATCTATCCTATTATCTCGGGCAATTTATTGATGCAAAGTCAAATTTCAGTGGCTCTTTTGGTGTGAAAATGAGGAAAAAATGTCTAAACGGAATACAGTGAGGTGTTGGATCAGTCTCTGTGTTATGGAACCAGTTTGAAGCCATCCAGCTGTAGGATCTGCAGTAACAAATGCCTTCAAGGAGCCAAGTCACTTGTTCAAAAGCATTTTGTGGGCTCTTAGTAAGTGTCCCAAAACATTCATGTTGTTGCTTCTTGAAAGCACCACAATGCCTGCATGCCTTTGAAATCAGTGCCAGAGCTGCTTTAAAAAAAAAAAAGAGGAAAAAAAAAAAGGGAAAATTTTTGTATGTATAGTGTGATCACTCTGAGGCTGCTGTTCCTGAAAACAGACAAGGGCCAAATTTAAACTGGCTGTTTCACATGCAAGTAGTGGCACTGCTGCAGGAGCTCCCACAGGCAGCACAAGTGGGCTCTGCCTGTTCTGTGGGCAGTTCAGGCATTGTTGAGCCTACATTAGCACAGTGCTGGGCTCACGTGTGCCTGGCTGGGTGGCAGCGTGGGACAGACGTGAGCTGGGGCTTGTGTTATGCCCTAACAGCCTCCACTGCTGCTCCCTGAACTGCCGAGCAAGTTGCTCTTGCCTTTGCAAGAAGGAAATGGCATTGTCCCTCCTAAAGACAACGGCCAGTCAAGTTGTCAGAGAGGTCAGCCTGCTTTTTTCAGTTTCCTGTCTTGATCAGCAACTTTGCCTGCACTCCAGCAGAAGGCTTTGGCCTGTTCCCCACAGAACTGAAGAGATTCCTGTGTACGTGGGATACTTTCAGAGACTCCAGGTTTGGTTGGGTCCTGGACAGATCCTGCTAGTGGTTCCTAGCCCAGGCCTTGCCTGGCAGGCTTTGAGGGTCAGTGCAGTCATTTGAAAGATTTCCAGTAGCTGCAATGGGTGCTCAGTTGAGCCTGCACTGAGCGCACAGGGAAAAATTAATTGTCTTTACTAATTTGGTTTTCAGATTCTCCCCCACTGCTCTGCTAAATGGACCTCAACCCTGATCTTGAAGCAAGCGCTTTGCCAAAATTTACACCCCTACAGGAATTGAATAGCCCCTCCTCTCACTTCCAGCCTCTCCTTTCCTTGCAAATTCTGTTCCTCCCCCACAATTTTTTTGAAGGCTATTTAGTTGCAAAATGTGCTTCTCTCTCCCCTGCTTTAGCTTCTTGCTGTCAACAGGATGTTGAACGTGATTCCACCCTGCGTTGCAAAAATAATCACTTTTTAATTATGTAGAGGACAGAAAGTTGTAAAAGCCTTTCAAAGCCCAGAGTCCTCCTGCAAAGCAGAGGCAATGTGAGCCTGGCAGTTGTTTATGTGTTGATAGTGAGCTTTAAGCCATGCATTACACCTTCCACCAGTCATGGAAGAAAATGCCAACTGAGAGATTCCGGGCTCTTTTGAAAGCAAAGGGGGATTCATTTGAACAAGAACTGGATTCCTTTCTCTTGGCTCCTCTGATCCCCACGGAGATAAATTAGGGATAGTCTCAGCATGAAGGCAACATAGTTGGAAAGCCAACTATTCTGCAGAGGGATTTCAGAAAATCTTGTGGATTTGGCAGGGAGGGCATCCGTCAAAATGGGCAGCTACCTCCCAAAAGGTAAAACTCCTCTGGATCAGGGAAAAGCTGCCTGCAGTTTGTTTGGGTGCTTTCTGTCTCACCATGGGGCTTTTAGGACTTCAGAGGGAGTAATGAATCAAAGGACTCACCTTACTCTTAAGACTTCCTTTTTGCTGTGATGCTCATGTGAAAAAGTAATAGCAAAGGCCTGTGAGAGATCCATTAATGTCTCTTATTCATACTGCCTGCTTTATGGATAGTCACTAAATTGGATGCTTGCTAATAGATGCCATCTTGTGCTTACTTATAGCTGTGCCCTGCTGCTTCACCCTTCATAGTTCCTGTCCAAATCACCTGTAAGAGAGTGATATTCTGCATTCCTGTAGCATCTGGCAGTCACAGATAGGCTTAGGGCACAGCAGTGGAGTCTGCCATGGGACCCTGACCCTTTCCTGTATCCTAGATGAATGTTCCACTGGGCTGAATTATTGAGTCATTGCACAGTTTTTCTCACCCTCCTAAAAAAAATAATGGGCGTTTACAGAGTAATTGCAAGCATTTCTTACAGGTGAGAACACCTTTTTACCTGAGCCATTCAGGTAATTCAAGGGCAGGTAGAGAAATGGGTCTGGGATCTCCAGCTGCTGGGTCCTGGGTGTCATAGTAGATCACACTTTCTGTGGTGAGGTTGAGAAGGAGCAGCTCCAGGCTTGGATCCTTACCGGGATTTTGGGAAATCCTGTGTGATCACATGATCTTATTCTCTGCACCTGAGCTGTGACAAAGTTGAAAAAGCTACAGAAGTACAATTTTCCTGCCAGTATCCTGGGGAGGCTGGGGTGAGAAAGCCCAGGAATGGGTAAGGCTGAAGAACAGACAGGTCTGGCAAAAAATGTCAAGCTGACTTGAGCTATTGGCATGAAAGGTTTGGAGGAAAGGTGAAAGGGGAGCTAAGATGGTGAGGGACAGGAAGGAGGAATCTGAAGATGTCTATCCCAGCTCTGTACCTGCCTAGAAAGACAAACTTGGAGCGGTGTGTTCAACCTGCCTCTGTTTCCTATTTGTGACACATGGTGAGCGATTCTCATATACCATATGGATGCAGTTCTACCTGGGGGGACTGGTGTCTGCTGAGTGCTGTGATCCTTGGTGTGAAAGAAGGGCAAAGTCCTCTTTATTGACGCTATATTATGCCACCAGTCAGCAAGCAGCTGTGTTCAACTTTGGAAGTCTTTCAGCCCCATGATTAAATCCTCATCCACTATCCTGAGGACAGTAGGGCCCTGGAGTTGAGGCAGCATCTTTCCCTGGCCAGGCTGTGTGCTGTAAGCCTGTGTTAGCAGTTCATTTACATATTACCCACGGCTGCAGGCCTCACGGTAAGCTGGGGAGTCAGCCAGAGCAGTGATGCATTCAGCTGGCATGCTGGCCTTCAAATCCTGTACAAGTCAGTTCATCTCTTGATCTCGAAAAGACAAAAGTAATGAACCTCTTGAAAGAAGGTTGCTGTTTTTCCTGTTGTACTACCACAATGTTTGGACACCAGTTAGAGGGGGCTGGAGTCAAAGCAAGAAACTGTTGAATGAATAAATCGGCTTAGAGGGCTTTGTAGCGATTTATTCCGCTCTTTGGTCCTTTGGGCTTGTGTGCAGCTCATAAACGAGCTTATTATTCTATCATGATTCATAGCTCTGTGGCAGAAGTAGAGGGTGGATGTGCCGCCAGGGAAGACAGAGGGGCTAGAGATGGAGCATTTGAAGTGGAGATCAGGCAGAGGTCACCTGGAGCATGGAGGCAGAGGGAGAGGCTGTGGCTGCAGCCAGCCCATGAGCGACAGGGCTGATGGATCACTGCGCATGCAACGCGGGCGCTGTGGGAGACAACCCTCCCTGATCAAGGTTTAATTTTGTGGCTGCTCTTTGGCATTCATTTTAGAGATCTGAGATCTCCCAGTGACAGGAAAGTGCTTTGTACATCCACTGATAGGAAGCTTAGCGATGGGTTACGTACAGGCTGTCTTTAGGGAGACTTCAACCCTCCTGTCTGTATCCTGGGACTTCTCTGTCCTACTTCACTGTTCACAACAGCCATTTCAGCCTTTCCTCATATCCGTGGCAGAGTTTCTTACCGGGATGTTCTGTGCTAGCATGCACCAAAGCACCTCAGAAGTCCCTCATGCTCCCCTTAGCATATATGACATGGTGTCCTACTTACAGTGCTGCACAGCCGGTTTCAGCATGTTGGGGGGCCCTCTGTCACTGGAGATTAATGCTGCAAACAGGAATCAGCTTGAGATGGGGCTTCAAGATGTCCCAGCCCATTATCTGTGTGTCTGATCTAATCTGTCAGTCAGTCTCCCTGGCAGGGGAGTGACAGCATGCGCCAGGCTGCTTAGCCAGATGCTGTGGTATATTTGGTGTTTCAGAGCTGTCAAGGAAAAAAGGAGAAGCTTTGGCCTTTAGCACCTCCCTTTGTTTTTCCAGCATGAGGCTGAATTGCCTGAATCTGAAGGGATGGTGCAGAGCTCTGTGTGCAGGGAATGAGCAGGTGGGCTTTATTCTCTGTGCCCAGGTCACAGGAGCCTGAAACATGCTGTCCATACCTAGTCCCTGTGCTCAGTGATGTCCTTTATTTCCCAGAGACCTCCTGAGCAAAGGCATCTCGGCAGAGCCTGACAGCTGCTGGTGCAGCTGTGGATGTGCTTTCTCAGCCGTGACCTTGGGAGGCCTTCTTTGCACATCCTTCTCCCTAGAATCACAGTGGGACTCTGGTGTAGTTTGCTTTTTCTTTGGCCAAAAGCAGAGGTGGTTGTGATCAGGTAACTTGCCTGCAGTGGCCCAAGACACAGGAGTGTTTGAGACCAGCCCTTCTCAGGCTGTTCACAGAGATGCTGTCCTGTAATTCCTCAAAAACAACTTTGATGGAAGACTGAGCCTCCAGCAGTGCATTACTTCATACAGGGCAATGAGGTGCAGGTTCTGTTCTCTGTGTATATTGCTGAAGTTTGGATTCATCCCATCCAAGCCGAGGAATGCAGATAAACTGAGAGTGCAGCTGTGTGTGTTGGTGCTGATATCACAGTCACTGCTCTCAGCGAGAGAGAGAAATCAGCTCATCTGAGGCCACTTGCCTTCTGGCCATGCTCTCCACTCTTGGTGGTTGTAAAATGAGCTTGGGATGACTATTCTCCTGTACTCCCTTGGGTGTTTAAGGTAGTAGAGGTAAATGCAGGTCTCTAAGCCTAGACAGGAGCTCTCTCTGAAGTGAATCAAGAGGCAAATCATTCATCATGACACTGTGGCTCTTTGTGGTAGCTCCTGTTGCAATGCGGTGATGGTGCGGACAGGCTTGTGAGGGTTTGTGTTTGGTGAGTTTAGCGGTTCAGGTGTATTCAAGGGTGCTTGGCTTGCATTAGCCTAAATAAGAGCATCCCTCCAGCCAAGTGTTCTTTCTCCTGCAGTGGTAAATAGTGAATGCCTGAAGATGAATGTAGGACCAGGATAAGCATGTAGTGACACCTCTTAATATAGTCTCTCCATCTCCAGAAATTTATGACTTTCTTAGCCAAATGTCATTTCCTACATTCAGTAGCTCTAGATGGGGTTTTCTCCCTTGAATTCATTCAGTTGCTCTTTCAGCTTACAAGAATTTATAGCATCCAGCCCCCTGAAACAAGGAGTTCCACTGCTCAAATCCTGTTGGTGTCCAAAACACAGGATTTTGTGTTGGCTTCTCTGGTAAAGCAAACGTAATAACTCAAAGAGCTGAAGGTCCCTGGGCAGATATCATTGATGCTTCTGAAAACTGAATGGCTTTCAGTGGAAATGTGAGTCAGCAGAGTGTTGCTTGTAGCTTAGAAATACTTTCAAGGCTTCTGGCACAAATATATCTTCTAAAAACCAGGCTCTGGTTTGTATCTGTGTGTGCTCTGGGAGTTCCCAGAAGATGAATCTGCAGACAGGAGTTTCTTCCAGTCAGCTGGGAACCAGGCTAGAAAGGAGAATCAGTTCATTTCCCCTTCTCCTCCGGTTACAGTTGCTGCGGCAGTGCAGTCACAGGTGCCTCCTGCCAGGTACCAGCTGTAGGTGCGAGGGGCGGGCTGTGTCTGAGCGTCCCCACTGCCTGCAGGGCTGTAGCAATAGTGGTGCAGAAAGCCGGATGTTCATTGTGTGCTTGGTGCCTTTGCCGGGAGCTGAAGGGAGCACTGCACCCTTCGGGCTGGGAAGGGACCCGAATGGGAGAGCCTCGTGATGGGACAACAAGGGAGAGCACAGAGACTGATTTGGTTATGAGAAATGTAAATGAAGGCTCTGCTGATACTACGGGAGCTCTCAGCAGCCTCATCAATCCCTCTGAGCCAACACCCAAGCTGAAAAGAGTGCATTTACATTTCAAAGAGAGGGAGAAGGTGTACAGAGTGAGGCAGGTTCTTCATGTGGTGATCCTTGGCGTAGGTTAAAGAGGCAAGAAGTGCCTCCTCTCCTGTGTTTCAGTCACATGTGCAAACCACGCGACCGTGCTTTCAGAAACGCTTGGGATCAAGAGGTCTCCATCAGGAAGACAACTCCAATTCAGGGTGCACACAGATTGATGTCACTTTGTCAGAGCTGCACCTGCTTATGCCAGCTCTGAGGGTGGCTGAGGGCCAGGCAGCACTTGGATAATCAGATGGGAAATAAGGAAGTGACTTTGATTAAAGCTGAGAGACAACATGTGGGGGAACAGTGGGAGAACCCACTCTGAGCCACTGGAAGGGAAATCTACTGGAAAAAAATCATGGGGAAGGATTTCTGGTGTTTGAATGGGTGAAGTAATAAGAAAAGAAAGGCTCTGAGAAGGCTGCAAGTGTTTTGGAGATATGATTGTTTGGGACAGTAGCAGGAAAACAGCCAAATTCTCCTGTCATCATGCTTCAGACCCACTGTGGGCGAGTGGCATGGCGGTTTTTGGAAGAAATGACAGAATACTAAACCCCAAAGACCTTTCCTAGCAGAGGGGCCCTCTTCTTGGGGGAACATGGGGAATAAATGAGGGTTCTGATCCTGGGATGTGCCAGCCACTGTTGTATGTCTAAGGCCCTCCTCAGCCCAGAGCTCAGGGTTTGGCCCCGTGCTGTGGAAAGCTTATGCTGGGTTATTGGTCAAGCCTCTGCTCCCTGTGGGATCCTGTGGGGAGCTGGGGATTCACAGGGGTCAGTGACATGGCTGGAGTGGTGGAGGCACAACTACCTGGGAATCCTTCTGGGTGTCGGTGAGCAGGTCAGGCTCTGGGGCCATGAAAGCTCCAAGCCTGTGAATTTGTTCCTCAGAATAGCTTCTTAGCTATGAATTTGACTTCCCCAAAACAAGTTTGCTTGTTGTTTTAGTGAAGTATGTTCCCTCTGGTAGCCGAAATGTATGTAAGATAGCAGATGGGCAGTGGGTGAAGGAGGAAACTCTGGCTGAACAGGCAGAACAGTCACCTAACCTTCCTCTAACCACACCTAATGAGGTGGGACTTGTTAGAGCCATTGGGTTTAGACAGGAGGAGAGATGGGGGGATGTGGAGCTCTAGGGGGGACACAACCTGTGTTAAAGCCTTGAGCAAACCATTTGAGACCCTGTATGATTGAGTCACTCTGAGGGGAGGTAGAGTCTGTCACACATACACACTGTAATGAGTATGAACAAACCCAGAACAGCTGGCTGGAGCATATGGAGCATCCAGAAGGGAAAAAAGCTGAAATAATTCCCTTTTCTCTGCTCTTTGCTTATCCTGGCCCTGATTCAGGAGCACACTGGGGACTGTGCTCATCTTTAGGCCTGCACTTTAGATCCCAATGATTTCCCTTTCAGTTTTACTATCAAGTTAATGAGTTCTCTGTGCACATAAGCACCTGCCCGAGTGCAGTTGGGGTACAGCATCTTTAATCACAGATTCCATAAGGAATCTGGCTCCCCCATAAGCAGCTGGCTCCTCTGTGGAGTCAGGTGGGAGTCCAGCCTGCACCCTTGCTCCTGGACAGGAATTGGGTCTGTAGATGGCCCTTTGTGAAGAAAAGGAAGAAACACAGGAATGAAATCATCTTGTCACTCACAGTTAGCTAACGGTCCACTTTCTGGGCTCTGATGTTTTCACTTTTCCCTAGAGTTTATCAGGTTTTTGATTTTTGGAATTGAATAGTTTCCTTCATCTGTACGCTACAGACAACTGCTCCAGGAGGCTCAGAGGTGGCAGGTTTGCTTCAGAGAGTTTGGTAAACCCTTTTCACTCTTTTCCATGTTTATTTCCATCTCCATCAGGAGGGACAGAAGGGCACAAGCAGATAATTGTTCCCCATTGCCAATATTTCTGTAGCAGAGCAGTGACAGAAGGACTGAATTGTGCCATGAGCAACATATATGTGTGTATGAAAAATGGGAATGTGGCATAAGTGATCTCACCCATCATTTCTGGCTTTGATGCCCAATAGAGGATAATGATCAGCTGCTCTTGCACAGAATGCACTGGTGAAAGTGAGGAGAGTCTGTCAGAAACCAGTAAGAGGAGCAGAGGAATTCACCGCAAAGTTGCATACTCCTTGTTAAAAATCTGTGTGTATGTGCACATGAGCACGTGTGTATGGGTTTTGCACTTGCCTCAGCATTTTTGGGTGGGCTGTGAAGCAAATTTCCTAAGCAGTCTGCACTTCCTGCTAAGCAAAAGCTGGCCTGAACATTTGTTACGTTAGTAAAATGTATCTTTGTGGTACCCTTTAAGCAACTGCCTCATTTTAGATAAAAATCTATTTGCGATTTTTTTAGGGCTTTTGCAATTGATTGGTTCCTCTGATATCCTAAACCTATTAGTTCTCTACCCATCCACAAAATCTTCCAGAGAAACAGGATTGACAAGACCTGAATGTCTAATAAAAAAACCCTGAGCTGGAATGAAAACAATCAAATAAAGTTAAAAAATCAACAGAACAAAAGCTGGCCTAAGGGTTTCAGGCTCTGCTTTGTACAGCATATGAAGGGGGTATAAAAGCAGAGCTGTTTTTACCTCTGCACCTCCCTTTTATTCAGAGCATCCCTGAGCACTCGAGCTCCCAGTGGATGGACTGGGATGGTAACCTGGAAGCAGCCTGTGAGTGGCTGGGGCAGCACTCACAGCCTCGAGTGCGTCGGAGCAGCTGCATCTCGTGGTCATTCTTAGCCAGAAAGTGCTGCAGTTTGGGATCCCGTGGCCCCCAGCTCTCCGTTGGTTGCTGTTGAGCAAAGGTCAAAGGAGACAAGACAACACAGAGAACCTGGAACAGGAAAGAATTTTTCAGCAGCCCCCAGCATTGACATTACAACCCATTTCTCAGCCCACAGGCAGAAGCAAAGCCTTCCTAGTACCTGCTATTCTCAGAGGTGCATTTCATCTCTATTCAAATAGTCATTCGACACCAGGTTTTTTAAATACAGTCTCCAGAAGACTTTAATGTTAACATTAAAAAGATAATGAAAACAGGCAAACAGACAAATCGTGATGCCCAGTGCTCTGCTTCCTCATTGATAAAACATGAGAGCAACTCCCCCCCTGCAAGATTTTGCCTTTCCAGACTGCTAGTCATTTATGGTTTTATTTATGAAAAGAAGCAAAAATGGGTTTCCATCACAGCCCCTAAGCATAATAGAAAGGGAAAGCTTTCATGCATTCAGCATGGGGCTGTGCTGTCAGGCTGTGCAAGTGGGTAGTAACATGATTTCTTTCGTTACAGCCCAAAACCTGCCTTCCAGTTCCATCACAGAGCTGAAAAATATGTTTGCATTCGATAATATCCCTGTTCTGCTCACCCACAACTTCCTGCTTTGTCCTTGTTTCCCTTTGCAGTGTTTCTGGGGTAGTGCATCCCTGTCCAAGTCACTGCTGTGTGCATTGTTGCTGCTAACTACTGTAAGGCAGATAATTATCATGAGAGGCCCCAACTGTTACAGGCTCGGTGCATGTAAGAGGCAGTCTCTGTCTGAGGAGCTTACGGTCTAAATAGGCAAGGTAGATAGGAGAAGCGTTATCAGTCTTATTTTTACTGAGAGCTTAAATGACCTGCCGAGGGTCACACAGGGAGCCAGTGGTGGAATCATGCCTGGAATACAGATTTCCCAGGTTTTATTTAAGCATCTAACCCAGGCTCCTCGTTAAGGAAGGCAGTTGTGGGAATGCTGCCTGTGTGTGTGTGAGCCTGGGTGCAGTTCTGGGCTGTGCCCTGGGTTTGCGTGCGACCTCCTGGTCCGAGCACGTCTGCGAGGAGCTTTGGCTGCTGGAATAAAGGCACAGTGAGCAAACAGCAGCTGCAAGGTGCAACTTACCTGGACTGCAGAGCTCTAAGCAGCTCAAGGCCAGAGCCTTCAACAAGGCAGCAGAGGTTGGTAGTGCTTGTACTTTGACTCTTGCTGGTTTTGACTGTCACACAAACCTGTGCGGTACTGGCAAAATAGAAAGGATGGTGATTGCTCTGAATTTAGGCTGATGAAGAGCACAGTCTTGTGGCTGGTGTGCTTAGTTGTGTGGGCCTTGATGTTCAGAAGCAGCTAAGAACCTCAAATTTTGCATCAAAGAAAAAGTTTAAAGTATTGTTCTAAAATATTGAAATGTTATGATGAAATACGTGGTTTAAAAACACTCTGAGGTGTACAGGTTCACGTGTGATGGGAACCACGAGTGCTGAAAGTCGAGTCCACCAGAAAAATAACTGTCCTGCAGAGCTTCCTTCTGCCAGAATGGTCTAGGGAGGCCTGGAGGAAAGGTGATCTTCCCACTAATTCCCTTTTGCCAGGTCAGGAAAGTTCCCTGGGCTGTGTCTCTGCTGTATCTGAGGGTGTGGAAATGGCTTCTCTGGAGCTGAAAGCCTGTGCAGCGTAGAGGTCCTCTGCTCTGTTTGGCTGAGGAAATGCTGTACAATAGCTTTGTCTGTCGCTGATTGGAAACCAGACACAGCTGGGGCCCTAATATCACAGAATTAGTACAACTACCTTGCTTAGCTAATTGTTTTAAATGATGTTTTAAAGAACTATTTTCCTTAACATTTCTAGTCTGTTTTTCCATTGCCTGCAAGTACAAAATTCAATTTTCCTAAGTGTCAATTTTTAGCTAAAAATAAAATACTTATTAGCAGTCCCAATGCATTTCAATGTAACTTTGTTTTTTGAAATGATTTCACAAAGCTCTTTACATGTATAATTGAAATTGACTTTAATTTGAAACTCTGCCTTAAGAGTCACTATTTCTGCAATCTACCCTAGCTCATTTCTCAAGAAAATTGTTATTTCTGTTGCTGCAAAGGGAAGGACATGAGGTACACTACTAGAGCTGGAGACCCAGAGTTCAAGGAACTTTGGCCAGCTGGGACTGTAGGATTTCTGAAGCCTGTGCTCGTGTTTTTGCCTTGCTCTCAGTATGTGCTGTGGTCAGGGTACAGCTCCACAGAGCTTTTTGTGAAATTTTGGCCTTACAGTAGTAATGTTCATGGCTTCCTGAGAAGTAAACAGTTTTTATCAGTGGCTGAATTGGATTAAGACTCTAGAATTAACTGAAATGTGACGGCAGACATTTGAGAGCTAATGCATAATGCTGAATGCAATTCCTTTCCTTTTTTTTGGATACGTGTTCCGAGATTAAAGTTGCTGTTATGGTCAAATAATGTCTCTTCAACTCCCTTTTGTAACTTAGCTTTAATGTGTTTTGCCATTGTTTTAGTATTAAAAACTCTATCATTAAAAAGCTTTTAGCATGCTGTGAAAGGATCCTTAGTGTGGAGTACTGGAAGTGCCTTCCTGTGTTGGACAGCCTGAAAGAGCTTAAAAATTGCTGCTGAACAATCTGATTCTCTTCCCCTGCACCAAAGTCACTCCCATCAGCTTAAGAACATTAAAAAAAACTCTTTTCAAATGTAGCATGTGCAAGGGCCCTGTGGGAAAGCTGAATCACTTTGGGAGGCGAGTTAAAAAAGATTTAAAACTTTGCAATGCAGCCTCCTTGATCAAAGGATGATATATCCATGGGACACATGCTATATAATACATTCCTGTATTCCATTAGCCTTGGGAATTACAACTCCGTGTACAAATGAACATTACCAGTTACAAGTGGAGACACTTTGCCAATATTGAAATAATTGCATTACAGTAAATCTTTAACTTTTAAAAATATTCCAAATGATGTTTCAGTGCTGCTTTCAAAGCCATCATGAAGACAATGGGTTGCTTCCTATTCAGCTTTGGAGTTATAAATGATTATTGAAAGTATTTTTATGTTTCCAAATGTTGTAGCATCAGAGACAGCAAATAAAATTGTCCTTCTCTAGGATGTCTTTACTTCCTGTACTGAAAAAGAAGTTAATATATTTTTGTCAAGAAACAAAGATTTTGCCTTATGAAGATGCAGCATTTTAGCTACGAGTTAATCTTGTAGGAACAACGTTATTTAATTTGCTACTGATTCAAGAGATCTGTGCAAACAACTAAATAGTGGTGTTGTGTGCCTTCGTGGTTTCACAGAAGCCACTTTGTTACTCTGTATTTGCAGGCAATAATCCATTTCAGAAATGTTCTGTCCTAACCTTTACAAGGTTTTGTTTGGGTCCTGTCTCTCATCTGAGTCTACCAAAAGCAACAGAGAAACTTCTACAAAACCTATCGTGAGTCTTGTGACAATTATAGGTACCTTCAATGATTCATGCAAAATAATTTCTCAACTCAGTTTAGAAAACACCAAATCTTCAGGAGATCTGTCTTGAGTTATTGCTGTAGTGCTGCTGGCTGTGCCATTGAGGTTGTTATCTGAGCAAGATAAAGAGAAGGAAATAATTCTCAGATTAATTTTTTATTATAGATCTCTATTTTTTTTTTGGTTCTGGATTATCCATGGGCCAGCTATCCTCCAGATAGTGAGACTTTGGATTCATGCCACGATAAATATGAAGGGGGGGGGAATAATATTTAGAGATCAACAGGCTCAGAAAATATGATAATCTGGGTGAATTTATCTTTTTAAAATCTTGCTGTGATAGTTGAGGTGATTTCTGTATGAAATCTGTGAAGACTTTTAGGGTCCGTTGGTCTTGAGGATATTGTACAAATATGAACTACTGCTGTTTGAGATCACTTACCCAACCCTTGATCTCAAACAACAAGGAAGTCTGGGGAAATGAAGCAGGCTTTGCAAGGCAGCCTGAGTCACTCCACACCGGCTCTGGGGGAGTGAGCATTTGAAGTGCCTTTCTCAGTCAGTTCCAGTCCTTCAACTTGTACTCATTGATTTTCTTCATTCTCAAGCTCTAACCTCACTGCAGGATTGGAGGGAGGGCCTGTGCTGGCTTTTGAGGAAATCTTCCTCCCTTTTGTCCCCAAAAACTCCTGTCCATTTCTCATCCTGAGCTATGAGAGAGCTCATTATTTCTGCTGTGCCGCCGGCAGCTCTCCTGCTGCATCGGGAACAGGCAGGAGCCCCGGCACAGGGACGGAGCTTCCCTCCACACAGAGGCAGCTGAGACCGGGCAAATATTGTCACAGGGCTCTGGGGCCTTCATTTAAAAAGTTTGAGGGCCCTCAAACCCATTTTGCACATGACAGCATTAAATCTGTGCAATAACGTGAAATAATACTTGCTGTGGCAGTTGTTTGCTTTTCATATTGTCTCAGTAAACTCCTGCAGAATTGTTCTTTCTCGCCTTTAGCAGGGTTACAAAGCCAAGAGCAGAGCTCTGGGGTGGCATCGAGCAAAACCACCTTCGTGGTTCTCATTTCTGGTCTCTGGTGCAGGCTTCATACAACGATTAAAAAGCTTTGTTTTTCTCTCAATGGAAATGCGTAAATTAACTTTCCTAGAATTTTAGATATGTTCAGGTTGAACTCTCAGCTGAGACAAGGTTTAATCAGCAGTTACACTGCTTAGTGGGGTTTTTTGCAGTTTTTTTCTTTGTTTCAACTTCTCCTTTCTCTAGTGATAAATGAATAAAAAAAGAAGATATTTTCTAAAAGAAGTGATGCTGGGCTACTCTTTGCATTGTGATTAGCTGGAGGGAGTGAAAATGTACCCCATGGTTCCTGTCCATTCCTACTGTATTGGGAAAATGGATCAAATATGCACCAGATTTCAAAGTGTTCTGTAATCCAGGCAAAATATCTATATATCCAAATGTGCCATTATTAAACCCCCAAAATACCCACAAACTAAAGAGAAATGTAGGCTGAGACCTTAGACTTTGGATTTCTCCTAAGGAAAATAGTTTAACCACCCTGGGTTTGGAGGGGTCTAGAGTGAACAAGAAAAATAAATTAATAAAATTCAGAATTTGTTATCATTGAATCACGTAAAGCTAAAACAATATTCTGAGAAAGAATTACTTATTCAAACATGCCTGAGTAAGAAATATTGTCTCTGTGTGCACCAATCCTTCAGCTGTCCGTGTCATAAACTGGACTCCTTGAGGGGTTTTGTTCATTTGTTTTGTGGAGGTGCTGGAAACCTGCAGCTTCTCCTGAATCTGGCAGGTTTCCAGTGAGGTCCCTGGTGAGCTGACAAAAGAGGACAAGGATAGTTGGAAGCATTTTTCCATCTCAGGCTTGCCTAAGGTACTGGTTCTGAAGCTTGGAGGTGCCAGTCGGATTTTCCGCCTTATTGGTGGTGTTAAAATGGGGACCCAGGCTTGGAGTAGCTGCTGAGGCAAGTCAGGAGTCAGAAGGAGAGAGATTCATTGCCAAAGCTGCCTTTTGCCTGGCTCTGGTCCTCACAAATATTAAAAGTCAACCAAAATTTTTTGATAAAAGAAAGATGAAAACCAGCTGAGACCTCCCCTGCATTCCGGGTGGTTGCAATGGAAAGCAGACGTGCAAACCCCTCCCAGAGCGAGGCCCTGCCAGCGGTACCCACTGGAATGCTAAGAGGGGGAGAGAGAGGACAATTTTCTTGCTGATGAAATGCTGCTTTGCTCAAGGGACCACATTATTGCTGTTATTTATGCACTGCCAAAGGTGTGCACAGTGCTTTATAGTGCAATAAAGCAATGACTGGTGTCCAGTCCCTTGGGGTGCTGCGCCACTGCTGAAGGATGGCAAAGGGGTGAGATGAAGGGCTGATTGTCCCTCTGCGATGATGCAGAGCTTTGTTATTGTCACGGCGTGTCCTCTTGGGCTGCCTGGCCGGGCACATCAGAGTGGCTCTCTCGCTGTTTTGCACAGTTGCCTCTGATGACGATTCCAAGGGCACGTACCCTGTTTGATATGCACTCGGAGTCTGGTGGCACTGGGAATGAGTGAACAATACCTGGGGCTGTGACAGCGGCACTTTTAAATTTTTTTTTAACTTTTACAGATTCCCAGCCATCTGCTGCCTCACCAGCTGCTCACAGTGCAGTGCAAAACTTATCTCCATTCGGGAACTCAGCCCCTTGAGAAGGGCAAGGGCAGTGGGTGCACAGCTGACCTCCTGTGCACTGTCTGCAGGACAGACCCAGTGCCAAACTCCAGAGAGAGAGGGAATAAATGCAGGGAAAAGGTGGATGAACAAACACATGGCCACATGAACTCTTGTTCACCCCTTCCCAAATCCTGGCCATAGACATGCCCTGGCCTGGAGAACTGTGGGAGCGAGTCTGGGGACTGAGAAGACCACAGGAGGTAGCCCAGCCCCAGATTTGACACCACTTTAGCCATTATTAGGTTGCCAGGAAGGAAGAAAAAACCTTCCCTGAAGGCATGGGGAAGTTCTGGCTCTGGCTGTTGTGCAGCAGTTGCTGTGAGGTTGCTTTTGCTTGGGAAGGGAGCCGAGGCCTGTGGCAGCATAACTGGAGGCAGTGGGGAGAAAGCAGCAAGTTCTGCCTCGGGGAAGCTCAGCAGCCACCGGCATGTGTAGGGGAAGAGAGAAAGGCACAGCTGCTGGAGATTCGTGGGGCCGGAGGGCCCAAGGAATCCTCCTGCCAAGCAAGTGGCATGCGTTACTGCTCGCTGTCTTTGAGGCACCTAGGTGAGAATTTCCTCATTTCATTAAATCTTATTTTTATAATCCCCCTGGGATCCCTATGACTGACCTGGATGCTCTCTAATCCTACCCCTCGATCTCTCCTGTGCATGCTCCCCAGAAATGGGGGTGATGCTGCAGCAGGTAAGGGAAGAAAAGGCAGGTTGGCCACAGGAGTTGGGAGGGAGTGACCAAGTTTCTTCCTCCATTTCCAGAGAGCTCCTATGCTTTGTGTGTGCCACTTCAGACCACTCGGAGCACCCTCCTCCCTCCTCATGCTTTTATGCATTTTCCAATTAAATTTCCTCCACGAGAAGGAGAGAGGCACTCTGAATCCATTAGCATTAGTAATTATGCAAATGCTTCAGGGAGTTGACTGCCCATCATTACATATAATTAATGTTTCTGGTTATGAATGAAGGGTTTGTTGCTCCTCTTCAGCCACCCCCTCCCCTTTTTGTGCTGGAGTGGGGCGGGGTAGAAGCGCGGGGGTGGGGGGGGAGGTGTGTGTGGTGTGTATTGGTGGTGATGATGTTACTGTGTTTAATTTGCATAATCAGCAGGCCTGATTGGGTATGCATGAGGGTAGGGGCGGGGGACCTTCTCCAACGTGCACTCTATTAAGCTGGTGGCAAATCTCAGGAGGGAGACGCGGCACGTGAAACGTGGGCGAGCGCAGCACAGTGACTGCAGCCAGCAGGCTCGGATCTAGGGAGCAGCACCAAGCAGGAACAGAGGTGCCCTTGGACTGGCAGGGCTCTCTGCACAGGTGTTCTGTGCCTGGAAATGCTCCTTCTGTCCTTTTGCTTTGCTTGCCTGCTAGAAATGACACAGGCATTCTGCAGAGAGATGCTATTCCTGGCTCTTTTCTTGAGCAGCACGTGTACACTGTGTATGGCAGGGCTGCTGCATCACCCGAGACAGCACGGGGGGAACGGGCTTGGCAGCGGCAGCAAGACTCGGCACAGCCTCACCTTGTGCCCCATTTCCCAAAGCCGTGCACACAGATCTGCACAGAGTGTCTGAGCAGGTGTGCTGCTTCTCAGGGGGGCGGTGGATGCTCCGTACCTCTGGAAGGCGGCGGCTTAGAGGGGAAGAAGTGTATTGGGATGGACTTAGCTGTCCATACAACAGTGGTCAGGACAGACAGGGAAGTGGTAAAGTTTTATCTCACAGCTGTACCTCTGTCAGGCTTTACCTCCCATGTCAAACATTACAAAAGCTGGGGGTGGAAATTTCCTCTGTGTGTTCTAGCTACAATGAATGCGTGGGAAACCTCCCTGGAGATCTCCCTGCTTCCTGTCCACTGAAAAACATCTTCGTCATGTTCTTCCCATTCCCTGTCACTATCTTTTGACTTTTTGTCTTTTCCTTCCGTTTTCTTCCCCAAGAAGTCTGTCCTTGGTCTCCATCTCAAGCCTATGTTGTGTCCTTTACCACAGTGCCTGGATGTAGGCAGGCATCACTGGCCTCTCCAGACTCCCTTGGTTTTTAAGTGTCAGTTGCTGTATTCCCTCACTCCTCCATGGAAGGGATATAGCCCTTGGTTTTGGCTGATCAAAGATCTACAGAAATAGATATTCAGTGGAGGGGGTCAGGAGTGGGGGAACAAAAGATTCTGGAAGCAACATATGCTCAATGGGACAATGCCCTTGGGAGGGCACTGAAAGGATCTAAGCCAAGGAGAACACAGAGATTCTCAAAATAGAGGGAGATGAACCTAAGAGTACCATGGAGATGAGAAAAGCACGCCTGCAGCAGAGATCAGATTGGCCAGAGAGTCTCAGTCAAAAACCAAAAAGGGGCAGCAACTGCTTAGATGGGGTTTGGGGAATTGTGTCCTCTTACTCTGCAACTATCATTATTTTCTGTCTTCATTATCATCCATTGTTTGCACTGCAGACACTGGAAATTGGATAGATCTCTTCTGGCATCTCCCTCTTTGGTGACCATGGGCAAGGTGTGAGCTCTTCCCAGTGGTGCAGGAATTTGCAGTAGCTGAGCAAAAGTTCCCAGAGCAGGCAAGTAGGGAGAAAATCAGTTTTATTTCCTGCCGTGCTATCCCCACACCTTATACAAATGTGAGATAGAATTACACTATTACTTAGAAGAGGTGAGGAATAGGACACACATAAAAGAAAATATCCAGAAAAAATTAATGTGTTCCTGTGTATGTGTTTTTATGTGTGTTTGTTCTTAAAGCAGAAGAAAGTTCTCTCTGTGTATGTTTGTGTATAAGCTTTTAAAGGAGGAGAAAAGTGGGGAAAACTTGAAACATTAAACTTCCAAAAATCTCTCAGACTCTTGATAGATGGCATTATGAGCTGCTACCAGTTTTGCTCTGAAGATTGACTTCTGGTACAAGAAACTTGAGGCGGTGCTGGATTCTGTTGTTGCCAAGGTTTTGTTTTCTCTGACTTGAAGCTGCTTTGGAGATTTGTAGTTCTGAGGTTTGTGTTGTTCAGTATTTTGTAAAGCATTTGTGCATGTGGCCTGCTGCTACAGAAAACCACTTGGGATGACAGGTAGAAGCACCTGTAAAATCTTCAATGTACACAAAAACCAAGAGCTCTGATTCACTCAGACAAAGAACTGCTCTGAGGATGACAAAGGTACCAACACTGATGGGGAAGGTGATCCCTGACAGATTGGGTGAAATCCCAGAAGACACTTGCCAGGAGTAGAACAGAGGTCTTGGGGAATTACGTGATGAATAGCTGCTGTAAAATCGTAGCAGCAAGTGATAGTGCTTCCTTATGTGATAGAGCGGGAGCTTTCCTCCTGTGAAAGGGGAAGACGTCAATAGTTCTGCTCTGGTTTTGCTTTCTGTGACATTCATCCCACAACACAATGTGTGACCAAGGCACCGGGACAGTAGTGACCCATGGAAACAAGGTGGGCCCAGGCTCTTGAGGTGGTCCATTGGCCCAAGCCTGAGCTTGTGTTTCCTGAGGACAAATCTGCTGATTGTGCTGTATCCTTAAAGAAGAGACAAGGTGGAGACCTCACTGTCCCCCAGAGCCACTACTGAGGTCAGTTATGCCTAGAGAAAGGATGAGGAAAACAACTGTCAAAGCAGAAGAGAGACTGTGGTGAGAACAGGAGCAGCCTGGAGTCCAGTCGAGGGAAGGAAGGGAAAGGACAGCAAGCAGCACGATAGCACCACAATCCCAGACTGTCTCTCATCACCCAGAAGGGTGTAGCCATGATCCAGGGACTATGACCTGCAGGAACAGGGCTCCCAGTACACACCTGACCTTGTGCAGGGTGTCAGCCTCCTGTCACGGGCTGTTCTGTATGCACTGACGTTAACAGATGAAGTGCTTGACGATGTCACTGTGGGGGAAGGCAAAGAACAAGGTCCCCTCTGAGCTGTGCTCAGTAGTAACTCCACGAGGGTCACATCACTCTTCTGCGTGGTCGTGGCATTTGCAATGTTTTCCCTCCCCGTTTTATTTATTTTTGTTGCCCACGTGGGTGGGTCAGGCTGTGTCCGGGCACAAGGACACACAAAAACACACCATGGGCACGCGCTGGCACAGTGCATGATGCACAGACACTGGAGATTGCTAAAGGCAGAAGTTAAATCCCACATCAAAGCACAGAGCTCTTGGAGCAGCACTGTTCAAAGGCGCCAGCTTCCTTCCCAGGAAAGACAGATTGTCGCTTTGATTAAGAGATTTTTAACAAGAGAGAAAAAAGAAGGAGTGAAAGAATGGAGGAGAGAAAAGAGGGAGTTTTCATTTATACCTTTTTTCCCCTTTGGCTATCCAAATAAGGTTTTAGTTTGATCAAAAAGGGACCCCAATTTAAAATAAGTTTAATGTAACAATGAATTATTTAAAGGAGAAGAAAATACAAGCTGCTGCTAAAAAAAAAATAGAAAAAGCTATTATTGAAATGTCAGAACAAATACCCAGCTTGATCTGCATTAATATGATAAATACTAATATATTCATTTCCCCTGGTGCTTCTGGGCTTGCAGAGGTACATCTGCAGTGCGTTGCTTATGGTAATCAGGTCACAACTTCAAAGGGAGACACGCAAGGTATTCTGGGGGATGTTGTGCAAGCAGCAGTTAGAGACCTCGTGGATCATTGTGCAGACTTGGTGTGCTCATCAAGGGTCTTCTGGAAGTTCTCTGACTGCTGAAGGAAATTGAAGATCTTGTCATGTTCTTTGGTGGCCCACCAGGTGTGGGATCGCACTGTTGTCTGGCTGTCAACTTCAAAGTTGCCATTTTCCTGTAGATAACTTATCAAGAGAGAAAAAAAGATTGAGATGGAGAAAGCAAATGAGCTTCCCACCTTCTATCTCCACAGCCTAATTCGCAGCCCCTGTGTGACTGGGAAGGCTGTAGAACACAGCTGTGAATCAACCATGTCAGTCTGCTTCCAGAGCTGCACAGTGAAGTTCTCAGGAACAATTCAGGGGAGCTGATAGCTTGAGCCTTGAAGAAGCTTTGTAGAAGTATCTTTGTGTTTGTAGAATCTAACAGGCTGGGAAGGATGTTTTTGATAGGGACATGCACTATCTTCTACTAGGCCTTCTCTCTGTCTACCTTCTCATCTGCTGGACAAGAAGTTCTGCTGTAATGTGCATCAGGCTCATTGGTATCAGCACCACCTAAGCCCTTGAAAGAGTAACCTGGAGATCAGACCCCTTTATGGGGGTCTTTTCTATAGCCAAGGACTAGATTTAGACCAGAGTGATGCAACCAGGTGCCTACAGAAGCCAATAGTTCAGACTAAAGAGAGCTTATTTAGGAGTGATGTGGTGTGAAAGGTGTTGAAGTGCTGTTTCCTAATATTACAGCTGGCAGTTGAGTGACAGATTGAGAATGTGGTTAAATTAGGATGCAAATGAGTTAAATTGGTCTTCTGGTTGGTAGAATAATGACAAAATGTTGGAGAGAAACAAGGAAGGGCCAATTTTACCAGAGAAGTTTGAAATAGAGAGAAGCTCAGAGGCAAGGAGTGGAGGAGAGGTGTGTTTAGAAAATCATATAATATAATGTTACCGAATGTGAACCTATCATAGAATGGTTTGGATGGGAGGGACTTTAAGGATCATCCAGTCCAAGCCCCTTCCTCTAGACCAGATTGCTCCAAGCCCTGTCCAACCTGGCTTTGGACACTTCCAGGGATGGGGTAGCCACAGCTTCTCTGGGCAGCCTGTCATGTGGCAAGGTGAGTTAAGGTAAAACCATGAGACATTCAATTAGGTTTTGACCTTCTTTGTCAGCATGACTTGTTAAGCATCATTTCAATTGAGATAGCTCAAACATAATTAATATATTGCTAATCTCCTGCCACACTGAAGCTGTTATCTCATGAGACATTGAGCCCTTCTTCACAGTGGACATCTAGGCCCAAGGCTGCAGCGTGGTGCTGTGAGTTGGCCATGTGCCCACCTCAAGGAAGGAGTGATTGCATCCAGGGGAATTTAGCTGGTGCTGGAGCCTGGAGTTCCCAGGTAGATAGAAGTGTGCCCAAGCCCAGACAGGGCTAGTTAGAGATCTGCAGGGACCATGCCTGAGAGTCTGTTGTGATAATCTGGGCCCACTTGAGAGGCCCCTCTTCTGCATGTGTTTCTCCATGAAATGCTCTAGTTTCCAAGGAGCTCTAATGTGCTTTTTCCGGTAGATTTTACTCACAAATGCAGAGTGTCTTAGTCCGTCTGCTTCTGTCCCTCCTTCCCTCCATTGCCTGCATTTGAATGTATAATGTTGGCTTTTGGGCATGAGTGTGCCGTGCCCAATCTACAGACCAGTTCCTCAATTAAAAGCTGCATAAGCTTTATTATTTATGCCATTATTATTCTAATTATTTTCTTTTCCTGGAGATGCCCCACAGGGTCTATAGTTTGCTGGAAACTCCAGCAAGAGCTCCTGGCTTTCAACTTCAGAAGGTTAACTCTCCCAGTGGCCATTTTTGATCCATTCAGTGGGAAAATGTGATTACTTCTTATTTACTGACATTAAGTATTCCTGCTTGTAGCCACTGTGGTATTAAAGTAAAATGTTCAGCATTTAACACGATGAATGCGGAGACATGAGGCTAAATGCACTGCATAAAATCTTTATGGGGCTGTAAACAGACGCCCAGAATATTTCCAACTGTTTTGTTGTGAGTCAGGCTGGGGTCCCCTCTCCGCCAGGCAGCCTGCCCCAGGTCTCTTGGGAATCAGCCAAGATGTGTCAACACAGCCTTGGCCTCCAGAGGGGAAGGGGCCTGGGGGCCAGAAATTGAACAGGACTGCTTCTGGCAGGTGTTGCACTTGCCAAGGCTGGCCTTGGCCACCTGTGGTGGCTGTTGCTGCCTCAGTGCAGATCTGGGGTTTAAAGATAGGCTGTGAGTACTTCAGAGCTGCTTTCTTCAGTCTTGGATAAACAGAACTCAAGAGAAAATCAGTTCAGAGTGAGTTTTGTCAGCTTCAAAAGAGATTCATTCCTGGTGTTGTCAGTCACGGGAGACTGATGGCTGAGATTACTGAGGAAAGCAAGGCCTGTGGGCATTAAAACAGATACTGTTACTGGAACTCGGGGCTTAAAGATGAGATTTAATCTGGAATGTGGATTTGTACAACATCCCTTCCCCCTTCCAGCTTCTCACTCAGAAGGTCTGGTTCCCATGAGCTCATTCAGCCTCCAGTGCTCTATTTGTACTCATCAGCTGTCTGATCAGCACCAAAATCTACTCCTGACCTCCTGTGTGTGCTGAACACTGAGGGCGAGGGTAAACTGAGAGCTGGGCTCTTGCTTGACCTTGTTCTCCGTTGGGGTGTGGTGTTTGGGCTGTGTCCTCACCCAGGGATAGAAACTGGGAAATTCTCAGCAAAATAGGCACCTCCTGTTCCCAGGGAGAGCAGCTGGGCTTTCAGGGAGCCTGTGCCAGGCTTCCCACAGCTCAGCAGCTCTTCTATGCTGAAACCCAACCAATGCCTTGTGGTTTTGGGGCATGATAAAAACCAATTGTGCCACCCAAAGAACCGCTTGCCAATTTTTACTTGGGGTAATCCGTGCCACCATTGGGCATCTCGGCAAGTTCTAGGTATGGTTCATGGTAAGTGAGGAGGCAGAGCTGAGTCACAAGCTCTGAGTATCTTTATTGCTTTAATAAAAGGATGTGGAAGGTATTTAAATAGCCTCCTGAGAAGCATTGAAAGAGCAAAGTCAAAGGCCGCAATTCCATATTTCATGATACGGAATAAAATTGGTTGTGTTTGTGCTGCAGGGAGGTTCATACAGCACTGACCTTCCAGAGTCCCTTTCTGCCATGTGTGAGGCTTAATGACAAACCTGAGAGAGTTTCTCCCAGGGGCTGATTTATTTTTGATTGTTCCAAAACTGTGTCCTGAAATTTGGAGTGGCGTATCCCTAGAAAGGTAACATTTTGCAAGCTTCACTCTTGGTTAAAAGTCTAATGTGCCTGTTGGGAATGGCCCTGCCTATCTGCAGTGGGGTGATTAGGACAGTTTTACATCTTTGCCCTCCCTGATTGCTTTGGATGCTTCACATTGGGGTTCCCAGCACAGGAAGGACATTGACTTGTTGGAGTGACTCCAGAGGAGGCCTCCACATGATCAGAGGGATGGAGCACCTCTCCTATGTGAAAAAGCCGAGAGAATTGGGATTGTTCAGCCTGGAGAAGAGAAGACTCAGGGGTGACCTAATTGCAGCCTTCCAGTACCTGAAGGAGCTACAAGAAAGTCGGAGAGGGACTTTTTTATGAGAGTACGGAGTGACAGGACAAGGGGGAATGGGGTAAAACTAAAGGAGAGTAGGTTTAGATTAGGTAATAGGAAAAATTCTTCCCTGTGAGGGTGGTGAGGCACTGGAACAGGCTCTGCAGAGAAGTTGGGAATGCCCCATCCCGTGAAGTGTTCAAGGCTAGGCTGGATGGAGCTCTGAGCAACCTAATCTAGTGAAAAGTGTCCCTGACCACGGCAGGATGTTGGAATTGGATGGTCTTTAAGGTCCCTTCCAACCCAAAGCATTCTGTGATTCTACAATTCCTTGCTACAAAGGTTTCTGTCCCACATCCATCCCACCTCCCTCTTTCCCACTGCCTCCCCCTCCATTCAGTGTCTCTTGCCTCTAACATATGGTCAGAGCATATTCTCAGCAACGCTGACACTTCTGCTTCTTCACTCCAGCAGCCACAGTAACTGTGGGACGGGAAGTCTGTTGTTTAACTCCACCGTTTGCAGTCAGTCACGGAAGAGAAGTAATTACGGCGGCTCTAATTGGCCGACTGCAGAGCCCCTGCCCGAGCAGACCTACATACTCCATGCTTAGGGCCAGGGGAGGGGTCCCTGCCAGGGTCTCTCCTCCACTTCTTCCTGTTCCCTTAGAAAGCTCACAAGGATGTCCGGCTGCTGCCTCGAGGATCTGACCCTTCTACAAAAGAGATGCTGGTCAGCTGAAGTCTGAGAGGTCTCTCCTGAAGCTCTTTCAAGGGATCCTGGCAGAGCAGGCTCTTGGCAGCTCTAGTGCTGCCTGCTTCTGCCAGGGTTCCCTGCCTTCCCCTTACCCCGCTGCTGCCAGGCTTGAGCGTGATTTTTTTCATTAGCAGTGATGCAGGCAGAGCGGGGCCAATTACTCACTGCTTTATGCTTGCTGGAAAACCCACCCAGGACTGGTAATAGCCATTAAGTGAGGGTGCAGCTTTAACTATGTGCCATTACATTAAGTTTCAAGTTGATATATGGCCAGAGCAAATTGAATTCCTGCTGCTATCCCGTCTGACATTTGTTACATTACAATGCCTGCTCTTTTGTTTTTGAGTCAATAGCTGCTGCTTTCGAGAAATATGGATTATTAGAATTTATAGCCCGTCCTACGCGTCTTTCCAAACACTCATATCCTTTTATCATTTCGTTTTGTTGTTATTCTGCCCAGCACAGTTTGTATTTCTTCAGGTTTTAGCACCTGGGACTCTTGATACTTGTGCTAAATCAATACCCTTTGTCCTCATTGCTTTAATATACACAACCATTTGTGTGATGCATGAATTGCAGTGGGTTTTCTGCCTGCGATAGTCATTTACTCCTCCTGCTCAAGCATTCCTTCCCCTGTCTATGTACAGGTCGTGCTTTGCAGGAAATATCACACATCTACATTTAAATTCCTTTATATGACAATTCCTAGGTACCTGGCTGCACATGGGAAAGTGAATTTGCTGGCTCCGTATCAGGAGGGAAACACAGGTTTACAGTATTCCAGGGCCTCCTGGAAAGTGCTAGTGTGCTGAGTTTATAAAAGTCCACCTTTTTCTCTTATAGTGGGTTCACACCTTCAGAATCGTTGATTTAATGCAGTTACACCTTTTCATAAAGCAGATGTGAATAATCTCAAGATTAATAAGAGGGTAAGAAAAGGCTTTTGGATTTTTGTTCAGATGTCCTCAGGTCAGCAGCAACTGAAGTTGTTAGTCATCAGCTGGCAGTTCTGGAGACTTGTGGGAGAGGAATTGCTCTGATTACTGTCCACACAGCCAGGAGTGGAGAACCCCAGCCTTGTGCCTTGGATGCACCCCTACAGCTCAAAGTGGATTTACAGCAAGAGCAGAGCACAGCCAGTCTCGTTACTGCGTCTGCTCTGCCCTTCTGTGCTGATGGAGACGTTCCCGAGGCTGTTAATCTCACACTTTTTGTGTGTGGTGGACACTGGCACAGGCCACCAAGGTACATGGTAGGCTTGGGTCTTTGGGTATCACTCATCTGCTGATCCTTCTGGTCTGTTCCACTTTTCCTCTGCTGGCTGGGGGAGTCCAGGATGTGCAAGAGCAGCAAAGCTGCATGTTACCTCTGAATTTTATCATCTTTTTTTTTTCTATCAGGAAGTGCAGGAAAGAGACAGGAAAGATGAAAGCATACGAGATGAGACCAGACAAGAGGCTTAGCTTGACCAGTCTAAGCATTTAGCATTTCCCACACAAGAAGGAAAACCTTGCCCTCTGGCCATTTCCCCTTTCCAGATGTTTTTCTTTTCCTCTGCTCCATATACTGGCAGCCACACACCCACCCCTTCATCCCCCATCTCCCTGCCAGCCCCATGGCCATCCCATGAGCTGCTTGTGCTTCAAGTCCTTGACTCAATCTGCTCAACTTTGTGTTTCAAGGCCTGGTGCTGATGCTCCCAACTGCTGCCAGCCCAGCCCTGCCACAGCCCCGCAGCCCCATTCTCCTCCCGGGCTGAGCAGCTCCCAGCCGTGCCTTCCTGCTTGAGAGGTGACAATTTAACTGAGTGCAATTTCCGAGAGTGATGAGTGTGATTTTGAATGTCTCATTGAAACGCAGGGCAAATCCTTCATCCCCAAAGGGAGATGTGTTAAACACTGCTTCAGAATTAATCTGCGGAGCGTGAATCTGCCTTGCAGCAGCGGGGAGAGGCACCACGGTGTCCTCCTTTGTCTCCGTGTTCATGGCAGTCTCCTGGTTTATCTCTGCCACTGCTGCTCTTCGGGGCTCTCCCTCCCTGTCCTGCCCATGAAAAATGAGATGTCAGCTCCCTTCAGGGCATGGGTATTCCTGATAATATATTTTCCATGTCAATAAATGGCAGTGATTTGCCTATCACTTACTTTAATTGTAGTAGAAACTGGGGAGAAGCAGGAGAAGGGGTGACCAGATCCTCTGCTGGACTGACCCCCCACTGCTGCATCCTGCTCCCAGGGGGCTGCAGTTGGGGCATAGCTGTGGTCTTCTGCACGGAGCATCGGAGCTGCTGTCCTGCAGATTTGTAGCCACATCATTAGAAGTGGAACCTAACTCCCCTGGCTCAGGGACAAGGTGAACCAGCCCAGCATCTGACCTTGACGGAAGGGTTTTCCATGATTTTCAAGTCCTCCCCTCGATCCCTTTATATTCCCAGAGCAGCCCTTTCCTTCATATGCAGTTTCAGAGCTTCAGATGAAGCACCCGTGTTGCAGAGCCCAGCAGGGATGTCAGAAGGTCCTTCAAAAATCTGTTGGCACAGGTGGCACGTGCCTGCGTGTTCCATGAAACATAAATGCTCCTGACTATAAACATTATTTACATTCCCAAACAAAGCTGCCAAACACTTCTAAAATGCGCTAACGGTGCCTCTCTCTTTCCACTGCACTTGCTGATAAAGGGCCATAAACAAGCTTGACACATTTATAATAACCTTTCTCCCCTCCCTCTACCTTGTTCTCTCCTCTTCCTCTCTTGCCTCACTCGCAGGCTGCATTGGGTAAATTTTTATTCTACTGCCATTAGCTGGGATATATTGTTTGATGGGGGAAATAAAATGTTGAATCTCATTTTATTTTTATTTTTATTTTCTTGTTCTAGTAGCAGCTGCTTCAAATGCCAGCAGCGGATGTTTGGTTTTAAAATTTTGTTTCCTCCAGCATTTTTTCCTTTTCTCTGTTCATTTTCTTCCCCTTTTCCTGTATCTCCCTTCTCAAAGGTCATCTTAAATGATGCAAGGATACATGCTTTTGCAGGTTGTTTTTATCACTTATCAGCCTGTTCCAAAGGCCATTTAGTCTTCTAGGCAAAGGTTGCAGCTTTCAGCCTCCACTTCCATTTACAAAGGAAAAATGGATGCTCCATTTCTAGGTATATAAATTAGGTATAGATATAGATATAAACCAAAATGCTTAACCCATCGAAAAAAAAAAAATCCTTGTAATTTCTTTGTCTTCAGTCTGAAGAGGTCTCCGGTTCACCTTTTTTCATGTCACCTGTTCCTCTCAGCGATATTGATGGAAGTGCTGCATCTAACGATTCCTCCTCCATCCTGTATTGATGGTGCTGTAGAAAGGCCTGTGCGCTGGAGATGAAAGGCAGGGTACAAACTGTTCCTTCGGGGCTGCTCTGGAGGCTTTTTTGCTCAGTAACTTGTGGCTGTGAGGGGAGGGTTTGTGGGCAGGGGGGCACAGGGGACTGCGCCGGGGCCTGTGGAGTTGAAAGTCTGTGTTTCGGGAGCCGTCCTGGCTTTGCAATTTTGTACCCATAATGATAAAGCACTTATTTGTTTCATCTTCCCTTGAAGCCCTGGCCAGAGGGAGAGAAATGGATGTGGTAGACCTGGCCTGGAATTGCTCATCCTCTGGCAGCAAATGAAGCCTTGGTGAGCTGCACTCAGCTGCTGACATTGGGTTAGCCTGGCTTGGGGGGTGGGGGGAGAGGTGGGGGCGGTGTTGATTCCAGGAAATCTGGCAAAGATGCAGCAACTAAGCTATTGTGTAAGAAAACATTACCTAAGAGATGGTTAGATAAGGTGAAAATGTCCCTCACCTCTTCCCACTTTGTCTTACTTACATAATATGTGTATAGTGTGTATGTATATGCAATTAATCATGGTGTGCAGAGCTTAGCTGGAGCCACTTTCAGGGCTTGAGTTGTTCAGATGAGAGCTGAGGAAAGAATTTTTTATGATTGATACATTAAAACTGCTGCTTTTCCTCTTCACTTGGTATATTTTGTTGTACGTGGTCAATAAATTTGCAGAGATGTGCCTGTGGTTATGGAAATCACACAATGGAATAATTAAATGGCCTAATTGTAAAGTTTATTATCTTCAGCATTGCACTCATCAGCTATTCTACCACACCTCATAGAGGAGGGCAGTAATTATGAAAATCTGACACAGACTTCACTCAGCAGGTGAATCCAGGCAAATCCAAATTTGATGAACTGATCCCACCACCCGTGGGGATGGATCCCACTCCTCCCTCATGGTGGTTTTTGACATGGTCAGTGATTGAAGACATTGAGGGAGGGGATGATAATATACAAGGGATAAATCATGAAGCACCTGCAGCACAGAGAAGGTTGGGACCATTTTAATTTTGGTACCACCTTGGCCTTCTAAATCTATTCTCTGGGACTCAGATCTGTGTTGCGTCCAAGCATTTCATCCTCTGTGGTCCTGGCTGGAGTTCTGTGAAAATATGCCTGTGGTAGATATCCTGGGGCTCCTGTCAGCACTAAGGGCTGATGCTGTCTAAAAAATGAGGAAGGAATGAAGTGTCCTCTCTAATATGACACAAAACCCTCATCACCCAAGCCATTTTCTAGCGTATTAATATTAATTTCGCACTAATGCAGGATGAATACATTTCAGTGTTTGGCCAGAGCACATTTGTCATTTTTATGTCATACTCACAGAATGCATCAGTGTGATATATTGTGTATTTTACCATAATAGTAGACAATATACCTCAGTATTTCATTTGGACAAGTAGCAAGTATGAGGCAAGGAGACAGTCACTGCTGGACCAGGGCTGAGCTCAGGAAAACAGAAATAAATTAAAACATATTAATCTGAAATGAAAGGTCATTTCTCCAGTAAATTAAAAGCAGAAGCCTTCACCTCTTGTTGAGTTGCCCTATTAGGCTGCCTTAGCAAGGCTTGGCCGGGAGCTTCTTCTGGATGTGACGTCAGGCATTGTGAGGTTGGAGACAAGGCGGCAAAAGGCAGAGTCTGAGAGTGACAGTGCCTGGGGAGAGTGCAGAGCTGGCGACTCTGAGATGGAGCCAGGTGGGCTCAGCACCTCCTGCCAGGTGTGCCATGGGAGGCACCATCCTGCCTGTTCCCAGAGCACAGCTGCGGCAGGGTGAGGGGCCTCTGGGTGCTGGGAGGGAAGGAGGATCCCTAGGGTGCCCACCGAGAGGAGGCTGAGGGGCAGCAAAGGAGGGAGAAGGGGCCCCACAAGCACCAATGAAGTCAGAGGTACTGAATGGACTTTCCCTACTGCTTTATTTGTTCCCATGTTTTGCCCTGGGCACTGATGTTTAGTAATTTAGACCAAAGGGATCTGAAGCGTTGCCGTAAAGGGTAGTTCAAAAATCAATGGATGTTAGAAAGGGTCAAATGATGCCATAAAGAGATTAACAGCAGCATGGAGAGATAATATTCCCCTGACTGCAGAGCTGGCCCTGAGAGCTTTATGACAGGGAAAGAGCAGAGGCAGCCCAGCACCTCTTTCCCTGCTTGACCTCTCCCCCTCCTCACAGCTCAGGGCTGTCTGGGGAGAAAGAGGGCAGGACTGCTGGGGGCAGTGAGCAGGGAATGGCTGTGGAGATGGGAATGAGAGGAGACGGCCAGGTGGGCCATGCTGCTGCCTGATGAATTCTTCTTCTAATCCAGAAAAACTGCAGCTCTGTGGACAGTCCCTGCTAAATCACCCAGGAGGAAATGACTTACTCAGCAATCAGTCACAGGTTTATAGCATGAAGGTCAGATTTTATGAGGGTCCCCTGGAAATGCATGGGGGAAACGCAGCATGGCTGTGTGTCACTCCCCTGGCATCAGACCTAAAGCCAGGGCAGGCAGTGTGCTAGGCAGGGGACAGAACCAGTCAGAGCAGCCATTCTCTGTCACTTCCTCTCCAAGCCCATCTATATGGCCTCCTCACCAAGCTAGGGAATACAATCAGGAGCCTGAGGGCTGAGGCAGAGGTGACGTTTGACGATCAACTGAACGTCCTTGTCAGGAGCAGGAAAGCTGCTCTCTGGGTATTTGTTTTTTGCTTTGTTTTCAGCTGTTCTAGGGTTCCGTGGAATGTTCTCAGCACTGACAATGCTCCCAATGTAGGAGCACATTGGAATAAGCAGCTCTGTTTTCTCCTGTCACTTTCCTGGGGCACTGCCTCTCTCTCTGGGGACAGGCAGAAAGAACCACTGGCATTTTTTGGTTAGAAAACACTCTCGATGCACAAAGATCTGTTCAGGACATGTGGAGGGGCTGCTGCCCCTCAGGCTTGCAGTTGACTGGGCTCATGGAAGGGCCCTGAGGGAAGTGAAGAGGCTGAAACCCACGTGTTCAGCAAGGATGGCCTGGGAAATCTCAGCCTCCCAGGAAGGTTTTCCCCTTGGGGAGAAGCCAGAGGCAGCTTCCCCATGGCCCAGCTAATGCTTGGAAACCCTGGGCAGGAGCCAGTGATCTGCATACAGGGATCTTCCTTCAAAGCATGTGCAGTCCTTGTATGCACAGCTCCCTAAGCCTTCCCATGGTGACAGTTTATGGCAGGATAAAGCCAAGGCAGATAATAACTTGTTTTCCTGGCATTGCACTGTAGATCTTAGTATTGCAGGAAATTAAAAATCACACCCAGAGGTACCTGATATTTCCTGGATGGAGGATCCTTTCTCCTGGGTGATGCAGGTGGCAGGCCTGGCTGACACCCAGAGGGTGGGGGCTCTTCATAAGGGACAGGCTCCTTTGGGGTCTTCTAGGGAACTCCCCAAGGTGGGAAGAACGCACTAAGAATGGGGTAGCATTTGGTGCTGCACTTAAGCAAATCAATGTGTGAATCGATGTGACTGGAAGAGACATGTTAAAGAGCCAGCAGACTGATGTACCATATTAGCAAATCTGAAGGGAAAGAAAAGAGATGGCTAAACCTCGGGAAAAGATGACCTTGATCCACTGCCCTTTAAAGCCACAAAGGCATCTGTTTACTGGAAGAGACAGCTGCCATTTTATGTGGGAGCACTTGAGTCACCACGTGCTAAGAGGGGACATTCTGAGCTCTTCCTGCTGCCATGTTTGGGTGGTTTTAGGCCAGCTCAAAGCCCACTTCCCCCAGGAGGAACCTGCTGTGATTCTCTTGCCCTTGCCCAGGGGGACATTTTTCTCTCCCACTTCCTTGCTGAATGCAGCAGAGACCCTGGTTGCCATCAGGATGCCAGGTCTATCCCAGGGGAGCATCGTCCCTGCTAGGGGCACACAGCAAGGCATCCAGTTTGCTCTGGGCTTTCCTATACCCTAGGACAGAGCAGGCAGGAGCCCTGGGCAGGGCTTCCAGACCCTGGCATGAAGCAGTGATTTGACCTTTGGTCCATTTCCAAGGAAAGCAGTATTTTACTGACAGGCTTTAAAGTGATGTGTGTGCTGTATCATCTCTTCCCTCTCTCGCTCTGTTCCTTGATACCAGGGTGCTGTTTTAGCTTGCTCCCTCTCTTTGCATTTCCTCCTTCTATAGCTTTGCTTCTGATTCTCCTCTGCTTCCCATTTTTTTCCTTTTACCGTGTCCTGCTGACCCCGATCCTGCTCACCTGCCAGCCAGCCCCACTGGGACTAGCTCTTGGGCTGCCCTCTGTAAGGATTTGTTTTCTTGCCTCACACCCAAGTGACAGCAGATGAGAGAGTAGGGTGCTGCCATGAGACTTCTGTGCTTGCTTCCATCAGTGCTTCCTGCAGAGTCTGGGCGATTATTATCTCTGTAAACGACTGAAAGAAGTATAGCGATAAAAGGATTAAGCGAGACGTATTTTATTTTATTTATTTATATCCTGCTGCTTCTTCTCCCATCCCCCTTGACAAGCTGTGGAGCATATTGTGCTGCAGCTGTTCAAGGGAGGAGCAGTGGCATGGAGACCAGGGCATGGTGCGGAGGGGTCTGGGAGCAGGCAGAGAGCGCAGATGGGTGTTTGGGCAGGGGGTGCAAGGGGCTACAGCAGGAGAGTGACAGACCCCACTGTGAAGGGGCTGGGGATGCAGTGAGGCAGCTTTCTTGCTGTACCTTCTTTTTTGTCTCCTAGTCCTTCTTTTCAAGACAGGGGTAGAGAGCCCATGAGAATGCAGTCATGGAGCTGGACCTGGAGCTGCTCAGAGTGAGAGTTTCAGTGAATTATGAAGCAGGGGGGGCTGACAAAGTGTCTCTGGACTGGAATTGTTGCACAGAAATCCCACAAATTTCTGCTTGCCTGGGGCCCCTGAGTGCACAACGCAGTGGCACAGCACCGTTCCCATGAGCAGTGCTTGCCAAGCTGTTCCTGCAGCAGATCCCTGCAGATGCTACTGGAAGCAGCCTATTCCCAGCTGAAGTTTATTTCAGGTCTCCATGTGTGTCTGCTAAATAGCTGACAGCCTACAGACTCATAGGGAGAACTGAGTCCTGTCTGGCAACTCGCAGAGCTCTGCTTGTGTCTGTGGCCTCACTAATGGCCCTTGTAAGGGTTCCCATGGTCAGAAGTCCGGGTGACTTCCAGCTGTGCTGGTGGCATTAGAGTTGGATGGGGCTTAAACCAAGACAGAGACTCAGAGTTATACGAAGCAATTTAGCTCAAATGTTCAGGTTTTGGTATTGCACCCCCTCCCAGCTCCTTGGCACGGAGGGAGCAGTACATGATTGCAAACTCTCCTTGGATTGAGCCCTAGAGGAACAAAGCTGGAGATTATATTCCTGGCAAACACTCTTCTCTAAAGCTCATTTGTACCAAGGCTGTATCTATTCTAGTAAATGTAACGAGCCAGGATCCAGTCTGGTCCTGCGGGAGTGTGATGTGGTGTGGTTTGTGCTGATACAACTGAGCTTTGGCTTCTCCCATGCAGTTCACTGGTGACAGTCCCTGGCTTGTGCCATCCCCTGAACTGTGTCCAGGATCCTCTGGGAGAGTGCTGGCTGGAGCAGGCCAGGGAAGCATGTCCTGGCTTGGATGGCCATGGCAGTGTCTGAAGCCTGCGCTCTGGCCCTGGCTTAGTTACCAATTTAGATCTCTCCTGAGACACTTTCACAGGGTAAAAGGAGTTTCACGGACCTACTGGGTGGAGCCAGGCATGTGGGCTTTGTCTGGAGTGCTCCTCATTGACAGCAGATAGGGAGCAGGAGCAAGGGTGGGGTTGGAAGGGAGTGGGGGAATTTGGATGGAGAGGAAAGAGCGACCTGTGGCACACTGGGAAGCCTCAGCAAGTAGGAGTGGAGGCAAGAGGACCCTCTCAGTCTTTTCCCCGTAGTCTCAGTGCTGGCACGATCACACTGCCTGTATCAGCAGGAAGAACTTGGCACCCGCCATCTCACTGAGTGCTGCGTGGAGACAAATCAGCTGCTGTGTTTGTGTGACTAAAGAGACCCAGGAGCACAATCAGTCAGGAAGTGAAACAAAAGGATGGCAGCATTCGGGCCAATAACTTCAGCAGTCCTCAGGATATGGGAGCTCCTCAGGCAGGTGAAGGAGCAGCTAGAATGATGTGCAATGATTGCATATTCCCTGGGACCATGAACTGGCCCTAAAGGGGCAACAGCTGCACCGTGATATTCCCTTAAGAAGTCCAGTCCCCAAGGTGGCATCGCAGATATTTGCCTGGTAGGGGTGTGGTGGCAGCAGCACCCCTTGATTAGCTCTTGCCATTTGTTCTGCCTCGTGCTGCAGCTGCAAAGCAGCTGATGTTCGCTGGGCTGTTGGTGCTTCTGGACCTCGGCCTCCATCTCTATGCCCAGAGTTAAAGGCCCTCTCTGGGTTTATGGTCGGCAGCAGAGGCTGTAGGTGGCACATGGCCCACGAGCTGTCACTCTGAGAGGCAGCCCAAGGGCTCAAGGCCAGGGTCAGTCCGCTGCCTCCGCTGCCTAAGGCCCCACCCACAGGTCTAAGCAGAAGGAACCATTTTGTCTCTTCAAGCAAGGCCTTTGGGAGATGAAGCTACATCAGAACGGTCTCCCATGAATTCCTGCCCACCCTTGGAGAATACAAGGCAGGTGAGATGGGCAGCCGTCGCTGGAAGGTCACCTGAGGACATCTCACAGCCTGACACAACTCTGCCTAAAGTCAGAGTGATTCCCCTGGGCTGACTCTTGCTAGGGTGGCTTCTCCCCACAAATCCCTTCCTGCATTTGCTTTTCCCTACCTTCCCTGCTCTGCCATCTCTACCTTCCCTTCCACCAGTGCCCACAATGAGCAGAGTGAGCAATCCAGCATGGCCCAGTTTAATATTCCACAGATCCTCACACACTGATAAATGAGAACAAGAGAAGGAAAGGCAGGGGGGGGAGCCTGGTGCATGGTGGGGATATAAAGCCCTGAGCCTGTATTCAGAGCAGCAGAGATAACAATAAGCGAGAATAATAGTCTAACAAGTCGGAAATGTCACACGCGATCTGGTGCCATTAACACAACATGGATCTGAAATATCACATAATTAGTTTTGTGCCTGTTGTTCTGATTTGGAGAGAAAAAATATTAAAGGGAAGAGATTTGGGGGGGGCAGAGAGGGAAGTGCCAGCAAAGTGAACTCATAAAAGGGTGAAGCCTACAGCGTCTAATGTTTTTGGAATGGTATAATAAAGCTCTATCTCCTTACCCATGTTTGAGGCAGAGATTTTTATCTGGCAGTACGGGATAAAAAGAAATGAGAACTTGAAAAGGGTAGATAAAATTGCGATTGATCTCTCTAGGGCTGCCTTGCCTCCTTTCAGGGAAGCTTGTGGGCCTCATGAATTGCTCCACCACTGAGACACACGATCCCCACCCCTTCCCATGCCACCTCACTAAAAGATGAAAAAATCCAATGTTTTCAAGACTTCTTTCCCCATCTTTTTATAACCCAGTGCACAAAGCCCTTGTTTGAAGGCTGTGCAGTGACTCAGGAGCTGTTTGTCCCCTGAGAGGAGGCTAATGCATGGGTGTTTGGGGGACCCCCACTGCTCCGAGGCGTGTGAGTGCCTGCAGACAGGCTCAGAACTTCAGGGGCTGGTGTCTGCCACCAGCTGCTGGGAGCAAAGCTCCTGCCTCTGCTGCAGAGCCCGCTTCGTGCTGGGGGCATTTCGTGTCTTTCTGAGGGATACGGACGCTATCAAAAGAGACAGAAATGCCCAGGTCTCAGTGGGATGGGCACTGCTTGGGGATGGTTGTATAAGGATTGGAACACGACTCTTGCTTTTCTCTGAGGTGGTAGGAAAAGGGAAAATTGCAAATATCACAGGAGACAAACACTGTCAGTCCTTTCCTGCCCTGCAGCCTGTTGGAATGTGAGGAAAATGATGTACATGCCAAGCTCTTGTGAGTCAACTCTGGTTGTGTAAACCCTACACCTGATTATTAGGTGACTAATTAGACTATTAGGTGACTGTACACTCTTGGTTTTCTGGCAGGAGCGGCTCCTTTCTGCAGGGCCCACACTTTGAAGCAGGAGCACTTGAAAGAGGAGATGGGGATTGCACTTACCCACCCCTCTATCCTGGAACAACTTCAAGGTCAAGTTGGATGGGGCTTGGAGCAACCTGGTCTAGTGGAAGGTGTCACTGCCCATGGCAGGGGGTGGGACTGGATGATCTTTAAGGCCCCTTCCAACCCAAACCATTCTATGATTGTATTAACTTAGCATTTTCATCATCAACAAGATCATGATAGGGATGGGGAAGGATTTCTTATCCATGCTTCATTTTAAGCATTCCCCTTTCCACATGCCTTTTCCAAAAAGCCCTTTAACTCTGGTGCTCACTGGGACACGAACAGCAAACTCGTTACCTCTGCCTCTGGTGAGAAAGCTGGAGCTGCTTGTACAGAATCAGACGTGGATTTTAATATCTCCTCTGGCAGAGGCATCCCCTTCTCCATCCCCCAGCTGTGCACTGGCTGTAGGAGCTTGGTGGGTACCTCCTGCTCCTGTAGGCAGGGACTAATCACCCATCGGTGCTTTTCCAGGCTGAAGAACCTTGTGGTGCACAGCAGCCAGAGCTGCTTTTGCCAGGTCATTCCAGGGACTGTATTTTGGAGGGGAGATGGGAAGGATGTGTCCTCCTACTGCTTGCTCTTGCCCTGTCACTGCAGAGCAGCTTCACACCCATCCAGGCCTTCCCTGGTGTCTCCAGCATGTGTGAAGGGAGAGCAGAGATGTGCTAACCTCAGATTTGAATTACAATGCATAACCAAGCTTTCAGTCACTTGTTTACCTGCCAATTGCTAATCACTTTTAAACATATTCTGGGAAAGAGGTGCTTTCAAACAAAAGCAGCACTCCTGTGCCAAAGGCACGGGTAGCTGTGTCCAGCTCCTGTCTCTGGAGGATGCCTGTAGGATTGGGATTCAATTAATTGAGCCCCAGCGGATCCATCGCTTTGCCCGCCAACAGCCAGGCACTGACAGCAGTGTGACGGCAATGCTGATCTATTGCTCGCTGCTCTGGCCAGTTGTGACACGGGGCTGCTGTCACCTCCGGAGCCAAAGCCTTTGCCATGGAATGAGGGATTCGCAGAGGGCTGAAGTGCAGCTGCCTCTGGGCTGGAGTGTGGCAGCTATGTAACAGAGCTCCCCTCATTCACATGGGAAGCGAAAAGTATTTCTGCATTTTGTTAACACTGAGCAGAAATTATAAATATTAGGACTAGCAAAGAACTGAGTTTTCCTTTTGACAAGAAAGTCTGTGGCATCAGTTTTTCTCTTGACTCCGAAATGCACGTTAAAAATTCTGATGAAGCATATGTTCTTCCAAAATTAAACATTTCATTTCTATTTCAGCCTTTGCAGCTTGCCAGTATTTTTAAAATACCAACCAAATGATTTTGATTGGAAAAATCACTTTGAACAAGGCGTTTTAGACCGCTCAAAATGCTTTGTTTCATTTTTTTTAATGGAAAGACTATGGAACAGCCTGTGTGACATTAGTATTTTCTGAGATGCGTTGATTTAAATGAATACAATTGATCATTTTATTTTGGTGGTAAGCAATTGTTGACAAATTTCTGATTTGCTCTAGAAAGATGGACAAGGCCTGTATTATATATTGGTCTCTATCTAGAGAGTGAGACACTGGCTATTGCAAGAAGCAAAGGGAGCTTGTGTGACCATTGCTATCACAAAAAACCCGAAAAACACTCCCCTGCTTCATATGTCAATGTAAAAAAATTAAGTTTCTTCTAGCAATTTACAATTTTCATTATAAGAATGGCTGCTTCCTTGGCTCAGAGCAAACATGCATGTTTTCCCATGTTTGTGGAAGTTATGTTACCAATTCTTCCCTGGGAAATGGCCTGCAAATTCAAAGAATAAAGAGAAAAAAACTTGTAAACTTGTTCCAGCTGGCTTGCAGCCATTTAAGGACCACTCTTTCCTGCTGTAGCCATGAGGATTAGAAGCATCCTTTCCCCTTCAGTTGATGAAGAAAGTGATGCAGCAGTGCCGAAGATTCCAGGACTTGAGGATATACAATTCCCTGAACTCATAAAATCATGACTTGGCAAAACTGTGCTAGCTGCAGAGCTGTTCATGCTCTTAACCTGTACTTTCCCTAAGCCAATTAAGCTGAGTTTCTGGAGAGGGCAATAATGGCTGGGCACACTCCTTTGAACCCATAATGTAGGTGGCTGGAGCAGACGAGTGGCCTGCTAATGAGGGAGTGCTGCCCGCTTGCCGTGCATAGCTAATGACCCTGGCTCCAGCAGTCCACGGCCAAGCAGAACAAAAAATCTATTTCTACCCAGGTCCTTCATTACTATCCAGCTGCACTCAAGTGAACATCTTGGTTTGGTGGGGAGAGGTAGCATGTTTTTTCCTATGCCACCCTGGATCAGCATCAATTCCTCTTGAGGCATCGCTGTTCTTTCCCCTCCCTGCCTATGCAGTGGTGTTGCTCCAGGGATAGTGCTGGGAGTGGAATGGGTTGTGATACATGCTGCAGGTTACGGTGGAGAGGAGGAGTGCCAAAATATAGACATTTTAGTGCTCCAGTTTGGAGATGCCTGCCTGGTTAGTGTCTATCGCCTCTTCTCAGGGGCTAATACCCTTCTGCATTTGGGGAGGGAAGCTTGGGAAGCAGGCAAGCCTCAAAATAAAGGCTTTGTAGTCCTTGTGAAACACAGATTTCTCCAGCATTGGTCCTTGTCTGTTGAAACCAGCACCAAGGATACAGGCAGGCCTGGGCTGAGTCTGCTGCATCTCTGCACTGGGAGAAGTGCCCACCTCTGGAGCTGGGATGATCTGGTGTGGTGCAGGGGCAGGCACTGGTACCTGTGTACCAGAGCCCAGGTGTGCAGGAGGCTGTGTCAGCATCCTTGGAAGGGCTGGGCTTGCTGTGTGTGAATTTCCTGATATGTGCTGGCAGGGAGGGTGGGTAGGTGGGCAGGGTACAAAATCTGCTGAAAGAATTCTTCCTTTCACCAGATTAAACTCTTCTTGTAGAGCTCCTCTGCGTCTTCCCTCCCACTTGAAATTATAAATATGTTTTTCCAGTGAGTTAGTGAAATCCAAGCTTTCTGCTGTAAAGGCCCTATCTTCAAACCAAGCCTTGCGAGATCTACATGTGGCAGTTGATGTAGCTTCACTGGACTGCTGTGGTTGGTAAAAATGTACTGAGATGCTTCCACAATGCTAGAGAAATATAAATGATTGCTGTTAGGCTAATTTATTACTATTTAGCAGAGAACAAATAAGTTTTTAAAGGAATAATGGCAAACTAAAATTCCTGTTAAGCAAATTCGCCTACCTAGTGCTTAGTGAAAAGTTGGGCTTAATCCTACAGTCAGTTAAATGCACACACAACCTTACTCAAGTGTGTAGGCCCAAAGGAATCTTAAATCTCTGTGGGATCAAGAGCATGGATATGTGAAATAATTAAAAATAGAAACCCCCCACCAAGTTAGTCTTTTGCTCTTGGCACTGCTAGTCTGCTCCTTACTTGCTGCCTTTGCTTGGAAAATGAAAATCGATGAGGTCAGTTTTACTTCTGTTTCTAGTCAGTGTCAAATCGTTGGCCTCAACACTGGTTTTAGCAGGAGTGTGGTATTGATCCCACCTCTGATCTGCAGCACTGGGCATCAGCAGGCAGAAAGACACAGGCAGTGCCTGTGTGTGCTGGGTCAGGTGGGCTGCAATGGATCACATCTGCAGGATGTGATGCTGTGCCCTGAGTTACACGAGGAAGGGTTTGGGGAGCTGGCTGCTGCCATCCAGCACAGGTGGGCTGTGCAGCCCAAAGCAGGATTCACTTATGAAAGGTTATCCTGAAAACTTTTCTTGGGCTGCTGGATGAGCACAGTAATCTGCTTCCGCTGTTTCTTGACTTACCTGCCACAGCTGTGTGGCGGCCACAGCTCCTGTTCTGCTCTGTGTAGTTCCCACATCCCTACTGAATGAACTAAAAGGGAGAGAATTTTGGTGAGGCCATGGCTCAAGTTGCCCAGAGAAGCTGTGGCTGCCCCATTCCTGGAAGTGATTAAGGCCGGGTTAGACAGGGCTTGGAGTAACCTGAGGAAGGTGTCCGTGCCTCTGGTAGGGCGTGTGGAATGATATGATCTTGAAGGTCTCCTCCAACCCAAACCAGTCTGGGATTCTGTGATTCTAATTCGTAGAAATTGGTCTTGCTTTCCTTCAAGTTCTAGTTTGTACTGCAAATCAAAACAATTATATTTCTGCACTCCTGAATTTATTTATTTTGTTAGCTACAGTTTTTCATGTGTTCTGATGCAGATGATGGAACTGACGTGGTTTGCAGTTCAGTTGTGAGCAGGCTGCTTTTTGGGATGGGATGTCACAGAGGTGGCCCTGCAAGGGACTGACTGCGGTTTGTTGTGGCAGAGAGACACCCCAGAGGTCAGCACAGGCCTGTGCAGGCGTGAGCAGTGCAAAGCTGGAATCCTGCTGGGATTGGTAATCCTGAACCAGGGAGCACATGCAGAAGTGTTTTGAGCAGGGATGTGTGCCTGTGGTGGTTTGTTGTGAAGGCAGCTCAAGAGGGTCCAATGTGATTCCCTTGGTTCTGCTGAAAGCTGGTAGCTGTACCAGCACAGAGAGCTGTGCAAACCTGTCCTGAGGGCAGGAGCAAGCTGCTGGAGGGGCTGGCATTGAACAGGGAGGTTGTGGGGGGAATTTTAGTGGGCTTTGCATGGCCAGAAGTGGTATGGTCTGGACCTGTGCCCTGGGATTTCTAGTCTGTGGCTGGCAAGAGTTGATGTCTACTGAGACCTTTAAGGTGATCTCTGGCCTAAGAGCAAAATGTGTCGAGCAGCCCTTATTCCACTGACTGGAATATGAAATTGTGGAGGCAGTGTGAATAAATACTCACCTAAACCAGCCATTTACCTGTGCTCTCATCGTGGTCACCAGCAGATTGCTTTTCTCCGTGTGAGCCTCATCCCTCGCAGATCTTGGTGCTTGCTGGAGCCTTCCCCCTCCTGTCCCAGTGTGCTGTCACTCCAGGTGACAGTCTGAGGCAAGGTCTGCTCTGCCCAGTGGTGCGTGGGGGCTGCTCCCCTAAGATGGGTGGTTACCAGCTCTTCATTAGCAGTTGACTTGGTGAGGAAGGCCTGGGGGGAGGCTGGAGGCGATTCTCGCCCCAGGCACCCACGGTTTTGTGCCTGCTCTGTCCATATCTCAGATTTGAGATGGGTAGTGCATGTTCTGGTTGGAAATGACATGTGCTATAATTCCTGTAGCAAAAAATATACTTGTGACTGTGTTCCTTGGAAAAAGTGGTGAGTTCAGATGACGGCTTTCAAAAATCCTTCCTCATTATTTGTACAATGACTTCTATTTATGTGAAAGTACAGCTTCTGTGAGCACCCTAAATTCGAGAGGGTTTGGGTTAAAAGGTTTTCTAAGCTGAGAGATGAATTTCTGACAGTCAAAACACTTTGTTTCAGATCTATGAAGAAGTTCTAAATTACTTTTTTGTCCAGATTTTTCTGTAACTAATCCTTTCTCTTGGATATGACATAGTTTAGGGAAGTATTTGGATGCTTTGGTACAGAAACAATGTTTTTTGGTTGGGAACAGCTTGAGGTGTTTTTGGGAAGGGAACCATACTCGTTCAGCAGTCAAGGATTAATACAGCTCTGCCTGCATCCCTCTTAGGTACTGATGCCTTGAGTGGCTACCTAGAAACAGAGACTAGACAGGAGTAAGGGAATAAAGGCAGGGATTTATTTGAAAGGCCTTCAAAGATACACCCTGGGGAGCCAGAGGCTACTTCCAAAATGGACCCCAAGGCGGACGACGAGTCATGAGTTTTTCACACTTTTACAGGTTTGGTCCATTTGCATATCAGCATAAATTTGCCAATTAAAACTTTAGCTAATGATGTATTTTCTTCAATTTCTCTGCCTCTCTAGGGGCCTTAATTTACACCTTTTGGGTTTAGGACAATCTGAGTGTCCTTGAATAGCAAGCTCAGAGAAGCTTTGTTATGTCTATCTGGCCTAAGAGAGCAGCTAACAAGCTACAAGAAACTTCAGAGGTACACACTAGGCAATATAGGATTTGAAAAATATAAAAGTTAAAACCTAAGGCATCAGTGCCAACCAGTCACTGCCTTCCAATTCCACAGGAGTGGTCATCCAGGCAAGGGAAAAAAACCATGTGAAGTGACCCACTGCAGAGTGTACCTACTGAAAGCCAAGGGAATTGGCCGCAGCTTCCCCAGTGTGATTCTTACCCAGCTGCAGAGATACTGGGTGGCCCCTCATGGCCCTGGTCAGTCTGACTGTACCTTAAATTTCAATGCACTGTAATTGAATTTGATAAAAGTCAAACCAAGAGATATTTGGATGCACAAGTAACACCTTCCTATGAAAAGGAATCCCTCTTTCTATTTTTAGTGTGCGACAGTGTCATTGCAAGTGTCTGTATGATGCTTCTGTTGTGATAGATCCACCGGGCAAATATACTTCAAAATAGGCTTTTTATCTTCTGTGCCACAGGCAGCTGTTAGCCTTGGTGCAAAGAGAACTCTTGTGGGGAGAGCAGGAGCCTGTTGGTGTCTCGGTGTCCTTGCCAGGCTGGTGGGGTGGGTTGTTTTCCGGGATGTGGGAGTGGGTAGGTGTGAGTCATGCCTTGCCCTTGTCATTCTCTTGTTTCCTGAGCCACACTCGCTCATCTTCCTGAGCGCAGGATGTGGTTGGCTTTATTTGGAATGTTACAAGCATCCCCGTCCGAGTTAATTGACCAAGACAAATTTTGTTAAAAAACCTTGACATTAATAATGAGAAATAAGAGCTGGGAGGTAAAACACACACTCTCTAGACAAGCATTAGCAGTAACCCCACCCTTCCAGACTACTCCTGAGGTACTATGGCAGAGAGCTTAGGTCAGTTAGTTTTAAAATTAACTTCTAGTCCTCGAGGCAGCCTTTAAATAGAGTATTTGAGCTGTGACTATTTCTAGTCTTTTTAGGCTGTATAAGGGAGAGGTGGAAGAGCATAAACCCAGAGAAATCCGTAACTGCTGGTGACCGGTGTAGTGATTGATCCTGGGCAGACCCTTCATCTCAAACCCCCAGGCCCTGCAAGCTGAGCTGAGATGTGGTGCCTTAGTTAGCACCAGGAATGGGAATACTCCTCTCTTCCAAGGGATGGTCTCCACATGCTGTTAGGCTGCCCTTTGCATCCCAGACTCACCAAGGGCTTGCTGTGATAATGCAATCCAAGCGGATGTTGTTCCTGCTCCTCTGACCTGGGCAGGGATGTGCTGATGTAGCTGTGCAGAAGGCTTGGCCTTGCATGTGTGTGGAGGGACCAGCTGATACTGCTTTGGGTATTAAACATGCACTGAGAAGCTGCATCAGTCCATCTGAGAGGTGCAGAGCTGTTCTCTTCTCTTGGAACAGTGGGCTAAGCCCCGGAGATACACAGATTCCTTGCCTGAGATAATTTTAAGGTTGAAAAATTCCTCAGGTATAAAGTAAGAAAACAAAGTACGAGGTGCTCTGAATGCCTGGGAAACAAGGTGAGGCTCTTGAAAGAACAACTGTTTCTTGGCTGGGGCAGTGATGGGACAGTCTAAGCTGCAGGGACCCAGTGTGTCCTGTGGCAAAGCATAGCAGCGTTCATCTGCCTCTTCACCTTCACTTCTCTGTCCATGAGAAGAGTATCCAACAGGACTGTGGCTGCTGTGCAGCAAATCATACATCTCTCCAAAGAAGCAAAGCTGTCTCTGTTCCCTGCTTCCAGACCCAGATAGGAATTTGGGCTGAGAAGATACTCCTGAGGCTATCAGGACAGCAGCAAAAGGAACATCTTAATTTGCTTCTGAAAGAAGGCAGAAGCTCAGCGCTTGGGATGGCTCCTGCCCGCAGTCCCGGTGCTGTCCTGGCCGCTCTTGGGACGCTGTGCTCCCTTTGCCTTCCCCTGGTGCCGTGGCCTTGCAGGCGATCCATCAGCCGGCGTCTCTGCCGGAGTGGCAGGGCTGCAGCCACACAGCTGATCGATACCGCCCAACCTTGACACGGAATCAGTCACTCGTGGCCAGCTCATTACGGCTGCCGAGCCGCTCGCCTGCAGCAGCCCCTTAATAGCCCTGCTCGGCTGCTGCCGAGGCACAGCAAAAGTATTTGGCTGTCTTATTTACATGCAGCATTTCACCAGTCCCTCCTTCCCCTGCTCGCAGCTTGCCATCTGCTCCGGAGCCTCGGAGGAGACGGAGGTTGCAGAGTGGGGACAAGAGCAATCGTGCCTGTGCTTTGTCTCTATGGTGACTGAGTGCCCTCCCTTGTGGAGGCGCAGGGGGGAGCTGGTCCCAGGCCTGCCCATTTTAGGCCTTCTCTGCAAAAAGCCTTTCTTCGTCCAGAAGATTTTGGTGGTGTGCTTGGCTTTTATTCTGGCTTTGAAGCTGATTTTAGTTGTGGCTGTTTTAATCTGCTGCGTGTTTCAGTTGTCTTGTCGTGTGTGCACTCTCCAAGGGGTGGTGAAGGCTTAGGAAACTCTTCCTAGACAGCAGCTTTAAAATGGCAATTTATTATTAATAAATTAGGGGATGGATGAGGTCTGGGAGTCGAGTTCCTGTGAGTCTATTAGCTAGGCAGGTTGTGCCCTGTGTCACTGCAAAGATGCCTTCCTCTATATCAGCAGCAAAGTCTTAGACTTGACTCCTGACCTTGGTCATGAGCCATTAATGATCTCTGAAGGAAGAAATGCACTGACACATGCACTTTGGGGGATATTTAGTACATCTGCTAGCATGCCATTGATTTCCATGAGCAAACTCACGAGGACAGGTTTCTTTTTAAATAGCTTTTACTTAAACTGGAGTCCAGTTCTTAAACTGGAGATCCTCTGATTTTCATGAGAAACAATTTCAGCCTTGAGAGTGAGGATGTGGAGAGTGGCAAGAAATGATGTGCGTGTGCAGAAGCAGGAGAAGCTTCTGGACCTCTTGGTTGTGGAGCACTATCAGGGACCTCTTCTCCTCTTCCTGCTCATGCAGTCTCTTACAAGGCAGTGTCACAGGCCAAGGCAGCTGCGGCAGAAAACCCAGGCAGAGCAGTATGGGTGTGTTTTCTGCTTTGCTGGCTATTGTGGTAGTTGTGATGCTCGTTTGTGATGTGGGAACCTCAGTCTCTGGCACTGCAGTGGCACAGAACTGAGGTGCAGCCCTGCCCTCAAACTCCCTACATGAGCACTGAGGGTCAGACCAAGGTATGTGCCATGCTTGCCAAATAAAGTTGAGGTTTTCGTGACTCTTAACTAGTTCACTAAACTACTTCAAGTGATTATCCTGTTTCTTTCCTGATTAGGGAAAAATCTTTAAATACATAGAGCATGAGACTATTCTTAGATGTTTTGGGAGGAACCAACAGTGCTGTAGAGTGAGTTGTGTTAAAGGTATCTTTATCTGGAATGAAGACGGGAAGGCTTGCTCCAGGAAGCTTATGGGCAAGGAATGTTTTCTAATCTTGTGTTTTAGATAGAACCACTATCTTAGGGCTTCAGTTTATTTTCAGTGGTGAGAAAGAAATGTGTGGTTTAATTTCCTTATTTCAGTGTGTTGTGGTTTAACCCCAGCCAGCAATCAACCAGTGCAAGCAGTGTTTTGAGTATTGAGGTGCCCTGGCCAATGGTTTAATGCCAGGGAGGGAGAGGCCCTTTGCCCGGATCTTGAGCTTGGTGGGGATTGGAAATTGGAGAAGGCTGGCAGCTAAATGTTTCCCTTCTTGTCAGGGTCTGTGGTTAAGCAGCTGGCAGACTCTGGGAGCTTGATCTCCATAAAGGATCAGGAGCAGATTTCTCCCTTATGGTGGCGGACAGCCCTTGCCATCAGCATGTCTGCACTGCACTCTGTGTGCACACCATGGACATGAGGTACCTGACTCGGTGAAATAAGGTTTTCATGCCCATGCCTTTCCATGTGGGGGTAGATATAGTGCTCCTGCGAAAGCTGGGTCTCTTGGAGTGTCAGACAGAGTACTGCCAGCCTCTGGGGATTACTGCTTGTCTTGTACAAAGATCAGGCTTGTGCAGGTGCAAAGGCTGTGCTCGCCCAGCTCTCTCCTCAGACCCTGTGGAGCTGTGAGTGCTCCCACCAAGGGAGAGGCTGCAGTGGGAAGCTGCACCATGTTAGCTTACAGGATTACAGAGAGGATTATGGAAGGGAGACTCTGAATGCTGAAATCACAGGAGCACTTCAGTCAGCATTTGTGCTTCCTGCCAGGGCAGTCATTGAGGAAAGAGGCGGTCACAGGAGATGGGCTGAACACAGTGCCCTGAACTTGCCTTGGTCCTCTTCTCTTACCTCTCTGCCCTGCCCTGCCCTGCCCTGAAGGACTCTCTCCTCACATCAGTTGCTAATGAAGGAGAGTTTTGTGTTTCAGAGTAAGATTTGTAGGCCTCTGTTTCCCCTCCTGATTTCAAGAGCTGGATATATGGTTTCACAGGCAAGGACTTTGTGCTGACTACTTCTGTGTACAAATGTAGCTCCAGAGACTTGGAGGACAAAGGTAGCCTGCAGTGGCTTTGCAAACCAACTTCTGTGCAGCAAAGACTGCCTGCAGTGCAACCAAAGCTATTTATTGTGTTTCTTTCCAAAAAGTTTCCCCCATCCAAGTTGGAATTGGACAGCAGATTAATTTTCTTTTATGTGGGAAAAGTTGGAGCTTCTCTGTGGGGTGAAGTAAAAATAGATCATTTTGACTTGTTGCATCTTGCATAATTTCCTGGAATTTGTTCCCCTTGGAAAGGTTGTTGGGAAAATAAAACACCACTCCTTGACTGGCTGAATGGCATGAAGATGGAAGGGCTGGGCTGGGCTGGGTGGTGGGAAGGCCAGGCTGTCAAATCCCCTTTCTTCCCTGGAGACCAGCTGAAGGTTGGCATGCTCTGGGAATGGCAACAACCTCGTTAGTGGGCAGGCAATGGGTGGAGGAGGTTGGAATAGCTATATCCATATTACTTTTTTATTCCAGAGTCAGAAATTAGACAGCCAGGTTCTTAGGCTTCTAATCTTCATGGTGTCAGCAGCTGGATTGGTACATCCTACCTGCAGGCTGGGCACTCTGGATCAAGTGGGGCTGCACCAGCACAGATAACACAGCACTGGGATGTAGTGCTCTTCCTCTGACTGAGGCTGGGGAGGTCCATGCAGTCCTGGGAGCACAGGGTGATCCATGACACCAAGGGCTGAGCAGCTGCCTCGTTCATCTCCTCCGCAGCCAGACCTCAGCTCCCTCCGCTGCAGTAATCCAGATGCAATCAATCTGGCACTTTCAAATATTTATGAATCATTGATGGATTTTTTTGAAGTTTGAAGTTGTAGCTTTCATGGAATTTGGTTTGATTAGCTGGAAAGTCAATATTTTCACTGTGCTGTGGCTGAGCAGCATTAATTCCATCCCAGGCAGCAGCAATAACAGCACCGCAGTGCTAATGGCTCTCTGCCTGCCCTGGCTGGTGTTTAGGTAGTCTGGGATGAGCTTGGAGCGTGTGGAGGAGCCTTAGAGAGGTGATAATAAAGCAGTACAGCTCATGGTGCAAATTGGCAGAGGCAGGTAAAGAAAAGGTCTATAGCACTGTTTGGGAGTCTGCAGGGTGAGGTGTTGAGGCTGCCTTTCTTCATAAGTCAGCTGTTCCAGCACATCCAAACAAGGTGGATTGCTTTGTGCCACAGCTCCCATTAACTTGTCGTAAAAGAATAAGGCACCTTCAGCAGAATGAATCAGAACCTCATGGGACCAGACCTTTATTCTTTTTAGCTGATGCAAATAGGAATTTGATAGGTGAGCCAAGTTATCCTTGTCTTTACAGATGAGGGAGCGAAGCCATAAGGAAATTGTAGGAGCGCAGCAGAGGCACAGACACCGTATCTTTCTGTCACTTCATGCTGTGATAGTCATTGCTTGCACTGGGGAGCCCACCTCTCCCTTTCATGTCTCTAATACCTGTCCTGTCCAAATAACCTGTCCCAGTCCTGTTCCAAAGGAACCAAACACTCCCATGCTAATTTGATATGGCTGAACAGGCTGACTGAGAATTTATAAGCTCTTCACCATTAGCGTGGGCTGCAGACAGAGCTTCCCGTGCTCTGAGGGTGTCTATCTGAGATATTTGAGTTGTGCATGACAGTGAACGTGTCTGCATCTGTCAGGGTCTGGATATTTCAGTGTCATCCCAGGGGTTAAGTGCCTGCAGTGGAAAGTCATGTTCTAGGATATTACCTTTAAATCCATGTCATGGTGCATTTCTGTCAGACCAGGTAGCACAAAGAAACCCAGTTGTTTGCAGCAAGAAATGTTGGATATCCTGTGCTCCCTGGGCAGCAACAGCTCAGCAGGGGCTGGGGAGGTTCTGCTGCATATGTATGGATCAGCCCTTGGGATCCTGTGGCACTCGGCAGTGTTCCATGCTGACTCCATCCTGGGAAGCAGCCTTGCCTCTGCTGCTGAGGCCACAGGGACATGAGGGCCAAGGCCTTGAGTCAGATTTCTCCTGGAGGTGGGAGGCAGCTGACCAGCCCAGCGTGGTAATGGGATTACAGAGCACTCAGGGTGCAGAGTGTATTTCAGATAGAGCTTCTTACACACTGCAGGGCTGTCAGATTGCTGTGGTCTTGCTGAGAGGTGGCAAAAGGCACGAATAGCTGTGGCTGCGCCGCTGTTCTCAGGCGGGAATGAGCTGACATGCTGGTGTTAATGGTGTGGATCACAGGTGCTCTGACGTGGAGCTTAATGGCAGCGAGGGATGTGAGGAAGGCAAGAACTGAACTGACTGTGCCAGTGGCACACTAACCCTGCCTTCCAGTGCTCAGGGCCATTTTCGAGGTGAATTTACATAGCCTGTACCTTCCATTCAGTTCCCAGCTGATCACGTGTAAATTCTAGGGCACCCTTGAGGGGTTGGCATCTGTGGGAATGACAGAAGCGATGACAGTCCTGCTTTAAGCTTCACAGGCTTTTTGGCAATGTTAATGATGCCCAGTCTCTCCTGAAGGAGAAAATGCAGTAGCAGGCTGTGGAGCCTCACCTGACTGTGCCAAGGTTGTCAGTGCTGTGAGCCTTTAGTCTGAAGGAGAGCGTACAGATGTGTCCATGCATAGCCCATCCTTCAGGAGAGAAACCACAGTAAGTACTGGTGAGAGAAATGGCAGATCCTCACAGATTGATGCTGATCATAGAGGTGCTAAGGCCTTGTTTTTACGGCTTGGTCTTGTTGCTGTCTTTCGTGGTGGGTAATAAATACGAGCCAGTTCATCCACTTTGTCTCTTCTTTGGACCTTTCTTTAAATTTGGTCAAGTTCCTGATGCATGGATTGTCTTGACTCTCACCATGAAGAGACCTGCCCTGGGATGACCCTGAGTCTCACTGTAATTTGTGCTGCAACGCTTTGTTTCAGACTTCATTTTGGAGGGATAAGACTGCATTCAGTCATGCTCCACAGGGTGCTAAAAGCCCGTGGTGTGGGTGAGGCCCCAGTGGAGGGGGCTTTGCCAGCTGAGTGGGTGCTTCTGAACCTGAAGTGCGATGCGGACTTCCCTTCCGTGACCTGATTCTCATGCTTTAATTTCAAGGGTTTGCTTCCCATTCTAGGTTCTTAGAGTGCGTGGCAAAATGTGTCCCTGGGAGATGTACATGTGGGGAGCGTGGCACAAGGATTCCCTCCGATACGTGTGAGGAAAGTGTCTCTGTACCAAGGCAGCTGTGCGGGGCAATGCTGTCTGCTCCTCTGCCATAGCTGTGGGATTGTGTTCCCATTAGTCACCTCCACAGGAGCCAGATCAATCCCCTGCTGCTTTGCAGTCTTCCCTGCAATTGCTGCCAGAGGAATAGAAATGTCACTTACTTAGAAACTTTCCTTTCTTACTCTGACAGTGAATGAACTTACCTGGAACATCAGAGTTCCCAGGGCTGCAAGGTCCAGTTCCCCACCAGCTCACAATGAGATAAACCAAGTGTGCAGTCAAAGGGGAAAGTCTAAGGATCATGTGGAAAATGGCTGCAAGTGTCTCTTCCCTTCAGGCTTAAAATGTAACTCATTGCAGGGGCTTGGCCATAGTTTTCCATAAAAAGACCGCATCTGAAAATGCTGGCTCATTATTCTTGTGGGGCAGTTGTGCTTTGCTTGCTTCCAGTGGCAACCCCATCTGGAGATGGGAAGTCCTTGTCTTGCAGAGGACTTGCAGAGTCTACAGGTTAGAATGGTGTGAATTATCACAGGGGAAGAGGAAGGACACTTGCCAGCAGAACTGGGTGCAGCTGAATATGGGGAGGACTTGCGCAGGCAGTTGGGACAACTTTATGAAACGTATGGCGTGCACAGCAGTCGGATGCAGCCTGTGCCTGGCTGTCATGATTAGCGTGATGTGCTGCTGGCACAGCAATGCCTTTCCTGCTGAAAGCAGCTCTCGCAAGAAGCACTCTGTGTGCCAGTTGCAATGAGGTGACAGTGATGCAGGAGATAAAGAGCAGCCTGGGAGTGGGAATTCATGTTTTCTGATCCTGTTCTGGGCCTTTGAGCTTCATACTGATTCTGTTTGCACACTGCTAGGGAAGAGATCCCTGATGCCTGCCTAATGCAACATGCCTTGAACCCTACATGGAACTGTCGTAGGGTTCAGAGCAAGAGGCCTCAGTTCCTTACAGCATCAGTAACCCTTGATATGCAAGAGTAGTGAAGCAAGACCCTGAAAACTTGTTCTTTCTATTTGGACACTTGTTCTGGAACAGCTGATTATTCCTGCTGGAGAGAAAAACCTGGCCCTTGTATCTGCCCTGGAAAAAAAAAGGATAATTTCTTGAGATGCCAACATTTTCTAATCCTGTCTTCTAAAATAACCTGCAGTTCTTCCCACCTCCATGCTACCTGTGAATTTAATAAGTTTCCTTTTTGCTCCTTCATCCAGGTCAGTAGCAAAAGCTCTGAAGAAGGCAGGTGTGTGACAGGTTCCTGCAAAATCCTGTTTGTCGATATGCTCTGCCTTTGTAGCAGAGGAGACTACTGATATCTGCTCTTTACACATGGCTCTCTGAGCAGTTTTGTGCCTGCCCTGTCACTGTTTCTCTTAAGACCACATTCCCCTTGCTGATGGGAATGGCACGCTAGGCACTGCCAGAAGGTTTACTGGGGTGGAGGTGTCTGACAGGGAGTGCTGTACCCAAAGCCCGTTAGGCTCTTGGAGCGGGGAGATAGATGGGAGCGATGTGATTTGCTCTTGACAAATCCATATTGGCTGCAACTCATCTCCTTGTTATCTCATTGATTTTTGGAGGGCTTGGAATTGGGTCTTTGAGGAAACAGAGCAGTGTGTGTGAAGGTACAAGAGCTTCATTTCTGCAGTATGTGTGTTGTGTTGCTGGCCACTGCCCCTGAAGTGTCTCTCCTGTACCCCAGATGGCTTTTTGCTCCTCAGCACCCCCGTGGTGATGGGGTGGGTGGTTGTCTGTGTCCCCTCGGTGGTGTTTTGTCACACCCTAGTGGCTTGATGGCACAGTGGCCACAGATGTGGCCCTGCCACAGGCATCAGGGGACTTGGTTTTCCCTCTTCCTTTGGAGGAGTGGTCTGGGATTCAGTTCCCTCTTGCTCACAACATGCCTGGTTGTCTGCTTGGGAGCACCAACAGCGTTCAACCCCCAGATCATCCCACCCACAACATCCCTTGGGGTGCTGACCAGCTGTTCCAAGTGGTCTAAGTGGAAGGCGAGCTTGTCTGTGCTGCTATAGCAGCAGTTCCTTTCTCCTGTGTTAAAGATGCTGCTTTCCCCCCTCCCTTATGAAGAGGCTTGGCTATGGAAAGGCAGGATGAGGCATGATTTCCTTCATCCTGCCTGAGTTCCCATCAAAGACATTGCAGTGCCAGAAAGTGACTCCTGACAGTGCCAGCAAAAATGGCAGCACCAGTTCCTGTCCATCTGGAGGAAGGTCTAGCCAAGACAGGTTATTTACTTACTCTTCTGTGGCTGCTCTGGGATCATATGCGTGGTGCTGGGTGAGATTCCCATTGAGAGGATCTGCTGAAAGCTTGAGGGGCTGAACCTAAAGCCTGTTAGTGCCTCAGGACTGTTGTAGGGAGGGGATGGGGACATTGGTAGATGATACAGCTGATGCATGGGACCTGGTGGTGGCTCTGCTTTACTAATCCTGGCCTCTCCAGGTCACAAAGCAGCAGAGGGATGCATAAAGCTGGCTTTGTTACGAGGGTGTTGATAGCATGAGGAGTGCTGGCAGGCAGTGGGACCCATCTATAGGAGCTGGAAGTGACTGGATCCAGGGGCATGGGGGCAGCAGGGTGGAGGAGAAGGTCATTCCTCTGTTCTTTAGAGCTTCAGAAACGTAGCTGAATCTGGGGCAAAATCTGGGCTGTGCTTGCTTTGTTTATGCTTTTTCCTACCCATATCTCTGATCAGAAGCAAACTGTGCACTTAAATAGGTAGAAACTCGAGATACATCTTCTCACAGGTAGCACCAGTGGTTCAGGTTCCCCCTGAGGTGACCTGGTAGAATTGCCCTGCAGTGCTGCTCAAAAGAAACATCAGCAGCCTCAGGGTCACTGAAGCTTCCTGCTGTCCCCTGTGGGGTCGGTTTGTGGGTGCTCAGTCCCTGGGCTTACTTGGCTGGCATGCTCTTGGCTTCCCTCTGCTCCTTAGCCACTGGAGACTGAGCAGAAATTCTGCAGCTACTAGCCACTGGGGAAGGAAAGCACTGGAATACTTAAAAAGCAATTAAGTTTTGCCACCACAGATCTAGCAGTGCATTGCTCTTTCCAGTTGCATTCTCTGCCTCTGGCCCCCTCACCACCTGCTGCATTTTGTGGGTTTTCTTTTATCAGCTGCTTTTCATTTTCACTTGAGCTGTCAGTGAGGGCTGAAGTAGAAGTTCAGATTAAGTTGCAGCTGAGATGTGCTTTGCTGGGGATTATGGAGTTGTCTGTGTGTGTAGCTGCCAGGTAGGGCAGGAAAAACAAAGCTTTTTAGCAGGCTCTGAGCAGACAGAAGCCTCTGCTTTCTGGGGTTGAAAATGGTGCTCCCAGGCTCCAGTCTGCACTGGTGTAACCAGTACCACTTCCTTTATGGAACTGGTTGATTCAGTCTAAATAGGACAACTGGTCTGTGCTGACCTCCTTGGTGAACTGGAGCCTCTGGGTTAGCCCAGAGAGCTGCCAGCACTGGTGGAGGCTCAGACAGCACTTGGAGAAGAGCAAAGTCTGCTCCTGCTGATGCATTTTGGTCTGACACAGATTCTAGAGGTAGTAGAGAAAAAAATTGAGGCTTTGACATATATCTCAGCTTCTTTTTGGTGGTGGTGGTGGTGGTTGTTTTTTGTTGGTGGTCGTTTGATGGTTTGGGTTTTTTTTTTTCAAGGGGGGGGTGAGTTCAGTTTCTGTAATTGCTTCCTTCAGGAAGCTCCCTGGCTGTGTCTGTTGAGAAGATGCATCACCTGAGGCATAAAATGCAACTGCCACAATCTGGGAGGCAGAATGGGCCAGAGCCACCCATGGAGGGAGGGATGGCTTGGGCACCAGCAAATGGAGTTGAAGGGCTGGTCTGAATTCATGGACTGTATGGAGTTAAAATAACCAACACTGAGTGGCTGTTTTTTACAAAATGTTAAAAATATCCCAGATTCTCCATAAATCCAAGGGATGCAACCACAGTTGCCTAGCACAAGTGTGGATGACTGTCCTCCCTCAGAGCCCTGGTGGGAGCTGCAGTACTTGTGCTGAGTTGATATTTTAGGGACCCTTAGAAAACAAATTACCTGAATCTTTAGTTTGGCAGCTGGGCTGACCTAGGGTGAGATGTAGAGCAGTGGTTCAGGGTGCCCTGTTCCTGCTGGTGATGGGAGGTGAACTGACCTCATTCATTGCTCTCATAAGGCAGAAAGTCCAGTCCATGAACTTGCATGTGGCTGGTGCTACATATTTTGAGCAGACTGCCGTGCTTCCCAGAGAGTCCTACGGAGTTGTGAGAACTTTGCCATCCCAGGTGGAAGGCCCTGCTCTCAGGGTGGCAAAGGCATCCCACTTTGCCCATCTCTGGGGCTCACTGGGCTGCAGTGTTGTCATGCCACAGCCCTGGGGTTTATGTTGCTGCTGTCTGACAGGGGCATAATGATGCTCTGCCCCTCATTTATGTCGTGTCATTGCAGCTTGTTGCCAGGTGCCACTTGCATCCCCTCCCTCTGAGCCCTGGATGATGGAAGCCTGATTTCCATCCTGCCACCTCCAGGCCTTTCTTTCCTTGCTGCTCTCATTTCCCTGAGTCTCTGCAGGAGAAATTCACCAAGGAAGGTGAATTGCTGGAAGGACTGCCATTTTCAGAGCTGTAATCTCCCCCCTGCCCTGTTCTGAGCTCGCAGTGTCATAGGCACAGCCTTGCTTGCTGGGATGCACTTGGCAGGAATGCTGCACAGCTTAGCAGTGGCCAAGGTGATCTCTAAAAGCATCTGTGTGTTGTTGAGATAGCACTTATCTGTTGGGAGAAAGTGAAGGAGTGAGCAGGCCTGACCTCCAGAGCACAAATGAGACTAACGCCTCATACTTGAATCTCTCGGATGATCTCTCAGATCTCCTTCCACCTACAGAAACATGAAAAAATCAGTAAATGTGATAGCCAGCTGCTAAAAGATGCTTGGTGGAAAGATGATTGTCTTAATGGGGAGCAGTGTGAGATAATGTGGTGCTTGCAGCCATGAAGGGTGCTATAAATTGGGTCCTGTGTGATGGTGAGCCACTGTCACAACATATGGCAGCCAGTGTGGGCTGTAAAGTCTGAGCCCCTCAGCGGGTGCCTGCTGCCACCCAAAATGGCTCGCAGCCATCTGCTGTGGCTGCTCCCACGTCCTGCTGGAGGCATGGCCTGAGCCTGTGTTTCCTGCTTGAAACCTTCGCAGAGCAGCCACATCCTTCCCTTGGAAGGTTTTGGAAAGCTGTAGACCCAAATGTTTCATGTAAACCTTCATGTCAACAGCATGTCCATGTGCTGGAGGTGTACCAGATGCTTCCTGCCCTCCTCAGCTGTGTACTTTGTCCTGAAAGGGGTTGGGGTGCTGCAAGTCCTGAAGGTTCATGTCCAGTCTGAAATTCCTCAAACAAGGCACAACAGTGAAAGTTTGTTTAAAATTCCCTACCATCTAATCTCCCCAGATGCTGGTGAGATAACAACATTTTCTGCGGGGTTACTCAGCAACGAAAAAATATTTGGGTCAAGTTGAGCTGTTTACATTCGTCTTGGTTTATCCATCTTGTAGGGAATGAAACAAGTTTCTTGTTAAGTTTTCCCCTCTTCATTTTATTTTTATCTTGGTGCTTTGTATAAAAGTGTTCCTTGTGAATCATGGATATTATGATTCCAGTCATGATGAAGGCCTTGTGACATCTCTCTGCTGTGGTGGTGGTATGTGAGGGATGAGTAAGCTGTGCTCAGTGCAGTGAGACCCAACCTGGTGTGCATCTCCTACATTTCCTTGGCCTCCTGGTTTTGAAAGGAGAAGCCCCAGATTGTGAACCCATGTTGGTAATAGGGAGTACTTTTATCTCCTGTCTTCTAATGAGGTGCCCAGCACCCCAGGGTTTCACACGTGATTCTCCAGTCTGGCTGTGAAAATGCTCTTGAGGGACCAGACCTGTTCTTTACACTCATTGTGTTTTCATGGACTCTTCACTTTTTGATTCAAAGTGAAGGTTCAACAAAATGTCTTTCAGAAGTCAGTTTCTGATTTTTGTGTGATCACAAAGTCCTGAAAAAGAGACTTACGAAAGGATTGTTTGTGCTGGCCCTGGTCTTAAGGAAGGCTTAGTTTTCTATGGGGTTCCTAAGAAACATAATTTGACTGAAGATCGTCCAATAGCTTTAGGAGAAATATCCTATGCCTATTTCAATGTATTGACCTGTCTGATTTGTGCTCTGTGTCCTGGGGCTCTGTTGGTCTCATTGAATTAAAATTATGGAGGCTGTAAAGCTAGAAATGAAACCATCACTGAAGGGGCTCATCATGTGTGTGAGCCCTCTGTGCTCACCAGCCAGGGAAGCTGTGCTTCCCTTTGGGCCTCTTTGGAAGTGTCACCATTGAAAAGGATGGAGAAAAAGCCCCAAAAAACCAGGCTGGAGGCAGATGATGCTGCACCAACCCCAAGGAAGTGCCAGGCTTGGCTGAATAATCTGAAAGCCTTACATGTCATTAAGGTCGAGGGTGTTATCCTAACAGCCAGGGGTCTGCCCCATGCACAGAGCTCCTGGTGTTGCCACGGGGTTCTGGGTAAGGTGTGGATGGCTGCTTCCAGGAATACCTGGGACTGCCATGAGAGGTGAGTGTGTCACATGCGCACGAATGGGAAGTAGGTCAGCAGTGGGGAGCGGGTCTTTGTGTGGGCATTAACATGTTTGTGTGACTCAGGGAATGAAAAAAAAACCTGCCAAAACTGTGTTTTATCCTCTCCTTCCCAATGTGTGCTGTGAAGGGAAGAAGGGGTCTTCGGGGACAGCAGGACAGATCCTTTTCTGGAGCAAGTCTTTGTAGCTCTGATGATTTAGTTGGCATTTCACTGATTAATACCAGTTGAGAATCCAGGCTGGAGTGTTTTGTATGCTTGTAAATAATTGAACGCCATGTGAATACAATGATGTAAGGGAGGATGGGAATAAAGCAGAGACACTTGAGAAATTTTAGATTTTTTGCAATGAGGCTTTTATGTGGAAACACATTGGCATCTTGGCTGTGAGGCACTATGGTCGAGTGTGAGGGTTTTTTCATCATAATTATAAGGACTAGAGCTGGAGAGCTGTTGAAAATGTGAAAAATGGCAAGCACATGTCAGATGGGGAGAGGGAGGCTGCTGCCAGCTGTTTCCCCCTCCCTCTGCCTGACTAGGTTTGATAAATATGCATTATTTTTTAATACTAAAAATGAGTCCTAGTTCTGGCAAGGTGCTAAGCTGGGAAACCTGGAGCTTAAAGCCCTCGTTATCCGGGGTGAAGCAGCAACAGCACAAGCCTCCCTTGTGCATTGAGGGACCCAGTTAATGCTCGGCTGCTTCAGTGGAGGCCAAGAGATGCTACTTGTGGTGATGGTGTTTGTGGTGTGGGCTACAGGCTCCTTTTACACACTGGCTGCCAACTCCATGCCCAAAAGAGATGTCTTTTGACAGCCGAGGTTGGTGGGAGCTAATGTGGACCTGTTCCCCCTCACTGGTCTGGGAGCTGTTCCCAAATTCATGACTCTCCCGTTTGCCCTGCGTAACATGGCTGTGACAGCTCCAGCCCCTGCTCCCAGGGAGATGTGAGGTTAGGAAATCAGTGGATGTGTTTAAACCCATCTGCATGTGTGGTTTAGGGATGAGACACGAGCCAAGGCAGTGGCCTGGGAGCTGGTGGCTGCCCTTGGCTGCGACGCCGGCACTCCAGGGAGCCTGAATGGAGGCTGCTGATATGCGATGTAGGCTTCAAAGCCTGGAGGCTTCCCAGGAGCTCCTAGGGGAGGAGGTGAAGCTGTGAGGACTGGAAGTGGGCCTGCAGATCATGGATGAGATTCCTAGAGCTGTGGGTTGTGCATGATCTGGTCACCCAGCAGAGAGGGGCTGTGTCTGCCTTGTATCTCCTCACAAACCAGGAGGAGGAAAATGTGGGTATTTGGAGAGAGTTATTCTTCTTTCTAAAGATTAACGACTGGGTTACAGAAAGATTCGGGTTTGGTTAGAGCTTGTGGGCTTGTCTTTTTGCCCATTGCAGAGTAGAAATTAATGTCCCTAATTTCCCAGTCCCCTCCTGGGCTGGGGCTGAGGCAGCTGTGCAGCAGCACAAGGCAGGAGCTGGCTCTGCCTGCTTGCAGGACCTGCTGCTGCCATTTCGTGTCTCGCCCTGCTTGGGCTGTTGGGGAATTGCTGTGCTCACTCTCTTGGGGAAGCCTTATATTCTTTTCTTTGTCACTGTCTGGAACGTGAAATAAAAGTCAGTGGGGAACAAATGTGGGGTTTGTGCTGGATGTGGGGCAATATAATAGTGGTGACAGACGCCCTCCATTTCTTGGACATTTGGCACAACTTAATGCCATAAGCCATTTTTATCCAGAGCTTGGAATTTTCTCACTGTAGTATTTATCAGTTAGCTATTCACTACATTGCAAATCCCTTTCTGCTGCAAGATTTCTGCTCTGCTGGTCTCTGGGTTGGGACAGCCTGCACAGACTGTGGTGGCCCCCTTTGCTGCCCCCAGCCCTTGCCCAGGAGGGGCTCAGGTGGGAATGGAGTAGCACAGAGTGGTGAAGTCAAGGTTAAGATGTGCTGGGTGACAGATAGATCCTGAAATCCCACGGATGGTTACCCTTGGGACAGTGGTGCAGCGGGAGATGAAGGAGCAGAAGGGATGGTGCTCTAAGGGCAGACTGTGGAGCCCAGGTGAAATCCCAGATGTGATCCTCAGTACTGCTGGGGGTCAGGAGCTTTGCCTGTGTTCTGAGGGGAGGTGACACTTTGCACTGCTCCCTGTGTAAAACCAGCAGTCCTGTCCCAGGCAAGCAGGTAGCAGGAGGGCAGGATTTAGGGGCTGCAGAGATGGTCAGACCTGAAGCCTGTCAGAACAGTCACTGCAGGGGTAAAACCAGAGCCCCTGGGGAAATGTCAAACAGCACTTGTTAGAGAATATGGTGCTGGGAAAGAATTCAACCCTTGTCCCGCAGACTCATTCCAAAACACATATTAAGAGTTACCGAGACAATGCCTTCAGCAATGGGACCTTGAGAACCAGCTGGAGAGCAAGGGACTTGCAGACAGTCTCAGCTGCTGGCCACTAGCGGTGCCCACAGAGTAACATTCTTTATCTCTCACCTTGATTTCAGTCTGTTGTTGTCATGTGAGGCTAAACTGGCATCAGGTTCAGCTCGGAGACTTATTGCCGCTTGGGGGATTCTGGTGAGCCACTGATGCAGCACTGAAATTCTTATTTCATAAGAATCCACCAGGGAAACTAAATTTCCAAACAAGCCAGCCCTGTGGGGGTACTCTTGAAAGGACACTGAAGCTTTTTTTTTTTTTTTAATGGTACTGGGACCCAGGGTGCAAAGCTGCCTGTGGCAGGAGTGCCTACCTTCCTCTGGAAGGCAACAGTGAGTCCCTGGGCCAGGGGCTTCCTATCTAATTTAAATATATGAAAATGGAACTGAGTAACTAAATCATCCTCATGACATTCCTCGTACAGCAAAGACCTGATTTCTTTCTAGGGACCAGTGAAACACCAGTGGGAATTCTGTGCCTGAAACATCAGTGCTAGAGCATTGCCTTGGCAAGGAAGGAAAACAGTAGTAAAAAGCTAAAATAGCAAGACAAGCACTGCTTTCAAACCCTCCTTTGTAACTGGTCATTTGCCTCAGCCCTGCTCCATGAGCTCCCTGGGGTACATCAGGCTCATTCACTGGCCGAGGCTGGGGACAGGAGCCTGGTGTGTGTATCCTGTTTGTGACCTGTCTGTGATTTCATCAATGAGAAGCTTTGAGGAGTCCCTGGGACTGACCCCACACCATTGTCCCCATAGGGCAGGGGCAGTGGGGTGCCTCCGCATAGTTTGGTCTTACATTAAAGCATCAAGTCAAACCAGGAGTCAGACTAGAGGAGATGCTCTGGGCTGGTTGATGGAAGGGCTGTGGATATCCAGGAGGGTTGGGGTCTGTCCTTGTGCTTCTGCCTATCTCCTAGGTGCTGACAACCCCTTAATCACTTTGGCTTGCTTACTGCTGAGAGGTGAAAGGGTCAGGAGCTGGAGGAAGGTAAAGCTTTTTTACTGAAATAGGTTGAAAATGCCCAGGTGCTGACTTTTTCATGCCTGTATGTTGCAGGGGCACTTGTAAGAGCACTGTTAAAAAAGAGAGAGATTTCTAATCTATTATTCATCCAGGAAACATAATTTCAGTGTAAAATAAAATATTTTCCTTTTCCACCTCATTCTTAATATACTCTCTTCTCTCTCTTTCCCCCGCCTTCCCTCCACCCTGCAGTGCTCCAGGGAACAGTATGTATGAAATTATTTTGTAAAATCCAATAAAAATTTTAATCAGGTCAACATCATTACAGGAAAGGAAAGTGATGGAGCTTTCCTGATCCATAAAAAAAAGGCATGCGAAGGAAAAAAAGCAATGTAAACATGCAGTTGTAGAAAAAGGAGCACAGAGCTTCACACCTGGACACCACGCAGTGCCTCTCCTCCTCCTGTCTCCATGGAGCAGTCTCAGCCAAATGCATGCACTCATCTCTCATCCCGCCTGTACATACACTCCAAATACACCCCGAAGTAGGGAATCAAGGCATATTCTGAGTTGGAAGGGACCCACAATGATCCTCTAAGTCCAGCTCCCGGCTCTGCACAGACACCCCACCCTGTGCCTCAGAGCGGTGGCCAAATGCTCCTGGAGCTCTGGCAGCCTTGGGGCCATGCCCATTCCCTGGGGAGCCTGGGCAGTGCCCAGCACCCTCTGGGGGAAGAACCTTCTCCTCGTATCCAGCCTAAACCTCCACTGGCACAGCTCCAGCCTTTCCCTTGGATTCTGTCACTGGTCACAGAGAGCAGAGATCAGTGCCTGCCCCTCGTGAGGATGCTGCAGACTCTGATGAGGTCTCCCCTCAGTTTTCTCCAGGCTGAACAAACCAAGTGACCTCAGCCACTCCATTCATGGCTTCCCCCTCTAGACCTTTCTCCACCTTTGTAGCTCTCCTTTGGACATTTTCTAATAGCTTATGCAGGCAAATGTCTTTGGCCAGCATCCTTTAGGAGAACACTCACCTCTACCTGGAGGTCTTTACAGACCCTGAAGCCTGTATGTCTCAATATTGTCTTTAAACCATGGTTGGTAAAGCAGAGGGACTAGCCAGTTCTCTGGCAACTCCTCTTTTTAATCCCTGTCTCTCCAATTACCATGGAGGGGAATAAAAAGCCCTGGTAGCACACGGTCATGCTCTGAGGATTTGCATAGTGTATTAAGGCTTGCTAAGATCTCCTTTCTATCCTGACATTTACAGAAACTGCAGCTGCTGAGGCTCCTCTCCATCTTCCCTCCTTCAGATTAAATCTGAACTTCTAAGTCTGCCAGGAGGGAGCAGAGGGAGGGATTGGGGATATAACTGCCTTGCTCTGACCTCGGTTTGTTACCGCTGTCCGAAACATGGAGCTGGGCCAAGCGATAGAAGTGATGGATGTCCATGCAGGTCAGAACCCCTGAGGGAGAGGAGAGACATACCAAGCCCTAAAAGTAATATACTGTTGACTTCAAGGAATTTGCAAAAGCCTCCAGGAATGAGTGCTCGGAATAATACATCTTTGCCATTGGATTCCTTGAGAGAGTGCAGGAGCGACTCGCTACCTCCAACACCCTTCCCACTGAGGTCAAGGTGGTGGTTGTGCATGAGAATGGAGCTCTGGAGATGAGCACCATCCTCCGAGGAGCCCACCCGTGGAGGGGGAAATGTGATTCCTGAGATCAACACAGCTCCTGGTAGACATGCCCATCTCTGCACTGCTGAGACTTCTCCCATGCCATGGAGTGATGCTGTCCTTGGGGAAGCAGGGACCACTGAAATAACCATGGACCCTTGTGCTTTTCTGATTCTTCTGGGGCATAGGATTGTCCTGGAGGACTAGGGATGGTTTTTACAATTCAGAGAAGCAGAGACAGGAGTTTTAGCTTGTGGGAATGAGGGTGCCTGGTGTTTTCAAGCTGGAGACAGTTGAGGTTGAGTGGTGGTTGAATTTCCTGGGAGGGTGACATCAGCAGGAGCAGAGCAGGGACTGGCAGGGCCATCAGATGCCCTACAGAAGGTGGATGAATTCTACCCTGCGCAGCAAGGGTAAATCACTGAGATTTGTCTAGTGCCAGCACTGACTGGCTTGGAGCATAGAAGTGTCCAAGGCCAGGCTGGACAGGGCTTGGAGCAACCTGGTCTAGTGGAAGGTGTCCCTGGCCATGGCAGGGGGTTGGAATGAGACTGTGCTTAAGGTGCTTTCCAGCCCAAACCAGTCTGTGATTTTATGTGTTGCAATTCATCACCTCAGCTGTCCCCTCTCTGTGATGGTGTCCCCCTGCGTGGTGGTGTGCCTTGTGGGGATGTGTGGTTAAGCCTGTGAGCTGGAGCCTCCACTCTCTGCCCGCAGATGGGCTAAAATAGGAGTCAACATTCAGCACTTTGGAAAGAAAAACAAACTCCCAGGCAAGTGCCAACTGCAGCAGCCATTTTGGCAGAGCACTGTGGTGCAGGGGGATGGGGTGACAGCCTCAGGGGCCTTGGGAACATCCCTAAGGGGAAACACCCCGGCCAAGGCTGTGCGCGCCCGCAGCCCACCCGGCAGCTCCCGGCTGTGCGGGCGGAGGTGGGAGAAGGCGCCCTGCCCACGGCACACGGGCTGGCACCTCGCCTCCTCCCCGAGAGGTTTCTTGCCACCCTCTGAGTACACACGCACACACATCATACGGCTCTGACGTTATTCTCCTTGGGTTGCTGTGAAGAACTCAAAAATGTCCATTTTAGGGTTTTTATATTTTGGGAGCCAGACTGAAAAATTTTTTCATGGTCAGTGACAAGCAGCTTATGGGAAACAGATGAACAATACTCCCAGGAATTTCTCTTATTGCTGCCTGTGTTTAAAATATAAAGTTAGAGAGGGAATGGGGGAAAAAAAATAAAGTTTTTTAGGCTGAATTCCAGTTGAGCGTGATGAGATGTTCCCTGCAGCTCTCCCTGTAAGGATGCAGATCTCAGATGATGAAAGTGGGCATAGAAAGCTTGGCTGGGTACAGATCTGATTTGGAGTGAGGCCCTGCTTGCCTGCTGGGAAGTTGCTGGTCCTCTCAAAAGTGTTTGATCTTTCCTGGAGCCCAGAAAGAAATGGCAAGTGCACCCTGAGGCCAGAGGCCATGAGAGTCATGGCCAGGCCTGATGGCTCTTTCCAGGGGAGACCACGTCCCCCTGCTCTTCCCACTGTGGAGAACTGATTAGCTTCCAGGGGGTCTGGTGGTGATGGAGGACTTGGTGAGCACCCTGAGCCACCACTGGTGCCTGCAGCAGGGATGGACTGCTTGGCTTTCACCTTTCCCAGAGTTGTAGATGTGGCTCTGTAGGTTCTACAGGATCAGTGCCTGTAGCTGCCTGATCCTGGCAGCTGGATCTGATTTCTGAGCCCTGTGCTGCTGCCTGTAGAGCTATGCTGGCTGTGTCCATAGGCTGCAGCTCCCTGTAATAGATGGCAAGAAGGACAGATGGCCCAAGGGGTAAATAAATCTTGTGGGCTGGGTGATATAACAAAGCACTTGACCTTTGCCCTGGTGGTTTATTTTGTAATCAGTGCCTAGCGATTGATTTATGGGATAATCAATCTTTCCCTCTCTCCCTTCCGCTGGCCTTGGCGTTGCCTGCACCATGGTCCTTGCTTTTGAGTGATGACTCCAGGCTACAAACAGTGCCAAGGGATGAGGCTGCCCACCCCTGCCGCCTTCTTTCCCCCGTGCCCAGGCGTGCTGTTTGCAGCCCCACCTGCCCAGTGAGTGTTCATTAGGTAACTCTCATCCCTTTGGCAGGGGCACTCCTCTCCGCCTTGCCAATCTGCAGTGCCCCTGGCCTGACAACTGGCTTCCCAGCACCTCAGTTTATAACTCCTGCAACAAATTGTCCTCGCTGAAAGGCTTTCATGTCTTGTGATGCATTTTCCTCACACAAATTGAGGCTGTGAGCATCCTTGCTCTTCCCAGGGATGCATTTCACTGGGAAGCTGCAGTTGGAGCAGTGAGGCCTGCGCAGGGGTAGAATTCATGCCCAGGAGATGCTCATCCCTGTTGTGTGTTCATAGCATGGCTGTGAGTCTCCAGGGCTTTAGACACAGGGCAAAGCCAAAACTTGCTCAGTAACAGGTGAGTAACTTCCTCCCTGGCTATAATGCCCAGTTTTTCATCTTTTGTACTGTTATTCTTCTTTCTTTTGTAGTGGCTTCTGTTTTCTCTACTCAGTATGGTGCTGCCTGACAGCTGCATGAAGCTGTGCTGTGGGTTGGGGGCAGGCAGAGAACGACTGTGGTGTCCCTTTGGATGGGGCTAGCGAGGATGTGGGCGACGTACTCCACTGCTGCCCAGTAAATCTGTCCTTCCTGGGCCCTGGTTCTCCTTTGCTCCCTGCCTGAGAGGCTGACTCGCTGCTCTGATAGTTGCTGTGTGGCCAAGGCTGCCCAAGCAATTGATAGGGACCTTGGAGTGATCTCATAAATACGGGATTGGGAGGAAAGAACAAGTGAGGGAACTCAGCTTGTAGCGGGTGTGTGATGTGGAGCAGGTTCACCCAGTCAGCGATAGCCTGAGGAAGGCATCCAAGTGTCAATTCCAGCAGCAGGGCATCTGTGATAAGCCACGGAGATACGAGCAGGGGAGGAAAGCTCTGAATCTCAGCAGGCTTTACTGGAACAGAGGCAGCAGGGCCAAGGCTTCAAGTTCCTGAAAAGCTCTGGGAAATGCTTCCCCATCTGGATAGCATTAAATTTGGGCTCTCATTTCTATCAGAGGCCCATCCTAGCAATGTGTGCTGACTGAGACCTGCGCATCTCCCACCTGCCCTGAGGATAGGGTGTCATGTACCCTGCTTTGAGCAACCATAGTGATGCGGTGGCACCAGGAGTGCTGCCTACTCTGCTGGGCACCTGTGGGGCAGACTAAGGGGAGCTCTGGTAGATATAAAGTGCTCTGAGCAGGAGGCTGCTGGAAAAAGAGAGCCCCAACTCCTTGGCATGTAGGGCCAGCTTGGCGTGTATTACTACCTCCATAATCCTGAGGTGATGCTGTGTGGGATATGGGGCTGGGCTGGCTGGGATCATTCTAGTGATGGCAGCTTTCCTCTAAGGTGTTTTTAAACATCTCCTTCTTCCTCATGGAAAGTCTTTCCTTATAATCTATTCTAGTCCTTCTCTTATTTAAGTCCATTTCTTCTTGTAATACATCATCCTTGGTCAGCCTTAAAGGTTGGCAAAGCCTGAGGGAAGAGAGGAAAGAGTTATAATGTCTGAGGGACTAAAGGTTTGATTTGGATGCAACCACATTTATTCAGCAGCAAATTACATCTTCAATCAAACCAATGCAAATCAGGCTCCCAGTTCAGTCTATTTGTTTGGACTTAGTGAGTGCAGGGGGATTCATTACTTCTTGTGCTTCCCCCCATCCCTCTTAAGTTCCTGTGCGCATGTACAGACCTGCGCAAACCTGTCTGTAAAACTCTCTTCCCCCAGGTGACGTGCTGTTGGGAATAGGTTGGGAATGATCTCTGGGTTTGGGTAGAGCCTGTATCCCTTGGGAAAGCAGTAGAAAAACAGCAGTTTGCACCCAGTGTGGTGCTGTACCGAGAAGGGGAAGGCTACCTCGAAGCTGCAATTAGAGCTCTCTGAATAATTCAGTTTTTCAATGTGGTGTCTGAAGTAGAACAGTTAAAAGAATGTCTCTGGGAGACTGACAGTGATCCCTTTCTCCTCACACACACCCTGAGGAAGAAACAAACCATGAAAATCCATTTCATTTGTTTGGGGTCATTTCATTTTACTTCTTGTTTGTGCATTCCAGCTCGCTTCCTCAGTGAAAAGTGCTCTATTTTAGAAACATCCAGGAAAAATAAGTCAGGTCTGAAATTTTCATTTTCACTTCTTTTTTTTCTGAAGTTTGTGTCCAAATTTGACCTGTATGTCTTTGGATTTGAAACCTGCATTTTAAGGTGCAGAGGTGAGAAAAGGTAGATCCACTGCTTTTATGAACAATTTCCCTTGCCTTCATCCCAGTCTGCCCTGGACATCTGTGTGTCTGTCCCTGTCTGAGCCTGCTGTGAAACCCCTCTAAATCCTTCTCCTGCACCTCATGCCCTACAAGAGGGCTGTGGGGGCTGGTCCAAGCGCTGAGACAGGCCATGGGCAAGCCATCCGTGCCATGGGCAAGCTGTCCATCCCATGCTGCAGCCATACTCCTAGGGAGGTGCCAGCTCCCAGCACACAGGTAGGAAACAGCCCAAACATTAAAGCAGTGATCTGATTTCCCCTGGGCAGAGGGAGGCTTCTTCCCTTGTAATCGTCCCTTGTTTCTGGAACAGCCATGACAGTGTTTACAGAGAAGAACCCACTTGTTGGTTTGTGTTTGATCTGCTCCGACACTCCAGGAGAGGTGAGTTGGGTGCCTGCCATGTCCTGCAGCGCTCCCGAGCTGCTGGGTGTACGTGTTTCTCCCCAAAGCCCTGATCCTGCACTGGCCCGCACTGCCAGATTCAATAAAACTTGACCAGGAAAGCTCAGAAGGTGGCTGCAAGGTCTGGACTGAAAGTGGTAAATCCTTTGAGGCTAGAGGCGTCTTTATGCTGTATGTGTGTCGTGAGGGATTTTTGTTCCTGCTTGCAGCCTCCTGTTATCCTTGCCTACCAAGTCCAATCTGGATTCACTGCACAGAACGTTTTGAGCTCAAAACAGCTCAAAGCACCTCCTGGAAATGCTAGGAAAAATTTCCATACTGAGGATAATGAGCAGTGAGTGCAGAGGAGGGACACAGCGGGAATTCCTTGCTCCTAGAAAGTTGCTCTGAGCCTGAATTTCAGTGCCACAGAAACCTTGGAGGATTTAATATGTGGGTCTGGGTTTGTTTTTGTTCACTCCTGAAATGGGTCGAAAAGCTTTGCGTTTTTTCATGGATCCAAAATCATGCACTATATTCTCTCAGAAACACGGCAGCTGCTGTGTGCCTGGTGCTTTCCCAGCTGCCAGGGCTGCTCACAGCTTTGAGACCGGTTCCTTGGGGTTGGTGTTGTCTGGCAATGCATGTGTTCCTCAAAGATGTGTTCAAGTAGTGCCAGGGAGGCTGGAGGCAGGGACACTCCTAACCAGTACAACACACATGAGGCTGAGATGTTTGTCCTCTCCTTCAGCTGAAACCTGCTGGTACAGGCAGGGCGGTGGGTTGACCAAGCCTGGCTTTCATGGGTGAGCACAGACCTCCAGCTGCTGGACCCTGGTTCCTCCATCATCCCCAGGTTATCTCCTGGCAGGAGCTGAGGTCACCCCCTGGCTGTCAGCAAAGCCCACTGTGAGCATCAGGTCCTGCATGCAACCAGCTTCGAGCTGGCCTGTGGCAGCAGAGAAAAGATCTCACAAGTGCCAAATGAGTGCCCGTGTTTTCAGAGGGACATGTGGCCCCAAGTGTCAGCTGGCTTCCCAAGTCCCTGGACCCATCCCTCTTTTCCAGGAACCTTGCTTACACTGGGCAAGAGGGGCTTTTCTGCAAACTCGTCTGTCTCAAGCAGCCTAGAAGTTGTTTATCTTTTGTAGATTTTCTGCCCTGTAAATATTTGCATGTAAAGCCAGAGTTATAGACCGTGTTATTTATGTGGAGGAAATGGATATTTAAGGCTGCTCCTCTTTGTTATTGCCCACATTATTTTCAGGATGCCAGGCCTCTTTTTATAGGGGAGCTGCTGCTGTAATCAGCATTTCAGAGTTGGCTGGTTTAGGGCTTTAACTCCTGATGCCTCTCACCTGGTGCCTGTGGGAGGCTTGGCTGAGCTTGCAGAGGGGGTGCAGGGACTTTTTCCATTCACTGGGATTCCCTATCTCTTTCCCCTTTGATCTTCCCTTCCTAGACAGGCCTGTTCTTTTTCCCCTTGTATCTTACACCCTGTCAGCTCTCACACACCCCTTTCTTCCCTACAATTCCTGTAGGTTTTTGGACATGCTGTCGGTGACTGCTGGCCATTTCTGGTCCTCTGGTTCCAGCACAGGGCTGGCCCTGTGCCCTGCTTTCCCTGATGCTGATAAGCTCTCCTTGGCAACAGCTCCAAACTGGCAAAACATTTCCCTTATCCCGCAGACCTCTTGAAGACCTGTCCTCCCTTGGCAACCTAGATTTTCTTTCTTGGTTTTCTGTCTACTTCTTCATTTGCCGTGTCTGTCTGAAGACCTTTATAATGCCAGCAGATTATTTGGTTCAGAAGGGCTCCCCAGAGCCCATCTTCTGCCTGGACTGGGATCTCAGCATCTGTGTGCAAGCACCCCTGGGTACCTGAGGGTTCCCCTGCTCCAAAGGCCAGTTCAGTGCTGCCTGTGGAGGGGGCTGTGCTGGCCTGCTTCATTCCCTCACCTCAGGTTGCTAAGGTACAGCTAAAACTCTCATCCAGAGTGTCATCATCTCACGGCTCAATTCCTTCAACATCCTTTTCTCTGGCCTTGACAAATGCAATCTTCTCCCACTCCTGCCTGTTCAGAGCTCTGCTGCAAGGATCATTTTCTGTGCCTGTCATTTTGCTCGTGTCACCCATGCTTTACTTGCTTTTGCGGGTTCCTGCTGGCAAACAGCAGTTACCTGTCTCTGCTCTCCAGCCCTTTCACAGCTTTCTTTGCTGTTAACCTCGTAGTCCCTCTCCACACGTGGTTTCTCACTGTCACTCAGCCTCCGGTGACAGCCTCTGCCAGCACTCGCCATTGTCTCCCGGCTTTCTGCTCCAGTGCCTCTTGCTCGAAGAGGAGCTCCCAGAGGCACCCCACAGAAATGTGTCCCTTCACCCCTCATTTGCCAGCTTCTGTCCCAAATTGGTGACAATGGCTTGGGCATAAATGTGGGAACCACCTGTCTGTCAGGCGGTGACCCTGTTTTCCCTTGCTGCTCTTCCATCACCTGCTTAGGCTAAAGACCTTTGGGGCAGGACCTTTTTTTAACAGTGTCTGCCTAAAGAAATGAAAGCTCGTGAGACCGTCCTGGCTTTGTGCCTGTGTGATGTGTGCCTGTCCTGCTGCCATTCTTTATGGAAGCAGCGGTGAATTCATGCTGAATTTGGCAGGCTGGGTGGAGATTTTATGTCCTTCCAGGTTTAGCGAAAAGCAGTGTCCAGATATTGGAGAGGGACCTTTTCTGGCACCCAGGGTATGGAAGCTGGGTTTGTACAGCTCAGTGCTGATGCGGGGCAGGCTGAGCCCCTGCCCCATCTTGCTTGATGCCTGCTCCATTGTGCTTGATGGTGGCCCAGGGGAGCTTTCCTGAACCTGGTCCTGAAGCTTGCTGGTGAACTTCCCTGTACACCTCAGGGCAGCATTTGCTGTTGCAGATCAAGTCTGGCCTCAGACCCAACCTACCTGGACTAATCTGGAGCAGGGGTAGGGTCGGGGTGGTCCTGAGCAGCACATAGAGCCCTGCTCTGTCCTGCAAGTGCAGGAGGGAGAGAAAAACGCATCAATGCCTTCATCTGCCCTTATGGATTTTTCCACCATATTTTATAAGCATTCATTTTTATTTATGTGAGGTTGAAGTCAGTCCAATTTGGAAATCAACTTGTCTAAGGAGCTCCCCTCAGATCCTATTAGCTTCATGTTGTATTCCTATTCATTTTTGCTAATGCCATTCACCAGGCTGGCTGCAGTGGTGGCTGCAGGAGCTGATAACTCTCTCCTTGCCAGGCTGCTGGGCCCGTGAGCTGGTGGCTGTGGGGACAGAAGGATCTGGCCATGCAGTGAAGGGCTGGAGCTCCCAGCTTTCCAGCTTCCAATAGCATGGGGAGGGGTCAGTTTCTGACCTCTGCTCCCACATATCCCTCCCTTGCTGCACACAGCATCACCAGGACCCCACTATCACTGCAGACATGGAGGGCACTTCTACCTGGAAATTAGTGGCTGGTTTGGACAGAGAACAGTTAAGAAGTGCTCAGGCTATCCCTGTAATTAGAGAAATTCCTGGAAGAAAATAAAAATAAATCCATTGAGGGCTTTTAAAGGAGAGATAGGATGCCTAACTCAGGAAGTCCATCAGCCGCAGATTGCCGGAGGAGCGTCCTGGGGAGGTATCAGTGCACGCTTGGCTGGCTTTCACACCCGTCCCCTGGCATTCACTGCTGGCCCCTGCCAGGGAAGGATTGGCCGGATGGATCTCTGCACTGGAGCTGGATAAGCACCGTGTCCATACCAGAGGCGACATTTCAGTAACTCCAAATCAGCTGCCAGGATTGCAGCTTTGGGGTGGGGGTCAGCACCAAGCAGGAACAAGGGTGGCTGCCAGGATGAGTTGCATCCCTTCTTTCCATTCCTACTTCTCCATGCAGGTAGCACAGCCCTCCTCTTCTGAAGCATCCTGGCTGCCCCGTCTCCCCCCTGCCTTTGATTATTTATTGAAGTGGTCTGATACTGGGCGACTGTAATTAAAAGAAGAAAAATACACGCAGTAAAATGATTTCTAAAATGGCAACACACTGGATGCAGTGAAGCAAGCAATGTATTAAATATTTATAGCCACTGGTCTGCTGGGGGGGAAAATTAAAATTATTTAGCCTGAGAAAAACATTTTAATTATTTAATTTGAGGGGAAACCTCCCCCACAGCCCTCCTTAGTAGTAAGCCCCAGACAAATGACAGCATAATGTAAGGTTTGATTAAAATCTGAATGGGATGAGGACCTGGAGATTGGAACAAGGAGATGGGAAGCCACGTGGTTGTCGCACGAGCCAGAGGTCCCCTTGCTGTGCTGTGGCAGATCTGTATGTGTGATCCTGCATCTTGCAGGGGAATTCTTCCTCTCCAGGTGTGGTCCATGCTTGGCAGCAGTTAGCCAGGGGTTTGCTCTGTATGTGGGACCCTGGGAGCTGGACAGGAGTGCAGTGACAGAGCGTACCCGTTGTGGGGTAGGACATGGCAGTGAACTACCGTGACCCACTCCCTGCAGCAGGAACTCCATGTCTGTGGGTTGCTCTGAAATGCTCTGCTGGGCCAGGAGCTCTGGTGTGTCTGTCCCAGCAGTCCAGCTGCACCAGGCAGGTTTTGCTGGGCTCACCCCACACCAGGCATGTGGCACAGGGCTGCCCAAACCCCCAGGTCTCATGGCATTTATACACTGCTTCGATGCGGCTTTTCCCAGGAGTCTCCGTGCTCCTTTGCAGGAATGGGGCTGGGGCTGGCGTCCCATTGGCACCTCCACTCGAAGCTGGAGTGAAGGATCTCCCAGCCTCATATCAGAGATTGTGAAGAGCAAAGCGTGGGGTCTGGCAGAGGCTGATTGTTTGCTGGGAGAGGAGGGGCTGTGATCTTTTCCCTTGTGCCTCCAGACTGACAGTCTCTCATTATTAGCCCCCTGGAAACAGGCACTTTGACTGAAAGAGCCGTCCCAGCCTTCACTGTAACAATCAAAGCGGCTCAAGAATAAACATGGCTTGGCAAGAATAAACACAAATTGCAGTGCTTGCTGTGAACAGCGATATCCAAGGGAGCAAACATCAAATGAAGGATTATCCCTGTTTGCAAGGAAGCTCTTTGAGAAAGAGATTGAATAAGGACCATCTGCAGCCCAGAGCAAAGCGGCTACCAGGAGGACCTGCTTGTGCCATCAGGAGCTCTCCCCTTTGAAGCCCACATGGTCTCCTTTAGGCGCTGTCTGGTTTTAACTTCATATGCTCTGTCAGGTGCTGGAGCCCTGAGCTCTTAGCAGCTACCTCCAGTTTGCAGACAGCGTGAGCAAGCCCAGAAAGCACAAGGAGGGGAGTTAAGAGAGTCAGAGAGGACAAGCAGAGCTTCCCCTGAGGTGGGCAGGTACTGGGCCTGTCAGAGGCAGCCTCTGGGAAAAATGCAGAGCGCCTGTAAGAGCTGGAGGAAGATCCCATCAACCAAATCCTGCAGGAAGCTCTGCTCTCTGCTCCTGACACTAATGCTGCCAGTCTTAGAGCACGAGCCCTAAAGGCAGCTCCTAACCAATGACTGTCCCCTCACTGCCCAGGGGAAGTGAGCACAAGCAAGCCCTGCTCCCCAAACCCTTGCTGAGAGGCAGCCCCTGTGGCATAAATCAAATTTGGAGGCACGGAGGTTCCATAAACAAGCTTATTTTCTGAAGCCAGGTCCCATTATGTTATCTGTCACTTTATTGGGGTTTCTGAGCCGTTTATTTTTATGTATATACATCAGAGCTGGTGAGCTGGCGTTGGCCTGAGAGTATAAAGCTGACAAGACACAGTAGCAGCGTGTGAAACCTGTCAGCAGAGCAGCCGCCTGTGAAATGAACACGGGAGCTGATGCCGATGATTTTATTTATGGGGAATCTTGGGTAGTGCATGCCAAAGTGCTGGTGCTGTTCCTGGCCCTCTGAGAGGGACTGGTACCAGACCCATTGCAGGCAGGGTTGATGGCTCCAGGCAGGTGGAAATTAGATTTTCTTCTTAAGGAATGTCTTAAGCTGCTGAAATAGTTTGATCACCCATAATCTGTATAAAAAGACAAATTTTCTTGGGATGGAAGGTTATGATGGAAGGTTCTACAACACTTTGCTTTCTGGTGTTGTTCATCTTGATAATTGTTCTCTTATTGTTTTGTTTGTTTCTTTGTATTAACTCAGATTCAGGGTATGGATTTGTTCTGAAATAGAAAAACTGGAGTTTCTTTATCTAAAAAAAAAAAAAAAAAAGATGTAGGGCTTTTAAGTGCTTTTGAAACTTTTTTCCCCCATTATTTTGCCCCTGGAGCAACATTTTGCCAAACTCAATAGTCTTTACAAAAGGCTAAATGAGTAATTGTTTCTGTTATGTTCCAGGAAAAAAGTATTTAGATCAGCAATTTTTCCTCTCAGTTGGAGCAAACGTTTCGGGTGTGAGATGGTTTTATGGGTCATTGAAAACCCTACAGAATTATCTGGATTGTTATCAGGGCGATGGTATGGAACACGGACCCTGCTCTTAGGCTGTTGTGACCTTGCTCTGAGTCCTCTGGTTTAGCACAGAGAGGATGTTGCTGTCATGTTCTGGTCCTTCCACAGGCAAGAAGTGCTCAGTGCACTTGGAAAAGCAGCTAGAGGTTGCCAGCAGTCGTGTTGCACGTGGAAGTTGGTGCTCCCTGCCTACTCTTGCCGAATTTTCAGCCTGGATGAATAACTTGGGCTTGGCACTGTGCCATTTGCCAGCCCCACTGCCCAGGGAGAGCAGGGACCCTGCACAGCTGGTCCTGCCTGAGCAGGTCTCAGGTGCATAAAATCTGGATACATTCCGTTTGGCAGGAATTATACTTAAAATCTTAATCTAAACTCCCATCTGTCTTCCTGGTTCACAAGCAGTAGCAATGCTACTAGAGCAATTCCTAGAGCTGTGCAGGGAGATACCTCTGGATTGGCTGTGTCCCATGGGTGCCCTTGGAGAAGGCATGGGTTAGATGGTGGCGTGTTTCCCCCTCAAAGCTGCAAGCCCTGACCCATCAGTAGGAAGTTTCTGGTACTGCTGTATCACCTGCTGAAAAACAAATGGTATTATTTTAATCCTCAGCTCTCTGGTTTGTGTGAGGAGCATGTTTCCTTCCCTGGTTTCACTCACAGCCTGTTCCACCAGCACACCTCACGCTGGCCAGATGCAGGGAAGGCCTCTTTGCCCTTCTCCATGAGTGAAACAGGCAACTCTGCATGATTGATCTGCTGCCTTCCAGCCCGGATCATTCCTCTGCAGCTCTGTCTCTCACCTGCCTGGGCACTGCTAAATCTTCCCTGGAAGGAAGAGCTATTTGTCAATTGAAATAGGAAGGTTTGAGTCTCATGTTCCCCAAGGCCACTTAGCAGGGCTCTGGCTGCTCTCTGGACGCTCTCTTTGCTGTGCTGGTGTGGTATGAGCAAGAATGAAGGCCATGAGGCTTTTCTGCCTGATGTCAGCACTGCTCCTGTGAGCCCTCCTGGCAAGCACTGTGTGTGTGTCCTGTCTTCCCCAGCCTGTGAAGGTGTAGCATGCCTCGGCTTTGCCCGCTGTGGAACAACGTCTGTGGTCTGCACGTCATCCTTTGTGCTTCTCTGCACCAGCCCACTTATTGACTAGGAGTGTAATTGTGCTGCATCATGTCTAATTGGTTTGCTCTGTCGCTCTCCATTTGCTTTCCCTGTGTGCCCCCCCGCTCCCCTCCGTCAGCACAGTGAGCTGCGAGCGTGAGCAGGGCACAAGGCCACACTCCTGATTGCTGCAGGAAAACAAGGCGCCCAACTTCCTCCTTTCTTCTCCTAAATTCAAATGACAAGAAACAGAGGCAAACAATTTTGCCAACCCTTGGCAGAGGGCCAGTGCTGATAAAGAGCCGTAATTAATCTCCCCAGCTTTATTAGAATATCATTACAATTAACTCGGCAATCTTCTGTTGATCAAAGCCATTGTTCCCTGCAGAGCAGAAGAAGCCAGCGAGAGCCTGGATTGTGCTGTGCTTAAAAGCACCTAGAGCTGGATCATTCCTGCCAGCCCAACAGCAGCTCCATCCCTTTGGCTGGCAGCAAAAGGGCCAGCAGAGCTGTGGGCACAGACCTCTGTCCTCAGCTGGCCTCTTGAGCCTCTTGCAGCTTTGATTTATTTTTTTAGCTCCTCTTCTTTGTTGAGCTATTATAGCCCAGATCCTTCACAGGCAGCTGTGAGTCCCTCATTCCCTGGGTAGATGCTTTTGGGTCCAGCCTTCTAAGCACCAGGTTGATTCCTTTGTGTGTGTTCATACAGCTCTTAGCATGCCTGCTTCTTAGGCTCAGCTGGAGATACAGTGACTGCTGCAATAATTTGGCTAACAGAGGCAGAGCGGGCAAAGAAACCGGGGGAAACATTTGTAGAAACCACATCTGAAAGAAAGGAGAGCTGTCAGAATGAAGCTCCATAAGCTCTACAGTTAAATAGCCCAAGATGTGTGCTATAGAAAAGCAGGGAAAATGAGCACCGTTAAACTACCCCTTTCCTCCCTTTCAAACTGTTCTTTTAATATTGGGTATTTATCTGTAATTTAAGCCTGTGATTAGTTTTATCAAAAAGATAGTTTTGAGGCAGAGATCTTAAAAATGATTAGGTGTGTGTTTGAAAGACAAGAACAGCTCCACTTGCACTGCAGGATAAAGACGTCTGTCTGTTTGCTGCCTTGAGCATCCATCTGTGAGGGCCTTGTGCCAGAAGAAACCTCCGGTTCCACACAGATCCCAACCCATCCCAGACTTTCAGGGCATTTCTCATTCTCCTTGAAAGATGCCAGATCCTTCTGTCACTGGGCAAGATTGTTTGTCTAAGGTGATTTTATGTTTCCTCTTCCTCATCACACTTCTGCTTTTGAAGAATGCTCTCAGCTTTGGTGCTGTTGCTGGGGTCCTGACAGCACAACCTTGCTGAATGCTCAGTCACCTGTACCTGGAGCACCAGGAATGTGGAGACACTGGCAGTTTGGCTTCACAAGCATCCTGTCGGAGGGGTTTGCTATGGAGGGGGCTAGAGGGCCTACAGCCCATTCTCCACCCACTCCTGCAACTTTCTGCCTGGTGGCAGCCCTCTGCCAGGCTGGAGCAATGCCCAGGGACTCCTCTGGTGCAGAACCAAGGGGGTTTGCTCCAGAGCAAACGGCCTGGCCCTGCCTCTGTTCTCAGCCTGATGCAAGATGGCATAGGTGGAGGTTTTATCCCGAAATTGACTGTGCCACAGAGGATTTCTGTGAGCAGACTCAGTGGGTGTGAAAACATGCTATCCAGGTACACACAGAGAGAAGCAGGGGAATTTTAAAAGCTCTGGGTCTCTTCCCGTGTGGTTTTGTGGAGCAGGTTGCAGTGGGCCCGTGAGATGTTGTGGAGCAAGCAATGCTGAGCTGCCTTGCCAGTCAGCCTGGGAAGGGTTCTTAGATGAAGGTGTTTGAAGCTCTCTTGCTTTTTTTCCTGATTCTCATCCATTTGAGTAGTCAACACTTGTGAGCCCTGGGAAAAAGAAAAGAGGAAGAAAAGGCAGGTCCAGGGTTGGGTCTGATCAACCTTGGCATTGTCCCTTTAAGCAGCCATGCAGGAAAAGGGAGCAGCTGCTCCAGTCCATCTGAGGGTGCAGATGCAGCATATCCAGCCCTGCCTGTACTGCCTGGCTTCACCTGCTCTCTGCAAATCCTTAACCCTTGAGGGCTGGAGAAAAGGGAGCTGCGTTTGCAGTGTAATTTTATATGCACAGTGCTGGGTGTGCTGAGTAAATGCACTTTGCTGGTGGCAGCAAGCAGGATCTGGGGGTGGCACCCACTGCTACAATTCCTGCTGCAGATGGGGGCATAAGTACATTACAGAATGCAATCAGATGAGGGTTGATGTTGGCTGCCAAGTTTGGACCCTCTTCCCACTTCTCCTTCCCTGCCCCTTCAGTGGCTGGGGATCTGAGGCACTAGGAAACCCTAAGAAGAACAAACCAAACCCATGAGGCCATAAGGCCTCTGATGGAAGGGGTTGTGGCTCTATGTGAAGTGCCAGAGTGTCCACGAGGTCCTTTGGTGGTTGGTCCCTAAGGAGAGAACTTGTCCTTTTCCACTGTGGCCGCCAGCATTCCTCACCACGGGCGAGGACAGGAGGGGACGCTCGGCCTGTGCTGAGCAGGTTCAAAGGGAGCAGGAACTGGAGTCATCCAAAGGGCTTAAAGCAAGGCTTGTCTCCCCATGCCTCGCTGCACCTTCCCCTGCCACAAATGGCCGAGGACATTGTCAGGCTGCCTTAGGTCTCTGGGTGAGATGCAGGGGCTGAGTGTCAGGTTGTTACTAAATATCATTAGTAAGTGCCAAAACTGTGTGTGGCTCCTCAGGCACGGACAATGACCGGAGGAGGGATGGTTCACAGTACCAGGAGACGAGTGAGTGCTGAAGGTCAGGGACACCTCAGTCTGGGCTGCCTTCAACTCCATCTCCTGCTCATTACCTGGTGGAGGCAGGAGGGAGGGGGATTTCCTTGGAGGGTGTGCGTCACCAGGGACTTCCTTGTGCTCACAAGGGGAGTCCCCAGCATGGTCTGTGTGTGAGGAAGAGGGACCTGGGCAGCCCCCAAATCCTCCTCTTGTATCACCCTGGTCTTTAAGGGCTCCAGTATGGGGCAGGGCAGGCTCCTGCCCATCACAGTGGAGCTGCCCAGGGGAAAGGCTGTTTTAGCCTCTCCTACCCAGCAGAGGCAACTGAAAAAGAAACTGCAAATGTTTTTCTTGCTATTTTCCATGATTGGCTCTAGCTTTCCCCAGAGAGAGCTGGAGATGGTGCACTGTTGAGGAGGCAGCACCAGCATCTCCAGGAATTCTGCCTGCTTTGGTGCCTGGCTAGCTGTGGAGATCTGGGAAGGAGCTGGCTTTAGGTGCAGGAACATGAGCCAAAAAACCCAGAAAGCACCTGCCTAAAGGGCGAGATGGAGGCAGAGGTATCTCTGGTGAACACGCCTGGAGTGGGAGCCGAGGGACGGTGAGCCGAGTAATCATCTGCCTGAAGCAATCGCGGCCGTCAGCAGAGCGCAGAGACACTCGCTCGCGTTTATTTAAGGCGAGATGCCCTAGTTTTGTGCTTTCAGTGGAGTCCCTAATTATTCCTCAATCTTTGTAGTGAGCTAATTAGTTTCTCAGCACTCAAGGCTGGGGAACACTGATAGGCTTTGGAAGCACAAGCTGAAGGCATGATGAGGAGAAGAGAGCTGGTGGGAAATGGCTCACTGGCAGACGGGAGTGGCTGAGAGCAGGGCAGGGTTTGGAGAGCTGATGCACGATGGTCTGGGAGGATGATTGAGGAGGGAAGAGCCATCATCTCGTGTCAGACAAGGTGCTGGAGTGTGACGATATGGGAAACAGCGACGAAGCGGCAGGCGGTAATTGAGGGGGATGGAGGTGGGGAGGGAGTGAGAGGGATGAGCTGGGGCAGAACAGCCTCAAAGCCCAGGGCAGGGTTCAGGGGTGGGATCCTGCATGGAGGGGAGCAGAGCACTGGGCAGGGCAGCCACTGCCCCCTTGCATGGGTGCTTCCTTGGGCAGCTGCCTTTCCCAGGGTGCTGCCTGCAGGACCAGCAGCGTTTCCTGACTGTCCCATCTCTTTAAAGGCTAGCTTGGTGGTGACACTGAAGAGCTTTGCTGGGAGAGGCCAGCCTGGTGTGGTGTCCAAGCTGGATGCTCACCATTCTGCCTGGTCAGAGCCGCTTCTTTTGGAGAGAGCCACCACAGATGAGGTAGCCTGCACTGATACCCAGGTCCATGATGTTCCCTTGTAGGCATTCTGCTCTGGCTGTGGGTGTGGATGCCTCGTTGCTCTGACACCGGGCTGTGCTCCAGAGCCCACGCTCCCTACATCTGCACTGTGAGCCCCAGGAGCACAGAGGTCTCATTCCAGTTCTCACTGTCATTGGGAAGTTCCCAGTGGCCACCGAGTGCAGTCTGTGACAACTCTCAAGTGCCCAGGTGGCCATGGATTTATTAGGGTATTATCCTACTAGTGCTGCAAATGGTGTCATCTGTCTTCTAAACTTTGCACTTTATTTCAGGGAGAGAATTTAGTATATCCAGGCAATATGCTGTAGCTATAGGATATGATAAAGCCCTGCTGGGAAGTGTAGTTTAATTGATTTTGTTATTAAAGTGCCACTGGAATAAATTTGCTCATTTGAATGAAATGTCTTATTACCTGGATCGTAACAGGCACATGACGAAATCTCCAGAGGGCTGGAGCTACCCACTGCCTGGTGATGGGAGCTGAGGTGGAGCAGCTGACAGGGAGCTGCCACAGGCTGGTCAACCTGAGACCCTCAGCACCCACCCAAATCTGCAGGGAAACTCTGCTTGGAAACCTCAGGACAGGAATAAACCACAGTAGCAGAGCACACTGTGTTTTAGTCAAGGTTTGTGTTGTTCCTCTAATCCTTTTCTCAGGTAGGGACATTGTTTTAAAGGGAATTGAGGAAAAATCTCTTTCGCAGGACAATATTTCTTTAGTACCACCAGTAATGGGGGTGGATTGGGAAATGAACCGTTCCCCATTACACTGGGACTAACTGCACAGCCCATGCTTTCCAGTTAAAATTTGATTGCCTTGAATCCTGAGGATTATGGAAAATAAGAAAAAGGCCTAGTAAAATTTATGGGTTTTAATCATAAACTGATAGAATCACAGTAAATCTATCATAAGCATGCAGATACAGATCCAGGAAAAAGAGAGGAAAGCAATAGGCTTTGTGTACCTTGGCAGGGCCAGGGAGAGAGGAAGCAGGGCTGCTGCCCCAGCCATCTCCTCTGGGGCACTGAGCCCCTGCACCTCAAATCCCTTCTCCTCTGCTGTGTCCTGCAAAAACCTGGAAGCAGGGATTACTCTGCAAAGTCCCTGCCCTGTCTCATGGCAAACTGGCTTGGCAAGGCTGGAGAGCCCATGTGGAGGTGGAAAAAGAGGGACAAGGCAGGAGATGGGGGAAGAGAGGGAAGGGGGAAAGGAGAAAAGGGAATCAAAGCCCAAAGATCTTTTTCCCACCACCTCTCTGTGTGCTGCTCGCTGTGGTGGAAGCAGGATGAGACCCTGCCAGGGGAGGAGGGAGGTAGAAATGTGGGGGAGAAAGGTGTGTGCAGAGGGGACTGCAGGAAGCACAGCTGTGGTGGAGAGAGGAGAGCTCTTGACAGAGAGAAATGGCAGCAGAGCGAGGGAGCAGCACAGAAGGCAGAAAGTATTTAAAAAAAAAAAAGGAGAGTGATAAGGAAGAAAAAAGGGAGAGAGTAAAATATTGGCTCTGAAGCAGAGATAAGAGAGAGAGGGCAGTTAGTGAGAGAAGGAGTAAAATTAAGTGTGATAAGGTCTGATAGAAGCAGGGGAAGGCAGCAAGCCCAGGCGGAGAGCCGGGGGGCTGTGGGCAGAGCTGGGGAGCTGCAGGCAGCGAGCAGAGGGGCTGCAGGCAGAGCTGTGGGGCTGTGCGGCACGGGAGGGTGAAGGGCCAGCCTGACCCCCTCTGCTCTGGTCACCCTTACCCCTCTACATGCTCTGTGTACCTCCAGTGATCCATGGAGAGGAGCTGAGTGGGCACAGGGATGGATGGGGGAGGGTCAGGGAGTTGGTGGGGGTAAATATCTGTCCTGCAGGGTGCTCATAACCCTGTTCCTGCCTCAGAGGCAGAGGGGATAGCTGACACCTGCCTGCCAGGCACCTGCCAGCCATAGGCCCTGGCTGTGGGGGAACACATGGAGCTGGTGAGGAGGGAAGGGCCTGGGGTGGGTGATGTTTCCTGGCTGGAAGTGCTGATTAACTCCTCATCCTCCTCCCTGCTGTGTCCCCACACACGCTGCCTGTCATGGAGACCCCCATGAGACTCCCAGTCTAGGAGGCAGAGGAGGTGAGGCACATTTGCCCTCCATGCCCTAAGCACAGCTCTCCCTGGGTTTTTTGCTACCTCTTTTAAACTGTTTTATAAAGAGCTTTGTATTTATTGTGATTCAAAAGAAACAAGTGGAAACTGCTGTCTGGCTCTGACAAGCAGTACTGGAACCCAGCCTCTGCTTTCTCACCCCTGATTAAACTGCAATAGAAACAGACTCTAAATCTCAGCAAAGGAGAGAAAGAGAGTCTATTCTTTGGATCTGTTTTTTTTTCTCATTTTTACCAGCTATGAAAATGGCTGAGCTGAGTTGCTGGCCACTCCGAGATGCTTTTCTTCTGCTCCATCCATCTGCTTCAATCACATGGTGACTGGAAAAAAAAATTATCCAGTTCACAAAGCATCGAAGATTAAAAAATCAGTGTGGGTAACAAAGTGTATGGCAGGCAGCAGTGCCACAGAGCATCGGGCACACTCACTAATGAGGGGTTTGAGCTGCAGCTTGGGATTTAGAGCAGCAGTGTGGCCTTCCCCAGGAGGGTTTTGGGCAGCAGAGGTGGTGGGGCTGGGGACAGGTGTGGGGCTGTGTGGCAGGGCTGGGCCAGGAAAATTCGTGAGATATTCTATGGAAAGGAAATAATTTTCTCTCTCATTTTTCTTTTTTATTTTAAACCTTTTTTGACAGTGAAAAACGGTTCCTCCCTTTGATTGCCGGGGCTCTGTAATGTGCTGCAAATTCCTCACTGGACTTGGTTATTACTATTTTTTTTAAATCTATGTGTGTTGAATTAAGTGTTTTCATTACAGCATTAAAAGGGATAACTGGAACCAATTAAGCAGCTCTTTTGGGTGGCCAGTGCCTGTAGCTGTTTGGGTCATGGAGAATGCCCCTCCACCTCTCTGCTGAGCCACTGGTTGAGTTCGTGTCAGTCCTGGCAACCAGGCTCAGACTGAGCTTTCTGTGCCTAAAGTTCTTGCTTGGCTCCACTTGGCTTGGCATCATCCTCCAAGGGCTGAGGCCCCTGTGCACCCCTACCTCTCTCAGGGAGTGCTGCTCTGAGCCCCTGGAGCAGGATCTGCAGTCCCTGGAGCCTGCCTTCAGCTTCACCCCTAGGTTTGTGTACTGCTGTTTGTGGTTTTGTGTTTAGCTTGCTGGAAATGTTGGTTAAACACTGGTGGGAGGGGGAGTTCATAAAGTGCATTTTCCTTTGGCTCTTTAAAAAGCAAAACAAAAGCCAAAGCCTTTTTAAAAATGTATTGGTTTCAAAGTTATAAAGGAAAGATGCATTAGAGATGAGAAAAGAACAAATCAAAGCTTCTGAAACCTGCTGTGGAGAAAGAATCACAAGATGTTTTGTCTGAAGACGAACAGAAAGCTGAAATCAGCAAAAATTCCCCCTCCCCCCCAGCACAAATGCTTCAGGCTGGTTCTTCTAGGTCGGCACACTGCTGGAAGAGAAGCAAATCCATTCTTTCCCCTGTTGGAGCTCCGGGTTCCTGGCACTTATATTTTATCATCTTGTAGTGACTTTGATCCCTGGAGACTCCTTAGGTGCCTTATGAATAAAGAATGCAAATCTCAGCTCATCTGCCTCAGAGGTACCACCGCGGCTGGGTGGGCCACAGGGGTCAGTGTGGTGCCACCCTCCCGGTGGCAGCTGGGAAGGTTGGGAAGCACCTGCTGATTCAGTAAGGATTATAAAAGCCTGTAGTGCCCATATTGCCACCATTTGCAGGGATGTTTTGTGCTTCCAGCCCTGGAAACCCAGCGGCCAATTTAATCCCCATTGCTCTCCTTTTCTTGTGGAGATGAGATGGTCCTTAAGGTCTCTTTCAACCCAATCCAACCCAACCTATTCCATGGTTCTGTGAGGCAACACAGATCTTCCAGACCTGATCCAAGTCCCAGAGCTGAGCAAAGGCAGGATGTTGCTGTGACCAGACCCCATGGTGATGGGCACACTGGTGCTAGACAAGGGCAGACAGTGTGTCACAGCCTGTGCCTGTTCTCTGCCTCAGCCTATGCCTGTGTTTCTGGACCTATGTAATTCTATTTTCAGACAAGGTCTCCTGTGAGCCAGGAAGCTGAATTCCCTTGGATGTGCCTGAGGGTGCTTGAGAGTCTGGCTGCCAGTGATCAGGTCCTGAATTACAGGCAGGTGGGGAGCAGTGCTGGAGCTGCTCTAGCCGCAGGCACCGGCCGCAGGTACAGTTGCTGGAGGCACTCAGGTGGGTGCTGCCAATGGATGTGCCACATCCCTGCCCATGGGGACAGGAGCCAGCCTGTCTCCTAGAGGAGAGGAGATGCCATGGTACTGCTGCAAAGGCTGGCAGAAGATCCTCTCCCCATGTAAGCAGCAATAGGATCCCCAGCCCAGGCAAAGCCTGGCCCCACTGGCTCCGAGCCTGGAGGCCACGGGCAGGGCCAGCTGCCACCTGCCCTGCAGTGGGGCTCTGCATCCTCCTCCCACCCAGAGGGCAGGAAAGCACAGCCCTGCTCCCTACTGCTTGTGGACATCAAAGCCACGGCCCTGCTCCACAGGCTTTGGGGTGGGCAGGGGAACTGATATAAAACCAGGAAAAATAGTCAGGCTCCTCTGGGTACCATACAGGGCCCAGGACATTGTGAGAGGTGCCTTTGGTGTCAGTGGAAGACTTGCCCTGGCCTGGGGCTGCTCTTGGCAAGGCATGTGGGAAGTGCCTCTGAGGCAAGAAAGCAAGCGCCTGCCAGGTACAGAACTGGACAGATCAAGAAGTCAAGATTTTGCATTCCAACTATCTATAGGAAATAGGGTTTTTTTATTATTTCAAGTTTTCATAAAAATCCATAATTATTGAAATCAAAGTTACAGAAGAAAGTTTGTAACTTTTTTATTGATTTTATTTCTTTTTCTTTCTTTTTCCCCCCACCCCTTTGTTTTTCCCCTCTCAGAGTTATATCTGACACCAGAGTCCATCAGACAAAGTCCTTACAAACACAGGAGTCCTGAAGACATCGGCTGAATGTTTTCCTGGTATAAAGAAGAAGAGGAGGAGAAGGAGGTGGTGACAGTGCGGGTGCAGTGGGTTTGGACAGGGGCAGAGGGCACGGTGGAAGGAGAGAGGTCGGTATGTTTGTAGCAATGTTTGTTAATTATTTTTTATTTGTTCATTTGTTCTTTTTTTTAAAAAAAACAAAAACAACACCATTATTATTTGCAAATTGTTGCCTGGTTAAATCATTTTCATATTGAACTTGCGCGGCGCGTCAGCAGAGCTGATGCCCGCATCTGACTTCCGTGGCACGTACTCGATTTCAATATTGTGCTTGGTGTTGCCTTTCCCCCGGCTCCACAGGAAGAGGAGCACCAGACAGAAGAGCACGACGCCCAGGAAGGAGATGAAGCCCATGGTGGTGGCGATGATGAGAGTCTTGATGTCAAAGGGGAAAGGCACGGTGGCGCGCGTGCTGTTGGCATCGCTCTCGTTGGGCTGGTTGGAGATGAATGCGAAGGTCTTGTTGGGCTGGTGGGGCCAGTCTGGGGAGTAGCTGCGCACGTGCAGGTGGGCCAGCATGGTGTCGTTGCCACCCGCGTTGCTGGCGATGCATAGGTAGGTGCCATTGTCCTGGATCTGGGCGTAGCGCACCTCCAGCGTGCCGTCAGGGAAGACAGTGAGCCGCCCGTTGGTTTTGGTAGAGATGAGGTGCTTCCGGGGAGAGAGCCACATGATGGTGGGTGGCGGGTCCCCATCTGCCCGGCAGACAAAATGCACCGTGTGGCCTTCATCCACAAAAATCTGCTGAGGTTTGCGGTCCCGTATTCGTGCTCGGCGGCAGGTGAAGTAGTTGGGCAGGAGGACGTCAGGGAAGTCCTTGAACTCCTTGCCCTGGACAAACTCGGGGGTGGCGCAGGTGGGCTGCTGCTTGTTGAAGTTCAACCTCCATCGCCGCCGGAAAACCCAGAGCAGCCGACAGTCGCAGGCTAAGGGGTTGTTGTCGAGGATGAGCGTCTCCAGGTTGCCCACTGAGTGGAAAGCTGACTCCTCCAGGGTGGTCAGCAGGTTCCCTGACACGTTCAGGATGCGCAGGTAATTGAGGCCACGGAAGGCAAACGGCTCAACCGTGGTGAGCTGCCCTCCCACCAGCTGGATCTCCTGAAGCCTGAGCAGGTCATGGAGCATTGAGCCCTCAATGGTGACGACGGGGTTGTAGGACAGGTTCAGGAACCGGAGGTAAACCAGGTGCCTCACCGACACGTACGGGATGGACGTCAGGTTGCAGTGGGTGATGGACAAGGAGGTCAGGTTCAACCCGTAGAGGCAGTTGGATGTCATAGTATCCAGGTAGGGCCAGTGAGAGATTTCGAGGACCTTGAGCCGGTACAGCCTCTTGAATGAGTAATCCCGGATGGTGTTGATGTTCAGATGGCGCAGCCGCAGCACGATCAAGCCATGAAGGTGGGACAGGGCCTCCGTGGGGATGGAGGTCAGGTTGCATTTCTCCAGGGTCAGCTGCTCCAGGCTGTTGAGGCCACTGAAGGCCCGGTGGGAGATGTAGACAAGGTCGTTGTCCCCCACCTCCAAAGACTTCAGATTGTACAAGTCCTGGAACATGTAGTCTAGGAGGATCACAATTTTGTTCTCACTAATGTCTAGCTTGGTAAGGTTGCTGAGTCCAGTAAACACCCCCAAGGGGATCAGCTTGAGTCTGTTACTCCTGAGCCCCAGCGTCCTGAGGTTGAAGAGGTTGTTGAAAGCCCCAGGTTCAATGGCACTGATAATGTTCTCATTTAGCTCCAGCTCCTCCAGGTGAGGGTAGTTGGCAAATTCATCCTGGTTGAGCGTCTTGATGCGGTTCTTGCCCAAATCCAGCAGCCTGGTCTCGGTGGGGATCCCCTCTGGCACGACCATGAATCGTTTGCGGTGGCACAGGACGGCGCGCTCCTGGGCAGAGCACTCGCAGCGCGGCGGGCAGCCTGTGGCGGAGCCGGACAGGATGGATCCCAGCATCAGGAGGAGAATCGGCTGCCAGCAGGCCAGGATTGGGCTGCGCATACTCGCCTCCCCAGCTACCATCCTATCTCTCACCTGCAGGTAACAGCGGGAGAGAAAGAGCAAGGGGCACGTGAGCAAACAACGGGCACGGCCAAGGCCGAAGGTTGGGTGTCCTGGCAGAGATGATGGTAAGGCAAAAAGCACCATCGATGCAGAGCAGAGGGTCTAATTTTCCAGCTGAAATCCAGCCCTTTGACTTTGAGACCCTCTCTCCTCCCCATTCCCCGGCTTTCCACTTGATGATTGAACGTGCACAGACTTTTAAGTGGAAGGCCTTGAGGAATCTGTGTCAGACAGCTTCCTCGGCTTCTTAAAAAAATAATTTAATATGAAACACATCTATCTACATCCTATTTTAAGCTCTTGAAATTATTCCATTCCCTGTAGATGGAGCCTGAATATAAAGGTTGCTTTGCAAACACAGAGGAGCTGAGCACGGGCTGGAGCATCTGGGGGAACCCCACTTGGGGTCAGCAACACTGACAGCTCAGCGGGAGCCAGCCCCCTCCCTCTGTGCTCCTCCATGCCCCAGCTGCTCCCAGTGTGTCCCCATGGCTAATTCCTTGCTTCCACCATGCACCCTGCAAAGGCAGACCCAAACCATTCCGCTAGAAACAGCAACTGGGCAGACACTGCCTACACAGCAAGCTGTAGCCTCAAGTCAGGTCCAGGGGGGCTCTGGGATAATGGGGGGGCTGCCTGGTGTCAGCTGGGAAAGACCCAACCTCCTGCTGATGTCCCTGGGGAGGGCTGGGAGGCCACGCTGGGGGCTCATGGTCTGGCCCAGAGATCTCCTGGCCCAGTGGAAGCAGATGCTCCCTGTCATGCTGCCTTTGTTGCATTTATTTCCTTGTTCAAGCTGTTATGAGGAATCAAATCATATCAATATTGCATATTAGATCTCCAGCTGCTCCAGCCTGTGTTTATATCTATTGTTATGTTACTCTCTGCACTGCTCCCACTAATGCTATTTATGGCTATCGCCGAACACACCCAATCCATTACTTCCACTGGCTCCGTTTGTATCCATCACCGTATATCCTGTCCATTACTTTCCCTGCTCCGGCACTATTTATGGGGCTGGTACGCATTCTCTGCGTTCCTGCCATTGCGTCTGCTCATATTCATCATTTCATACAGATAAATGACCTGAGGATCACTTTTGTTCCCAAAAAATTATTCAAAATTTCTTTGTAAGATACAAGGATGGGAGATGATGGACTGGCCATAAAAATGTCCACCAGCACCATCTTGGAAACCACCAGCCTTGGCATAGCCAGTGATGGGCTGTGGGGGCCTGGAGTGTCCCCACAGGAACCCTCTGTGGTTTCCTCCCATTTCACTGTCCTCTTCCACCCCCCTTTCCCTGCTCCCTCTGCAGTGGGGCTGCTCAGTGGGGATCCTGCTGAACACATCACCCCAAAGTGAAGGGGTGCAGGGATGGGAGCTGGTCCTGCCAAGCTCCCCTGGCAGTGGTGCTGAGCTCTCTCCTGCTGGCCCTGGGCCAGCGTGTCCCAGTCCAGTGGAAACATTTCCAATGGGAGTGCCTGGGCCCGGGCCAGGCTGCAAGGAGCCAGTTGCTGGGTATTTACAATCCATCATCTCCCCTGTCATCACCTCCCCGGTGCTGGGCAGATACAAGCGGGGCTGCTGCTACCACTGCAGTGCCGCTGGGCTGGGCTTGGGAGTGGGGTCAGTGCCCTGGAGCCAGCAGGGGCCCCTGGTTGGCATGGCTCAGGTTGCATACGGATTTGCTCCCCAGACTCATGCTGCAGCCCCGGCTGGGGCTGGGCTGCCAGTGGGCCCCCATGCCACTCCTCCCCATGGCCAGGAGGCTTTTGGGCGCTGCTCTCCCACCACATGCTGGTCACCGAGCACCGGCTCGCCTGCAGCCTTTTTTCTCAGAAACCAATTCCTGCTTCTCGCAGCCGTGCTGAGAAAGCCATCAAAGACAGCAAAACACGGCATGCAAAACAAAATACAGTCTGAGGGGCTTAATTATAGCAGGACTGAAAACACTCAGCTCATTAAGAGTGCCAGGCACCAGCCTTGTTTATGTGCTGGGCCAAAAGCTCCGCTCTGCCTGTGTGTGCTGCTCTGTTCTGGTCCCTGCTGGGCATGGGGAGGGGGTAGAGCCAAATCCTGCAGGCCAACTTCCCCCAGGCTCAATCCTGCCTCTCCCCCAGCAGGAAGGGGATTGCACCTCCAACACCTTTGGTCCGGTGCTGTCATCCCCACTGCAGCCTCGGCGGAGCCAGAGCTGTGCGGTATCGATGAGTAAAATATCGGCAAAGAGGCAATAGATGAATGAAGCAGAATCTGCATGGCTTTACTGACAAGCACAGCCCAGAATTAAAGTCTAGACACACCTCACATGTTATTAGTTTTCAGCTAAATTTAAATCTGTGATAAATACAATCCCTGACAAAAACATCCGTAATCTTAATAGCCAGAGTCACAGAAGAGCTTTGGGAGAAAGACAATAAATAAGCTGGAAAATTCTGAGCTAAGATGAGCTTTAAATCACTTCTGGCTCCCATTTACCTCTGCCTGATTCGGAGAGAAATAGTTGCGCCTCAAGGTGATGTGGATATTAAGAGATGCCCTTCTAAAAACGACACGAACTGTGATTTTTGTGTGAGCTGTGGGCCAACAACCCGTGCATGGCTTTACAGCCCCTGCACAACTGCTACCTGCAGGAAGGGCTTTCCACAAAGCCCTCCCAGATTTACTGGGGAGGACCCTGAAACATGCCCAAGCACCCCTTCAGAGTGCCAGCCATGGCCCACCAGAAGCTGCCAGGCAGGAGCAGGGGATCAGGCCGGGGCCATGATGGACAGCCCAGTCCAGGAGAGCCGCAGCCCTTGGCATGAGCGTGGCTCTCCTTTCTCACTCACAAAAAAAGAATCGATAAAAAAAGCAGCAGCTGCCAGACTCGCTGCCTTTAGGCAATGAGCAAACCCAGTGCAAGCCAAAGCAAAACTCATGCTCAGAGCTGTGGCAGCCACTGACCCCTGTCCTCCCCACCTGCCGCCCAGGGCTGAGGGCTCCAAAGTACAGTCCCTTCCTGCGGGAAGGTCCCGGCCACGGCCCAAGAGGCACAGATGGACCCACCGGAGCGCGCTGCCTTGGTGCTAAAAGCAGCAGGACCTGCCCAGTGTCTCTGCCTGGGCTCAGTGCTGGGAGGAAAGATGCCATTCTGGGCCTGTGCCTGGAAATGCAGCCCGGGGCCAGACTGGAGCGCTGACATGCGTGGGGTTTGCTCTGTTGTGACAGGCACAGGCTACCCTGGTGTGTGGGAGGAACAGCCCCAGGAAAGCCAAGCTTGGGTGATGACCCAAAAGGGAGCCCAGGCTCTGCCCCTGACTGTGCTCCTCAGGATGCCCCAAGGGGTGGGCAGCTGCCTGGCCGTGCCCACCACTGTCACCCCTGTCCCTGGGCTGTCCCCTGCTCCCCACCCCACTGAGCAGGGAGCGATCTGCTGCACTGACAGCGAGCGAGCAGGCGGCAAAAATCCCCGAGTCAGCTCTAAGCCCACCTGGCAGCCATAAATTACAGGGCGGGAGACGTTCACCCTTGAACCAGATGCTTCTGAGAGCATCAAGCGACAACAGGCAATTTAGGACAAAGTGAGCCACATCCCAGCAGGGAGGGGTCCCGCAGGGCTCTGGGGGCTCAGTGTCCCCACCCTGTCCCTGCAGGAGCCAACCTGGTGCTCCCAGCTCTGCACAGGAGTGAGTTGGACTCAGCAGTGCTGGGCATCCTCACTGGACTGCAGTGCGAGTTCAGCCATGGCCTCACCCCATCTCTGCCCTGATGGCTTCGTACAAAGCCAACGAGACACAGCTCCCCGAGTCCATGCTCCTGTCTCCTCTAAGCTGCTCCGGCTAAATCAAATTTTATTGAACTTGACTGCATTTTAGAGACAAAGACTCCAGGTTTACAAATAAATATTTAACAACATTTCCTGCTGCTAGAGGAGTTTCTTATCCAGACCCTGGGCTCTGCACTGTTTCTGTAGCTATCTGCAAAGCAGCAAAACAAAGGGAGCAGCTTTAATTTGCCAAACATGTTTGTGCCCATTTCCTCCTCTCTCATCATTTCCCCTGTGCCCAGCGTGCATTTGTGGGCCCTTTTGCTTTGTCTCTCCCTCCTTTCCACCCTATCCACTCCCTCCTCCTCCTCTTTTTCCACCCAGTCTCCAGAGTGCAGGCATTGGCAGTAACTGCCCTTCTCCCCCTGCTCAAGGATGGGCGGCATTTGGTGGGAGCATCAGGCAGAGGAGGTGGTTTCCCTGCTGGAATCACTGTGCTTCACATGGGAAAGAAGAAACCAAAGAGGGAGAGCATAAAGTGATCCCCCGAGTGCTGCTAGGACTGGCTGGTGAGCATAGACAGGGTGGCACAGCACCGGCCTGGGCAATGGAAACCTGCCATCACACTCCTCTGGGTCTTCATTAATGGATGGGCTTGCTAACAGAGTTGGAGAGCTGTCCTGTGTCCTGGCCTGGCCCCAAATCATCCAGGAGCAGCACAGAGGGTGAAAGAATGGGTGAGAAACAGGCAGAAGATGAGAAGGACCCCTCAGGATGGTGGGGACACACCAAGTAAGTTGAGCAAGGCAGTGAACTGTGGCAGGTCAGCCAGAGGAGAGCCCACGCCCAGCCCTACCGGCCACCAGCTGCCCGGGGTCACCACTCCCCACAGGAAGGCACAGCTCTCCAGCTGGGAGCTCTTTCTTGCTCAGCCTCCTGGAGTATCTGCTTTCAGCAGCTCCGAGGTGGGAGCCTGGAATAGGTGTGACGCAACCTGATCTGCTCTGGCAGCTGCTCTGAAGCTGTAAAAGAGCATGAAGAAGTATTGAAGATGCAAATCCCCTTCCGGCACTGACACCGTCCGGCTGGCACCAGATTTCGGCCATGGCTGGCCCAAGGGAGTGCCCTGCAAAGGCATTTCCTCATGGAAATAGGCTCTGCCACCCAAAATGTGGTGTCCCCAGCACTGCAGTCAGTCAGGGAAGCGCCAAACCAGAGGGCAAGAAGAGCAGAAAAAACACGGAGATGCCCAGGGGAGGAGAAAAGCTCTCACATGGGCTGAGGGGCTGGAATGCAGGTAAGGGGAGGCTTTGGCCCAGCTGTCTACTTGTTCAACTCAGGGCTGTGGATCTACCTGATCCCACGCAGGCACAGCTATGTACAGTGGAGGGACAAGCAGCAGTGGCCCAGAGCCAACCTGGAGAGTGGTTTTCAGGCTCAGCAGGCAGGTTATTGGAGCAGGGCGATGGGAAGGAGATCCTGGTCATCTCTGCAGGATGCTGAAGCTCAGAGCAGTTTTTGCTGAGGCTGTTTCTTGCTGCAATCACATCTTTGCAAGAGCTCCTCTCCATCCTCATGCCTTTGCTCTTTCGTTTTGAGCATCTTTTCTCTCTTTGGCTGCACATGCCTCAGCACCCCATCAGCAAAGAAAACATCCTGACAAGGGATCAATAAGTAATTGCAAAGGCAGCTGTGGATGTCAGGGGGTGTAAAGCCCTGAGCCAGCACAAGATAAACAAAGGGGGTGAGGTGCAGCACAGAGTGGAGCTGGGGCTTAGGGCCAGCTATGCTCCCCTCGCCATGGGCAGAGGTGGCCAGGACATGGACTGGTCACTGCTACCACAGCCACTGCCTGAAGTGGTGGTTCAGCGCTTCCCAGGTCAGGTGAGCCTGGAGAAGGCTCATTTTTTATTGCTTGTGAGAGCCAAAGAGCAGGGGAGTTGTGTTTGCCAACAGAACAGCTCCCGGGGGTGGCCAGAGACTTCTAGGGCTGGGTCAGCAAGAGACAGCTGGAGGCTGGTGGGCACTGGGAAGGACATGCACCAGTTGAATGGGGATTCTCATTCTTCTTCCTTTATTTCAGCAAATTCCCTTGGGGTTCCTGTCTCTGTGGATATAGGCTGGGTCACCAGGATGTTTTAAGTGCTCACTGAAGGCACCCAGCTCAGCTTGCACTCTGGTCAGTGAGCACTGGGTACAGGAGGCTCCAGTGTGGTGTGAGGGTCTCCCTAGATGGTTCTTCTTCCCCATCTGTAGAGCTGGGAAAGGGGGATGGAAAAACCCCAGAATCTTCTTAGGGCTATGGAAACACTTGTCCTGAAGAGGTGAAAGAAAGTCCAAGGAGTGTGTCTGCTGGGAGAGCCGCCAGGGTCACAATGACTGCGAAAGCATCCCCTGCAAGGTGCCCATGGCCCAAATGCCTTCTGTGCTTCCTTGAGCTCCCTTGAACCACTCCAAGGAGGAGGGCAGCAGTGCTGGGGCTGGGGCTGGAGGGCGGGCACAGCCCAGGCAGGCAGCCATCCCTCCCAGCGGCTCTGGTGCTGCCGGGGCGGCCCTGCGTGGCTCAGCACACTGCCCCAGTGCTGCTGAATCAGCCAGAGCCCAGCTGCACGGAGCCTGAGCTGGACCCGTGTGCACGGCAGGACAGCGCCTGACACGGCATAAAAGCGGCTGGAACAAAGTCACCCCAGTGCCAGAGTGCCTCTCCCCCTGGCCAGGAGCAGATGGCATCGCTGTATGGGCTGGCCTTGAGGGCTGCTGTGGTGACAGGGGCTTCCTGCTCCCCCAGAGCCAGGCTCCAGCCTGTGCTGTGGCCAGTGTCCCCACAGCGAGGACACGGCTCTGCCAGGCTGAGACACTGCTCCTGGCCACCCACAAACCACACCTGGGGGCACCAGGAAAGACAAGCTGCTCCCTCCCATTGCTCCCTGCCTGGGAGCACCCAATCCCTTCCAGCTACCAAAAGGCATCCCATGGCTCTACAGCTCCCCAGAGCTCTGCTCAGTGCCCAGAGAAGGGCTGGGGCACCAGCAGCTCCAACAGCAGAAACCCAGGGCTACAGGCAGAGGTGGGGGAACCCCACTAGTGCCTCCCGCCCTCATTTACCCAGGGCTGCCTCAGCAGGACAGCAAATGCCAAACCAGCCCAACACCCAGGTCCCAAGGGCCATCAGAGAACAGCGCTGAGGCTTTGGGATGTGTTCCCCCCTCTAATTGCCACCACTCCAAACTGCTGTGTCCCTACTGCATCCCTGCCACTGCTGAAAGGTGGAAACCCCAGATCAAAGTCCCAAAGGCTGGGGAACAGCAGGTCCAGGGACCAGTCACGTTTCTTAGGTTTAATTTAAGCTAAGACTGTACTTACAGCATCACTTCTGTTCCCAGGCCACATCCCTTGAATGCCTACAACCAGCACAGGATACCAAGAAAAGTACAAGGGCTGCTCCGAAGCACTGCGTTTCCCCCTGGAAACCTTTGGGATAGTGGCAAGAGAACTTCAAAGGACATAGGACATAAGGCCATCAGCTTTGCTGACCTCAGGGAAACCTGCTGATTTACCCCCCTGTAGGACCAGCCCTGATATTTTTATACTGCTGCCTAAAATAAGTGGCCTCGGAAGCCTCTGGGAGAAGCCAAGTGCAGCCCAGCCCAGCAGAGGCGGCTCTGGGATCACCCGCCGGTGGGACAAGTGGCAAGGGTGGAGGGACTGAGTGTGCTGTGCTGCCCGGGCTCCCATGAGCGCCGGTGGCATCAGTGGAGCTGTCCTTGCTCCGCATCCCGCAGGGACACAGGGCAGAGCAGGGTGCCAGGGGCACGGCTGTGCTTCAAGGCACTGCGAGAGATGGAAGCCCCAGTTCGCTCCATCCACCTCATTTCCCGACTCCTTCCCGCAAGCCAGATCTCTCTTTCTCTCCCCCTCCCAGTTATTATTAAGTTTTGTTCACATAATCACAAATTTGGTGCCGCAGGAATTTCCAGAGAGAGAAATGGAGAAAAAAGGGAGGCAAAGGAAGCATGAGCAATAGCAAATGCAGAGAGAAGATTCCTCTTCCCAGCCTGGCTTTCTCTGGGCTGGTTTTACATGTATAATTCCTTTTTCTTTCCCCCTTTCTCACTTGTTTGATTTTTGCATTATTTATGGCTTGTCTTCAGGGCCTGTATTTGCTGTTATTGTTTCATTCAACAATAAAATGGATTAGATAAAAACAAACTGTGCTGAGCCGCGGCTGAGCCCGCCTGTCCTGCATCCAGCTGAACCCACGGAGCCAGGCAGAGCGGGCGAGGGGCTACTGGCCCTTCCCAGCCCAAATCCTGCAGGAAAGGGAAGTGCTGCAGGATGTGGCCTGGACAGGATTTGGGCTGACAGAAATCCTTGGCAGCTATGGGGCTGTGCGAGGCACAGTCATTTTAATGCCCATGAGAAGGGGTGTCAGCACAGTGGCAGACTCAGCCATGCCATTCCTCAGCCTTTCCAGCACATGCTGAGCCCGTGGGCATGGAAAAAAAAGAGGGACCCCACCATGGGGATGGAGCGGCTCCTCACTGCCCTCAACAGAAGGCAGCTGTGGGGTGAGTTTGCTGTGTTTTGCTTCAGCTGAAAGCAATGCTTTCTGCCCCTTCCTCTCCCAGCACTGTGGATAATGACACGGAGCCTGCGCTCTGGGCTGTACGTGAGAACAAAAGTAATCACGGGGAAATACAGCGCATCGGAATGCAATCGGAAATGCACGGCCAGGGTTTCCATTTTGCTCCCGCTTCAGTGCCGTTCCCCATTGAAAAGGATAAACAGGCTGAGCACAAATCAGTTTAATGGCAGCACCTAATGGCAGCGCAATTCCATGTTTCCCAGAGCAAACCGTAGCTCGGGCCCAAAGTGGCAGGGAGATACTGGCTCTTGGAATGGCCACCCCATGGCACAGCTCCAGACAAGCACTGGGGGCCCTGGGGCCCCCCTGGGGCCCCCCTGGGCAGCAGCACGGAGATAGCCTGGTCCACCACAGCACAAAGGGACTGGTGTCCCTCTCCAGCCCTGGAGACACCTGTGGGCTGCTGTCTGCCCAGTTCCCAGCAGAAAAGAGGTGTCCCTCTGGGTGTCCCTCACATCCCTAAAGTCCTCGGACCCACAGGGAGCCTGTGGAGTGCCTTGCCTTGCTCCATGGTACAGCACACAAACCACTGGCCAGCAGAGCAAGCCACCAGGCCAGTGCTCGCTGTGATGCCTCCCCAGCTCCTCAGGCTCACATTTTGGGTAGACCAGATGGATCTGGCTCTCTGTGACTATTCCCAATCCAAAGGAGGGGTGGAGAAAGGTTGGATTTGGGTACAGGAGGGAGCAGTTTGGCTGCTGGAGGGTGCAAAGTGCCTCTGGAATGCTCAGGCTTTGCTCACCACCCCCAGGTTGCCTCTGAGGTCTAAATCAGTTGTTTCCCATTTCACACTCGACATCTCAAATCCAAACAAAGAGCTGAAAGAATAGATCACGTCAAAATATTTCTGCTTCTCCCTCCTACGAGAATTCCCCATCAGAGACCAATCCAATTAAGGTGCAGGTTATGAAATTAACCATAATTACCAGAGCGATATTTAATGTTTTGCATTCTGATGAAGAAACAGAATGGAAATGACAAAAAAAAAATAATGGTGGGTCCTCTCATATAACTAAGACCAATATAGGGTGGGGTGGGGAAGGGCTGCCAGGGAGGTAAGGACTGTGTGGGGTGGCGGGGGCTGGGCTGCATCAGGAACCCTACAGCCCCAAGGGCAGGGCTGGGTGCTCAGGGGTGCATCCCCCAGGGAGCCATGGCCAGCCTGTCCCCCGGAGCAGAGGTCAGCCCAGTCTGACGGCAACCACAGGCATTTTACAATTTGAGCATCCCTTGGACCAGCCCTGAGACAAAGGCCATGAGTGCTTCAGTGGGCAAAGCCTTTGGCCTCTGCCAGGACACTCCTCTGGAGCCCAGGAGAGGAATGCTCACTGTACACACATCCATTGCAGGATGCCGAGGCACTGACCAGCTTGCAGAGACATGAATAAAATTATGGAAAAAAACATGCAGGATGGTTAAACAGAACCATTTCTGTGCTTAACCATGAGAATGAGCGAAACAAAGCCAAGCTCCCCAGCCCCGGTGACAGGGACACTGACCTGCTGTCCTGCCTGATCCTTACTCAGGTAGGAGGATGCTGTTTGGGTGGGGTACGGGCCTGGGAGGGGGGCAAGGGATGGTGGCCAAGATGTTGGTGAGGCCAGAGGGAGCACTGAGCCACTGGTGGGGCTCATGGCAGGGCTCCCGCAACACGGCCACGCTGCACCAAAACACTCCATGCATCCCATGCAGGCCCAGAGGGGTCCTCTTGGCCACTCCTGATTGCTGCTGCTGAAAGGTGGGAACCACGTAGGATTCACCCTAGCACAATCGTTGGGGTGTCTGCTCAAGGCTGGGCGCTCCCCCTGCTGCCCCGCCCTTCCAGAACCAGACTGGTGTGACCTCCTGCCCTCAGGGATGGAGAGAGCCACACACTCCCTGCCTGGGCTGAAGACGAGATGAGGCTCTCGGTGACATTTATCAGCATTTATTCGATTGCCCGGGTCAAGCTGACAATTAACACTGCTCAGACACAGCCACCTCTGTGCGACCCAGTGTTCTCCTGGTGACCAGGGGACAGAGGCCACACCGTGCTGCTGACAGTGCCTGGGGGCTGGGGAAGCACTGGGAAGTGGGGGCTCTGGCTGGTGTTTGTCCCCTTCCCCAAGTAAGCCCCCTCCCCAGACACCCCTCTCCGCCTCTGTATCACACATGCCCTGACACAGCCCAACAGGCTGCAGGTTCAAACAGCCACCAACACTGGCTGTGAGCAAGGCACATCCCCAGGCAGGGTCACAGGGTATTTGGACACACAGCAGAGGCATGGAGATCTCTCTCCCTGCCACCATTCCCTGCCAAAAGCTCCCACTTTTACTCCCCTGGATTGAAAGAAAGTGGAAAAAATTGACTAAGAAAAAAATTGAGGTCATGGCCTTCCATTTCTTTCTCCCTTTGTTTTTCTTGGGTTGTTTGATTTGAGTTAAGCATTTGGAGCCCTTTTCTCTCTCATCCCAGCCTTTCCCGCTACCTTTCCCGCTCTTCTGGCTCTTTTCCCACCCAAAGCCGTTTCTGCTCATGGTAGGATGAACCCTGCTTGAGGTTCAGCAGAGAACAGAGCAGAGCTGCTGACTCAGTGCACTGGGTGTGTTGGAGAGACCAAACACCCATCCTGGCCAAGCTGTGAGTTGTGTTTTTCACCTGGATGTTCACAGAGATGTGCCCATGGCCAACTCTGCCTCCAAGGGACAGGGACCAAATAGCAGCACCCAGTGGTCATCCAGCATACCTCATCGAGCCCCAACAGGTTGTGTTTTACAATGCAACAACTGTAATTACACTATAATTATGGTGTTATTATAAAGTGATTTATCAACCCCTGAATTAAAACCTCAAGTTGGAGGATTTTATACTTGTCACTTACACGGAGCAGCACCAACTTCAGCAGTGCTACTGTAGCTATGTGAAGCAGGACACTAAAGGAACCAGAAGTCCTTCAGTGATGCTGTTAACCTTCCAGGAAACAGTGGTAATTAGACGTATCACACAGTAATTACATTACAGGTGTAGAGTAACTGCAGCACAGTACGGTGTTACAGTGGTGTAGCCATTTGTTTAGTAATTAATCCATCCACAAGAAGGCCTGGAAAACCTCACGCTTCCCCAGGAGCTGTAAAATCAGCTTCCCTGTCTCCTCCAGTCGCCTCCTGCCCATCCCATGAGACCCAGCGAGAGCTGGGGCTGCCTGAGCACCGGTGTGAGCAGGTGCTATGGGGAAACCTCTCTGTGGGAACACATGGAGGCTTTAGCCCAGGGGCACATAATTCTATCGGCCTTGCTCATCAACTGAGAGCTCCAGAGGCCCCCTCACCTCCATGGCATTCAGCAGCCAAGCCAGCGGGATCCAGGAAGGAGCAAGGAGCAGCAGGTGAGAAGGCACAGCCAACCCAGACACCTCCTCCTACTGCATCCCAGCCCACTCTGCCGGGTGGGCGGAAGGCTGAGTGGGGCTTCGGCACTGGGAGCGGGAGCTGCCCCTCTGCTCCTGGCACCTGGGACAGGCACGGCTGTTCTGGCCATCTGCCTTTGCAAGAGGTCCAGGAGAGGGACAAAGCGTGCTCTTGGAACCAGAGGAATGGACGGGGAAGCAGCAGGGGGAAGAAAGGTTTATGCAGCAATGCTAGCTGGGATAGCTGGTGTTGGGGTGGGGAAGGGCTGGGATAGGTGCTGTGGGGTGGGGACAAGCTGGGATAGCAGCTGTAAGGTGGCAGTGGGCTGGGATAGCTGCCTTTGGGTGGGGATGAGCTGGAATAGGGGCTGGGATAGCTGCTTTTGGGTGGGGATGGGCTGGGCAGCCCTGTACGGTCCATGCAGCCCCCATGCCGGAGGAGGTGGCTGGAGGCACAGCCACACCGCTGCTCCACAGCCGTCTCCAGCATGCATGAAGGTCAGGTCAGGGCTGCTGCAAGGTGCAGAGCAGTGAGGAGAGGGTTAAGGCTGGCAGGAGGGCTGGGATGGGGCTGTGGAAGGGATATCATTGCAGAGCCACAGCCGGGCTCTCGAGGTGGTGCAGAGGAAGGGGAGATGGAGGGAGAAGGAGATCCATGGAGTGGGGCTCTTCCTGGGAATGCCTGAACTTCCCCCCGCGAGTCGAGAGCCCGGAGAGCAGCAGGGCTGTCACACCGATCCCCTGCTGCCGGCCAGCGGCGACAGTCGCTTGCTGGAAAGGGCGTTTGCTGGGAAGGATCGCGGATGGCGACTGCTGGGGTGGCAGCTGGGGCAGGGACAGGCAGGGAGAGGCAGCAGAGCCTCGGCGATGCCAGCCAGCCCGAGCAGACCCGATCCCACCAGTGCCCACGCTCACCCGCTGTCCCTCCCTCCTCGTGCAAATCACTTTCGCGGCACCAACACTCCCATTCCTTCTCGGAGGTGGCATCTCCAGCACCTAGATTGAGTCGTGCCTCTACCCTTCACTCGGGCTATTTATACATCCAAGACACAAGGTGAAAAATCCCATAACCTACACACAGTAACAGAGAGCAACAAGCATCGGCACCGCCCGGGAGGGCTCCCAGAGCCCTTCTGCCAAGCAAGCTCCTGGGCATCCTCGCAATCCCCACTGCCCCGTCCAGCTCCTTTAACATTAACCACTTCTTTTTTCTGCCAGACGCAAACCGAGGGCAGAGCCCGCGCCGGCAGCCTGACTCTGCCCAGCATCTCCAGTTCTCCAGGTTGGCTCCTGGCTCCGGGCCGTGGGGCTGAGCCCGGGCAGGGGGACCCTTCAGTGCCCCCAGAGCCCTCCCGGAGCCTGAGGAATCATCCCACTCGGCATTAACTCCCCACGTCCCCGACTCACCTACCTCCAGGCTGGGGGGGCTGGTGACAGGGAGGTGAACCCCTGCCCTGAAAAATGCCCCTTCCCCATGACTCCCGCCTCCGATCTGGTCGCTCAGGGCTGGAGAGCTCTCCCTGCCCGTCTTTAACCCTTAGTGCCTCTGCCTTGGGGACGGGCAGACGGACAATTCCTCCTCTTGAGTTAACCCTTGATGGGCAGGAGCTGGGCACAGCCAGCTTGAGGCTGATCCCTGCTCCCTTGCCAGCCCCGGAGGGTAGCGCTGTCCAGACTATCCGTACCCAACCTGAACAAGGCATCTGCTCCCGGGAATTACCGGGAGAGGAGGAGGATACTCCCCATCGCGATACAGCCTCAGCCCCGCCGAGCCCCAGCCCCCTCGCTGGGACCTCGGCCCCGCACCCTGGCCCCGCCTGGCTCGTAGCTCCCGCAGGGGCTGCGCCCAGGCTGCGGGAGCGGTGCGGAGAGGAGATGGGCAGAGGGGAGCGCCCGG
>WEIT01035317.1:139828-240793 GCA_013389985.1 Dryoscopus gambensis
GTGCAGCCTCGCTGCCAGCAGAGGACGGAGCAGCAGAGCTCTGCCCGTCACCGTCGCGTCGCTGCCCAGCCCTGCCCGTGTCCGCCGAGGGACGATGCCGGGCTACCCTGGGGATTCCGGAGGGTCCCTCCTACAGCAGCTACCTCAGCACAGCGTTTTGCTCCTCTTTACACTGTGCCCCCCACCCCGGCACGTAAGAAGGAAAGGGCTGCAAGCGGTGAGGGGACGCCTCCGAGGACAGGTCGGGGACCTGGTGATCCCAAAGGCCCCCTTGGAGGCTCCGGCACATGCTGAGCTGGTGGCCTTTCACTCAGGACTAGGTGCACGACTTCCCGAGCACTGCTCACCACTTCACCCCTTCCATAATGGCCACTCTTTAGCGAGCAGCATTAGATTTGCCCATCGCTGGCTCTCACAGCTGAGGCTGATTTCTCCAGCAGTAATGGACACAAAGTTTGCTTGTAACGTGGACTTTCCCTTGCTGCTTCCTCTTGGCTGGGCTCTCCTGGGGTGCTTCCTGCTCTGTCCTGCTTCTACCCAGCTGTCCCCGGCTGCCAGCCAAGGTGGACCCAAGGCAGGGGCACCAGGGCCCTGTGCAGTAGCACGGGCTGGGGCCACGAGTCCCTTCACTGGGTCCCATGAGCCTTCCCTTGAACGACTCTTTCAGCAAATGGGAGCTTTGGAGCTGGCCCCTGTGCGATGGCCTCCCCCCAGCCTGGCATGGAGCACAGAAGACGCCATCTCAAGCTCATGTCCCTGCAATGGGCTACGAGCAAGCCCCGGGCAGCTCGAGCCCCTCCTGGCACTCAGGCAGAGGCTGCTGCCTCCCCGGAGCCCCGTTATCCTCCTGCTTGGCACAGTCGAGCTTCTGAGCAGAGCGGGAATAAACAAAGGGTGGGCACGGTGAACTCGCCAGCTGAGGGCTGAATCACTCCAGCTCTCTGCTCCCGCTCCTGCCCACTCCTCGGCTCCCACAGGCACAGACCCCGGCTCGGCTGGGAGAGTGGGTACCCATCAGGTGTGTATCCCTGCGTGGGCCTGGGCACAGGATCCTCGAGGCAAGAAACACAGCGGGGTGACAACGCGTATGTGCGAGCAGGAGCTCTCCTCCTGCCATCAAGGAAACTCAGCCTGGCCCCTCTCAGTGGTCCTCAGACCTTTATTCAGTGCGGATCGATGCCTCTTATTGTTACGGCTACGGCAGCAATGCCATCGATGTTAATAGCACTTCACAAACACAGACAAAGCCGGCAATCTGAATGCGGCCAGAAAAAAACAAATAGAGGACAAAAGACAGGCTAAGAGCTCTGAATGCCGTTTCTAATACTCCCGGTCCCCCGTTACAACCCTACTAAAGTGCAGGGCACAGCGTATTCAATAGTAACACTCAGAAATAACTCCTGGCATTGTTGGGGTGCGGGGGGGCGGAATTTCACCTCAGCCCTTCCACAAAGACACGGCAAGTACGCCATGCACGCAGCACTGGTGGCGTGTGAGAGCGATGCTATGCACTGCCTGGAAGCAGGGGGCCTTCCAAGACCGTCTTTCCCACCTCGGCTCCGACGGCCATCCCCGCCCTGGGAGCGAGGCGAGTGGCACAGGATGGGGGAGAGGGCGTGCAGGAGCAGGGCTGAGCTTTTGGGCATCCGTACACACCTCTGCAATAGAACAGTCCTGTGCAAACTCTGCCTTTTGTGCACGCCCCGCTTGTGATTCCCTTCCCTGGAAGCGTCCAAGGCCAGCTTAGATGAGGCCCTGAGCAACCTGGTCTAAGTGGAAGGTGTCCCTACTCCTGGCAGGAGTTTGGAACTAGAGCATCTTTGAGATCTCTTCCAATGCAAACCGTTCTATGGCTCCATGATTTTGGACCTGGGTGGAGGGACCAGGGGTGGCAGGAGAGCTGAGGGCAGCATGGGTGCCCCCGGTATGGCAGCGGGGCACAGCCCTGGTTTGCTCGGACAGCTACACTGCATTTTGGCCAGCAGTGGGGAGAGGCGATGGGAAGGATGGAGAGCATAGAGAGAAAAAACATCACCTGAAAGCTGCTCTCTCAGCTAGAGCACCAAGGCCCTTGCCCACAGTGCCAGGGTGTAAGAGGAGCCAGTACAACCAACCCGCCCAAGGAGCAGCAGAGGGATTTTCCCCCTCTTTTGCCATTTGGGTTTTTCCCTCTTTTAACTCTCACCCCACCTCATGGGGGCAACACTTCCTCAATCCAAGAGTCTCAAGGACACTCTGGACAAAGGCAGATCCTGGCAGCAATGAACCCTGCTGATCTCTGCCGAAGGAACTGCATTGGCCGCTGCTTGGAAGCCCCAAAGGCTCCCATGTTTCTGCATTTACTGACCCATCATGACTGGTGAGCTTACTGTTCGTGTCCCTGAGGCGTTGCAGCATGGGTGACAGTGTGCTGGGGACAGCCAGAAGCACACAACCAAACCTCACTGGAAGTACCATCCCCTCCTGTCCCCGCTAAAAGCCTGTAGCTGTGTGCAGCTGACAGCTTTGCAGTAAACATGCCTTTTTTCCCCCTCCCATCACCTTTACTGGCCTGACCAACTCCAGCTGTTGTGGGTCAACCTCCCTCAACTGGGTCAACCTCCTTTTTGCAGCATGGAGTGACCCGGAGTGCCCCAGCCCTCCAGGTGCCACTATCCTGTGCTGACCTCCGTGCAGCCCCGGGACGCTGCAGAGCAGCTCGGCTCACATGCCCTCGTTGAACATGTTCCTCTTTAAAACCTGCAGGGAACAGCAAGAACATTTGGGTGTCCATCTGCGGGGGCTCGTCCCTCAGACAGATGCTCCAGCTCTTTGCCACTGCCATCCTCAGATGATAACGGGCTGCGGCAGATGGTTCCCTTCTGTTGGCAGGAGGCAGGAGTTTATCCCTGCTCTCAGCTCCCTCCCGGAGAGGCGGCACCTGCACACTGCATGAGGGACCTGGGCAGTGGGGAACGGACCTGCCCCTCAAGGGAGACACTTGGGACATTCTCATCTCCCTTGGTCTCAGTGCATGTGTCCAGGAATTCCACAGTAGGTCTAGAAAGGGCCGAGCTGGCAGGAAGGAGGTGGATTTTAATTACTCCCATTATTATTATCATTCCTTTTCTTTCAGATTTTCACACTTCGTCGTAACAAGCTGAGCTGAGAAAATCCATGCAAATGCCAGGCAGAGATAAGATGTACCACACCTTGAAGTACTGCCAGCATTGGCTCTGGGAACACAGATCGGCTGTCTGCCCCTCCAGCCTCCTCCCTTTGGCAGCAGGGACAGGGGGAGGGTCTGTGCCGGCTCTGCCCCGGCACATCCAGAGAGGAGGGTACCTCGCATGTCCCCTGGGCTCGACCAGCAACCAGCTCCTTGATCCTGCCCAGTCCTAACCAGTCCCTGTCACAGTCCCTGTGGAGGAGGCACCATAAACTCCTGGCTGCTTGGGACAGGGAGGGAAAGGCCACCCTGATGTCTCGTGCGTGCCTTGCACAACACATGGACACAGACCTCCCCTGCCCTCCTCAGCACTGCTGGCAGCAGGACCTGTTCCTGAGGAACCCTTGTTCCCGAGGATGGCTGTTCCACCGGGCCCCTGCGGATGCAGTCAGGAAGAAACGTGCTCCCAGATCACGTTCTCCCTTGGAGGTGGTGACATTTCAGGGTGTGTGGGGGGAGTGGGACGAAGAGGCAAGGCAGGATATTCCTGCTCCCCCATCCCCACGGCCATCTGGATGTGTGCTGATGCCTCCTCACAGCAGGCTGAGTCAGTCCAGTGGCTTCTCATTATCAGCTGGAGGGAATCCAAATTCCGCATTGTATGGCTGCTCCTCAGTGAAACTGAGGATCCTTACCACGTATTATCATAATGCTTTCTGTACTGTCTTGTACTGCTCCCTGCTCTGGTCAGCTTATTGATTTGGAGCAGAATGATCCAAAAATTCTTTGACCACCAGCCATTCACTTGGGACAGCAGTGGCAGGAGCCACAGAATGTCACCCTGGACATGGGCTGGGGCTGCGAGGCCACGGAGGGGATCCCTCCACTGTCCCCACCACAGCCTCACTTGCTGGAGGCTGCAGGCACGTGGCTGGACCCATCTCCAGCTCTCCGTCCAACTGAAGGTGAGGTGAGAGGTTGGAGATGCTGTGCTCATGCCTTGCACATCTTAAATCATGATGTGACCTCCATGAAGCTCTGGAGAACAGGGATAAAGAGCAGAAAAAAGCCTTTCTGTAGGCCCCCTCAAGCAAGTGCTACTGAAGATTGGGATAAGCTGCTGGTACACAGGGTCTGCCCCAGCTCAGCTCACCCACGTCTCTTCCAGGGCACTGTCACCACCCTGACCTATTTGAACTCTGGGTGTGGAAATTAGGCCTTTCTATGCAGCGTTCTGGAAAGGAGAGAGGCCACATGTCCTCATGTCAGCCTGAGTCAAGCACTGATAGCTTGACTGCTCTGTCAAGCAGCCCAAACACGCGGCGTGAAGGGCTGAGGGAAAAGGCTCCATTAAGTTCTTAAGCTCATTGACACATATATAGAAGGTATTAATAATATCAAGCACCTCAGTGCCTATTGTAGCCCACGTTCAGGAGATGAAAGATAATTTCTGGGACAAGGAATTTATGACAGTGACAGCTTTTTAACAGCTTGGTGTAAGAATAGGAGCTGCACAACAGGACAAAGAGCAATGATTGAAGAATTTGGCACAAAGGAGAGAGGGCTTGGAGAGGGCTGTGAGTATGGAGGACAGGAGAGTCCTGACAATTGCCCATACTGAAAGCAAAGGCTGTGCTGGGCATGGAGGACAGGAAGGTGATGTGGGAGCCATCCCGCTGGGGCTGACTCACAAATGTTTGCCAACTAAGAGAAAGGGGTCAGGGTGCCTGGAGAGGATGAAATGGGCTCCTCACCTAAAAAGAAGTTTAAAAGAAGTTTGGCCCCTGCCTGGTGTGGCAGGCCGAGATGGGCACGGCTCAGCTGGGGCTGCAGCCATACCAGCAAGTGGCATGGGGAGCAGGGGAGGGAGCTGAGCTGCACTGCTGGGCACCGGCCGGAGATCAAACACATCAGTCAGGGCAGGGGGGGGTCTGGCATGGGGCAAGGTAAGGAGAGAGCTCTGCTCCCTGAAGGCCAGAGCTGGAGAAGCAGAAGTAGCAGACCCAGCACCAGGACACTCTCAGGGTGTAATTATTACTAATATCCTCAGTGTTCCTTTGCACACATACGTGCTCCCCTAATGTACACTGCACATGTAAACAGCCTCCCAGTGACATTTGCATGCCCAATTACATCTGCATATAATTGATTTACATGCCCAGTTGGAGGGCGTTTAAAACACTGGAGCCTGCTTTGCACTTTCCCACGGCCACCTCCCCGAACCCACGCCGGAGGAAAAGCACCTCATGCTGGGGCCAAACCCCATCCCAGCCCCCCAGGGCTGGCACCATTTGGTGTCCCTCCCTGTGGCACTGTGCCACGTGCCAAGCAGGATGGGCTCACACTCATGCCCTTTCCTGCATCTCCATCATCTGCAGCGACCCCAAACCCAACCCCAAACCCAGCCACAGCGTTTGCTGTTTGCTCAGCTCCTGTTATAAGTGACTGGCACCATTCCAAAAAGGATTAAAAGCAGGGAGTGAGAAACATAAAAGCTCATGTAATTATGTGCAAAAAAGCCCCTTAATAATTTATAGAGGGAGAGGGTAAATATCTTCGTGTGTTATTCAAGTGTAGCTCATTGTCCCGTCTGGCTAATACCCAGCGTACACGCATCACAGGCTTTATCCGGGAGGCTGTTTTGCCTTTAATACCTTTCATAAATTATTGAATTTATAAAGAGGAAAGCAGGTGTCATGTCACTCCTATAAACAGCTCGTTAGTTAAAGCTAACGAAGTTGGGGAGCAACACTTTCCTCCTGGCTTGTCTACCTCCCACCTCGCTGTCTGTGCTGTCACCTGTGATGCAGCACAGACCCTGAGCTGGGGCAGGGGGGTGGCATTTGCCTAAAAAAAAGTCTGGCAGCAGATAGATGGCCTGTGGTAGCCCTACCCTCTGGCTTTCTGAGCCCTGCTTTTGCCCTCGTGGAGGTGTGAGGATGCAGGTACAGAGAGGATCCTTTTTTCCATTCCCAGCTTGCCTGCTGCAGCATCGCCGCTTCCATGTCACCCGTGGTCGTCTAGGTGCAGCAATGGACCATCAGCTCCTGGGGGTATCTGAGGATGCTCTGGGCACTCTGCTCCTGCCAGGAGGGCTACATGAGGATGAACTTGAGGGCAGGATAGGGCAAAAGGCAGAGATCTCTATGGCAGGAGGGCCGAGCACAGACCTGCCTCTGCCAGGGGCGTCCTCTCACCCCAAAACCCACTCCTGTCCCATTTCCAGCAGCCCAGGGCCAGGATGAGCAGCCCAAGAGCTGCAACTGAGTGCAGGGGATGTGTTTTCAGGCTGGCTGGGGGAAGCACAGCATCTCCCTGGTTTCTGCTGAACGAGGCAGGGTGTTAGAAGGCCGCCTCTAAAAACAGCAGAGGTGTGACTGAGTCAGCAGCACGTGTCTGCGCGAGGGAGTCGGTCCAAGCTCAGGAAAACCAGCGTGTGAGCACGGCCACGCAGCCCCCGCCGGGCAGCCGGGCCCCCCCAGGCTGTGCCCTCCACCCCTGCGCTGCGGGACAGAGCTGCTCAGGGAGCAGCTGCTTCGGAGGCTCTGCTTTTGCTTTCACACCCAGGAGAGAGTCACCAAACCCCCACACGCAGCCTCTCCAAATAGAATACATATGCATTAAAGAACAGCCGCAGAAAGGGGAGCCATCAGAAGTATTTTAGACAGTTTCGAGCGAGTGCCAAATCCGGGTGAATAAGCTGAAAGCAAAGGACCCACGCGGAAAACGCTGCCGGCAGTGCCGGCATCACGACGGGCACAGCACGGAGACGGGGACGCACGGAGCAACCCCAAGCTGTGACTGCCAGCAGTGAGGCACGTCCGAGCCACATGATGAATGCCGGCCCCCGAAGAACACCCAGTAGGGCCTTGCGGGCATGAGGAGAGGGAACTCAAACTATTGATAATCAATTAACTCCTTCAATTACAGCAGCCTAATGAGGTAGCGCCAAGTCAGCTCTAATGAACATCAGTTTAATAGAGGCAGTTCCTCAGGCGCTGGTTTTTGACTCAATCTTTACAAGGTAGGGAACGCTGCAAAAGTATCAAGCAATTAATGTCACTAAATGAACATCCGCTCCCGGCTCTCCACAGAGCCCACAGCTCGTGGGGGGCTGTTGTAGCACAGGGTGTCCCTGACCCCTGGAGAGGTGCTGCCTGTGCCCAGCTGGCCCCCAGCACTGGGATGGGCTGGGAGGCCGCTCTGCTGGCAGCACGGAGCTCGTTTATCTCGGCACGGAGCGCACGGTTCCTGGGGATGCTGCCGGATGCGTTAGTTGCTGTAAGATGAAGCGAATGTCACCGGACCCAGCTCTCCCCTAGAGGCAGCTATTTTTTAGGTTTTTTTGGTGACGACAGCGTAAGTGACAAAACAAATGTCACTGCCCGCTGGCCCCAGTGCCTCCCTGGAAACCTGCTGGGTCCCATGTAGCGCAGGGGGAGAAGGGGGGAATGGAGGAGGGATGCAAAGCACCATCCCTAACACGTGCCTGTCACAGGGACTGTGCCAGCACCCCACTGCACCACGGCTCTCAAGCAAGGCCTGGGGAAGCCCCTGCCCAGCAGGACACTGCCAAGCAGGAGCTGGGTGGGGATCCCCAGGAAAGCCGGGATGCTGGAGGTGCCATCCCTTCATGGTGCTGCACCGACCGTGCTGGGGAGGGATTTACATACTAAGGAGCCTTCAGTGGAGTAAAGACAGCCTGACATCTATTTTGGGTCTCAAAGCCAAATCCGCTAATCAGGTGAGAATACAGCAAACCTGTGCAGAGCAGAGCTGGGAAGCAGGGGGAGCCTCTGGCTCCTGGCAGCATTCCCACACTGGCAGTGGCCCCCAGCACCCCATCAGCACCCACCAAACTGGGCTGTTGGGGGAAGCGACCCCTCGCTCTCATGCGGGCCGAACCCCAAACTCCTGCTGCACTGGGTCTGTACAGAGGGGGCCTTTCAGCATCTAAACTTCCATGGCGTGGGACTGCCAGGACCCTGCCTTCACCCAAGGCTGTCCAGAGCTGAACTGAGCTGCTGGAGGGGCACCGGTGGCCCAGCCCCACTCCCCACAGACGGAGCAGATGGAGGGCACAGGCTGGCTCCCTGAGCCCAGGTGTGTGGTGCAGGGGCTGCCTGTGCCTCCGGATGCCGTGGCAGATGGAGGTGGATGTGAACTGCCTGTGCTGCCTGCTGGGACCACCCGGGGCTTGGCCACAGTCTCCCTTCCCTGCTGATGGGCTTGGGAGCAGGCTGAGGGCACGGTGGATGGCCGGAAGGGCTCAAATGACAGGAGCAGCACAGTGGATGTGTCTGTGAAAGCTTCTGGGTCTGAACACCATTCCCAGGGGTGCAATGTATGGGTAGATGACCTTTGGTCCTGCTTGGGGAGGGTGAAGGGAGGAGAAGACATTCCTGCTCTCTCCGCCATTCCTGCGCAGAGCTGGGCCACACTTCCATGGGAAGAAGGACCCGGGAGACCCAGGATCACTGGTGCTGGCCAGGATAAGCTAGAAGGGAAGTGCGGGACAGAGGACTGGAGGGAGAAGAAGACATACGAGTAGAGATACACAGGGAAGGCAACAGCCCTGCATGCCTGGTAGACTCGCACAAAAACCTGAATCTGGGCATCTCCAGTTCCCACGAGCAGCTTATCTGAGACCAGTGTAACCAGCAACAGCCCCCAGCTCTTACCAGTCCAACAGCAACGCCTGCAGATGCCAGCCTTGGGGGTATTGGACCCTGTGCCCACAAGGATCTGCACAGATCCCCCTGGCCCTGTCCAGCCTCTGGATGAGCAGGGGGTGCTGGTCCTTTCCAGTCCTCCCAGTGCCCATTCACCCCGCAGTGTGGAGGGGACACAGGGCACTGGCTGTGGCTGGCCTCCCCCAGACCACGTTGTCACCATTCCTAAGGGCCAGAAAAGCTGCTGAGAATGTCTCGGGAGTGTGAAACACCAGGGGTGATGGGTGCAGGCTGCTGCTCTGAGGATGCTCACTGAGCTGCTTTAATGAAACAGCAAAGCAGCTCCAGGCACCAGAGATCATTCTCATCTCTTTTCTTGTTTGGTTGACTTATTCAAAGACTATTAGTGGATTAACTAAAATTCTTATGATGCTGGAGCAGCATCTTCACAGGAGTTTACGGAGGTGGAAGGGGCAGCTTTCACAGGCAGCTTTCATGTTACCCTGGAGCCAGTCTGCAGCTGGGCGGCCTTGCCAGGGGAACAAGAGGAGGCTCAGAGTCCTGGCAGCGGCTGCTCTCTTCTCCAAGCTGGCAGTGCTGTAGAGGAACTGGCTGGAGGGCGGCATTGGCAGGGGCTGGCAAGCCCTGTGGTCCCTCCTGCTCTCTCATGTTTGCCTTGCAGCTTCTGGGCTCCATTTCACAGGGAGGGCTTGGGGACACAGGGGACTGAACTCAGGGATGGGGGAAGTCTCTCCACACCTTCTGTTGCTACATCCTCCTTCCCACAGGTAACTCCCCTACTGGGGGTGTTGCTCTTACAAGCTCTGCTTCCTTGTCCAGGAGGTCCCAGGGCCGTGCCCTGGCATCCCCACAGCCCACAGACAAACAACCTCACAGCATCCCTTGTTTTCCCAGGCTGCATCGGCGCGTGTGGCAGAGTCTTCCCCCTTCACACCCCCTCCTCATCAACTGGCAAAGCCCCAGCGGTTTCCCCCAGAGAGCGTGCGGTGAGACACAGCATGAAACAACTGCACATAATTAGAGGATTGAATGGGGTATGGGAGCAGAGCAGGGAGCTTGCAATATCCATAAATAGCTCGTCTTGCCGAGCTGCTTAACTCCTTGCTTGTTCCTGCCAAAGTGCAGACCCCAAAGGGATGGTGCCTGTGTATGAATAGGGGTGGAAAGTTCAGAAGCGTATTTTTAAACCATTCAAGCTGTACTCGAGCTGAGTGATACCTTATTGTCTCTGTGTGTCACTTGAAATGTCTTATGAATGCAAGAAATAAAAAAAAAGCCACCATTTTGCTTCTCTACACTCCCACCCCTCTGCTTCTACCCAAATAACGTCAGGCTAGAGCTGACAGGCGAAAGGAAAGCACCACAGGCTAAGGCTGCTTAAAAGCAGCATGAAAAGCTCTTCTCTGGAAGGAAGAGCCCCAGCTTGAGGGGCCAGAGGGGAGTGGAACCAGCAGCAGGCGCAGGCACCTGCAGACAGCAGTGTGTCAGAGCCTGCCAGGAAAATATTAGGGTCCCCAAAGAGTCCCCAGCAAGCACAACAGGGCTGTGTGCCCAGCAGCAGGGGGTTAGGTTGGATATCAGGAAAAAGCTCTTCACCCAGAGGGTGGCTGGGCACTGGAACAGGCTCCCCGGGGAAGTGGTCACAGCACCAAGCCTGACAGAGTTCAGGAAGCATTTGGGCAACACTCTCGGGCACATGGTGTGACTCTTGGGGATGGTCCTGTGCAGGGACAGGAGTTGGACTCGATGATCCTTGTGGGTCCCTCCCAACTCGGCATATTTTGTGATTTGGTGACTCTGGGTCAACTAGTCTTGACTGTTGTCCCGTAAGAACAGGGGACTTACCCTGCTACCCCACCCCGGGTCAGTGCAGGATGGCATCACCTCAGTTGTGCCCACCCTGAGCTCTGGCGCCTCTCTGGGTGGCTGGCACTTGGTGACAGTGACAGTCCTCAGTCCCTGGGGCTGGCAGCCAGCCTCAAGCTGTGGTTGGAGACAGACATCCTGAAGAGCCTGACAAACAGCTGGAGCCATGGTGAGATGCAGCGGGACAGAGGGAAAACAAACCAGAAACTCACTGGGAAATCATTTTTCTCCTAAATGGGGCAGATGTAATTAAGCAGCACGGGCTTTATGAATGATACCAGCTCTGCCTTGAAACACATCATTACCTCTCTCTGTTAGAGCAGAGGTTTTAAATACATATTTCCTCTTCCAGTACTAGAGGAGAAGGCTCTGTGGCTGGGATGCTGGGATATTTTGCTAATCACCTCTTCTTTCACCTAGTGGCAGGAAAGTGCCAAGCTCTGGCTTTCCTGCACACACACCTCTGCTCCAAATCACTGCTGGGTACTCTCCCCTGCCTCTCCTCTCTGCCACCACCGACACCAGAGGGGAGGATGGCACTGAACCTGCATCCTCCAGCCCCAGAGGGTTTGAGCCTCCCTGTGACAAAGCTGCCTGGGATCCCGGTGCCAGAGGTCACCCCAAGCCCCTCTACACCCAAGCTATGTGAGCCCCTCACCATTTTGTTTTCCTTATTTTATGGAACCTGGGGCTCAAGGGGATGAGATATTTCCCTGACTGCTGACCCAAGTTGGTTTCCCCCATCTGGCACCCTCTGCACCCAGCAGGGTCTGGATGTTCCTCTCAGTTTGGTACAATTTGGACCTTTCTGTTCCCAGACGACTCCCCCAGCCTATGCCATGTCTGCCATGAGTGCTCACTGCAATGGATTAGAGAGACCCGAGCAAGAACGAAGGGCTTTTGTACTAGAAATTGAAAGTTGATGGAGTGTGTCATAGGAAAATGACAACAACCTACTGTACCTCGAAAGACAATTATTTTTCCCTCATTGGAAGTGATTGAATTTCTCCATCAGTGACACTACCAACATCGTCAACACCAACAGCTCTCTTAAGGAAAGGCTCTTTCCCAGCTGCGAACCTGAATTTTCTCACACCTGCCCTCTCCTCCCTTACTTGCTCTGCTTCCTGTGCTTTGGCAGGATGTGCTCAGCTCACAGCCAGTATTAGAGACCACTCTCAGCTGCGTGTGCTCTCCCTCCCCATGCCCATACTCCTGCAGACCCTTGCTTCCCTCAGCTCTGCTCCTCTGGACTAATTCTGAATATTCTGTGAATATGCCAGGGCTGGAAATCACAAAATTAAATCATGCTGCTTCACTGTGATCAACCATGGTAGCAGGACCTGCATCACAGTACTGGGGCTGTGCTCAGTGTCTGATATAGGTACTCACACTGGCAAAAAGAAAGAGCTGGGAGACATGGTGACCTTTCTAGAGATGGGGAGAAGGGTCAGGCAGCACCTGCAGCTGCTTTGGGATTGGAGTGTGGGATAGCACCCCGGAGCGCCTGCTCTCCCTGCAGACCTGGAGCACTGTGTCAGGGACACTTGTGCTGGATGCTGGCCTGGGGACACTCTGCAGCCACATCTCACCCCAGGGTGAAAGGTACAGCCAAAAGCCCCTTCTCTGAGTGATTTTGGCCCAAAATCTGGAGTAGCATAAGCCCCAAGGGCTTTGGGGTAGGTTCCTGTGTGTGCCTGGGGCACAGCTGTGCTTTCCATGGGCTCCTTCCCATTCCCAAGGTGCTTCCCCTGCAATCCAGCCTGAGTTACTCCCTGCTGGCAGAGGGCCAACCCAATTTATTAAGACACATGAACTAATGAACAAGCCACAGTGAAGCACCAGGAGCCTGCTACATCTCATTGCATCCACCTGCACTGGGAGCTGTGCAAGGCTCCTCACAAGCCTTGTCCTTCTCCCAGCAAAGACCAAATCCTGAAAACCTGAGGAGCACAGGAGGGTGCCACCACCCCACACGCCTTTTGCGGGGACAGTGGTGACGGCCAGGACCGTGTCCATGCTGTGCAGGGTGAAAATCCCACCGGGAAGGATCGGGAGGGCAATGGCAGGTCGGGATGGGCGGCGAGGCCGGCACAGGCAGGACGTCAGCCCGCCCTGTTCCGTGGGTGCCACGCGAGCCGGGATCGAGGAGTGCGCACGCTCCGGTGGCGTTCGGAGCCCCATATGTTGTGTGGGCTGAGAGCACATATGTTAGATACACACACATCTACGTGTGCCTGCGTATATATATACACAGACATATATGAGAGAGACTATTATAGACACAGATTTACATATATAGTCAACACCAGCAATTACTGCGGGATTTTGAAGACAGCAGGATCAGCCCCAGATATCAGAAAATGCCTATCTTTATCCCTGCCCTCTGAGCCTGTGCCTTTGGTCGGGCTGGCGAACACCACGTACCAGAGCCCCAGCTGGGCAGGGTGCTGGGGGGGAAGCAGGGCTTCCATCTCCCACACCTGCACTCTGCCCACTGCCCCAGGAAGGAGCAAAGCATCTTCCCTGGCCATGCACAAATCCTACAGCCCAGCAGGGATCCAGGGGGATACATCTGCCCAAACACAGCCTGCATCCATGGACAAGCTGGATGAACTCCTGTACTGCTAATGGAGAGAAAAGGCCTCTCAGGGGCAGGACTAATCTCGTTCTAAGGTGGCTGCCTGAGAAAGGTCAGATGAATTTTGCCTGGACGTGCCTTTTTTCTCCCCGCTGACTATAAATGTCATCCAGCCAGTGGGCTCCAAGGCAGGTACCTACAGAGAGGCCACGCACAGACAGGTAACAGGAACTCAAGTCTATAGCTGCTGCCCTGGATCAACCCTGGTCCTACATGCATCCACAGGCAGCACAGGGAGACAAACCCAGCCCCCAGCTCAGGATTTGAGACCCTGAGGTTTCTTCCAGACACACAGCTCAGCTGGTAAAAAGTTCATCTTGGTAAGTGAAACTTTTCCATTTATCGTCTGCCGTAGCCCCAAGCAGCATCACCCAGCTGTAAAGTACTTCAGAGTTGACTCAATGTCACATTTAAGTGCTGGATGCATCAGATCTCAGGATGCTTCAGAAAGGTTATGTAAACCATTACATCAAATCCTGGGAGAGTTATTAAGGTGAGCGGCAGAGCATGGGAGAATGGGTGATTATCTCACAGCAGTGCTGTGGAACCACACCAGCAATGGCCAACAGAAGGATGTAACTCATTCTCCTTACAAGCCCAGTTTTGTATTCCCCTAATGTGTCTTTAAAAAAAAAAACTGTCCACCAAAGAATTCTCTACTCTGGAACAGAATTATTCCAGAGAGTCTCCAATTAAGCAGCTAAGGCACTGGGGAGATAAGAAGGTTTGAAAGAGGGAAAATTTCTAACTATCGGACAAGTTCTTCTATTCCCCCTCCCCTTTTTGAAATGTCATATTTCAAATTCAGTGTGGTCTATTAACTCCAAATTTATTTTATTCATCTGAACTCGTGCCTTTGAGGACTTGGGGGAGGCCTGCATGGTTAATTTTGGAGTTATTTGCTATGGACTCTTGAACCTCTCAGAAGTGCGTGGGCTCCCCAGGGAGGTTCTCCAGTAGGCAGAACTTGTCCTCAAGGACATGAAAGCAGGGGCCTGCAATTTTTCAGAGTTTGGAATGGACCCAGCCAGACTGAAAGACATTTAGAAATCTTCAGGATCAGCAAATGTATTTTGTAAAGCCCGGAGCTGACCTGTTTGGGTTAAATAATGGTAAGAATTCTGTGGGGGCAACACAACTGGGAGTTGCAAGCCCAAAGCAGCCAGCTGAAGGACTAACCTTAAGTCAGGAGTCATCATGCTGAAAACCTTTGGTGCTAGTGGGATAGAGCAGCCAAGAAATGCTAATTATAACAATATCCCTGATGGACATCCTGCAGCATCCTGCCCAGAGTGCTCCCACGTGGCAATGCTGCCTCCTCCTCAAAAAGCCACAGTAACCACAGGGAGACAGCCAGAACTGTCTTGTAGAACTCCTAATCCCACGGAATTTATTCCACAGGATTTACACACCCCATCTCGATGCCAGCAGCCTGCATCCACTTCTGGGTGAGCCACTGGGATGTTGCTGCTTTGTGCCCTGTCACCAGGGTGAAATGAAGAGTGGATCCCACGGCAGACTGATCCCTAGCACACAGCCCCAGTCCAAAAGCTTCCGTACTGGAGTCTGAGAATGCAGGGAAGTCCATGCTGGAGTGTGCCCACAGGAATGGGGATGGGGTGTGTGCTGGCAGTCATGGCAGTCCTGGCAGCATCTCCTGCACGGGACACATGGGCTCTGCCTTTCCCAGGCCCTCAGGCAGAGGAGAATGAGGCCTCGCTAAGTAACTGGGTGGATTCCTGGGCCAAACAGGCAGTGGGAGCAGCACCGGGGGTGCCATAATAAGGTTCAGCCCTACCACTGTGCTGCTGTCACCCCCTCTGGTGGGTTAACACCGCAGCACGTGCCACTGGCTTCCCTTTCTCAGTGTGCTCAGCGGTGCGTAGCTGATGGCAAACACAGGGGCAGTGACTCACAGTGGCTCTGGCAGCACATGGTCAGTGTCTGGGCTGAGCTGCGTGACAGTCCTGGAGAGCTGTGCTTTTCAGTGCCACTGTACTACTCCTCAAATCCTGAAAATGCTGCTATTGAATAAGCCCTGGACATGGGCTTGGCCCAGCCATGCCCACAGTGAGCTCTCTGGAGGGTGCTGGGGGTCCCAGTCACGTTGTGAGAAGGTGCTGTTATTACTAACTCACCCAAACCCTTGAGGAGGGACTTCTTGTCCCTGGAGGTGGCAGGGTACCTGTGCCCATGGGACACATGAAGGAGCATCGAGGCCGGAATCAGCCTCAACCTGCTCTGTGCACAAAAGGAGCCCTGACTCTTGGGCTACCAGCTGGCACCTTTCACTGATGTTAACATTCATTTAAGAAAAATTACAAATACCCCCAACATGGGCTAATTGGCTAATGACATTATTTTGGCCTGATGTGCCATATAATTAAACAACTAATAAACGGCAAGAGTCCTGTGTTGCTGAGGCTCCTGAGTCAATACCATGCTATTACCACGGTGTAATTGAGTTTACCGAGAACCTCAGCACAGACATCCCAAAGCCCATGCAGGAATGGTATTGAAACAGCCACCAGAGACCCACCTGCTGGATGAAGCAGAAAGACAAATCTTTTAATCTACAGTACAGCCTGGAGTCACACACGGAGAAGACAAGTTTGTGCTTCACACTGTGGTAAATGCGTTTCCTAGAGGAGGGTACATGCCTCCCAAGAGGGGCTACCTGTGCAAGAGCTGCTCTGGCAGCACAAGAGGCTTTCAGAGCTCCAGGGAGGGTGGGATGAAATGTGGCTTGTCCTCACTTCCACAGAAGTGAGAACTTCCAAAAGTCTATTTCTATTTACATTTCTCCATCAAAAAGGTGCCTTTTTGGATGCATTTCTGATGACAAGACCAAAAGGTGCACTGGGACTACTGAGAGGTCTCAGAGGTGGCTCAAAGCTTCCTCCTGCAGCCCTGACCTTTCTAGACCAAGTGCCCCAACCTAACACTCTGCTGGTGGGCTGCAAATGGGCCCGGAGCTGGATTTAGGGCTGCAAAACCCTCTCTGAGTTTTTTTAGCCCTAGTAGGAAAGAAGAAGAGGAGTAGGTTGGCAACCAGCCTCTCATTTGAGTCATGAAGCCTCTACAGATGTCTCGGTATTATTTGCTCTCCCCGGGGTGGGGAGGGTGGTTGTGAGCTGCTCAGAGGTGATTTTGCTATGTGGACATGCTGTCAGGCAGTGAACACACGACCTCGGTGTGCACACAAACACACCTGAGTCCAGGCTCCTCTCCCACGCGCTCCCCTCCCTGCAGCCCCGCTGCCGAGCTCGCGTCCCCAGATGCACCCGTGCTCCAGCTTGCTCTCCTCTTTCTCCTCACCTCCCTTCCCTGGCAATGCCAGGCAAGAGCTCCTTCTGCTCCCGACCACTCTCAGGCAGAGGCTGGAAGCTTTGCTGGGGCACGGCAGCATCTGTCATCCCAAGGCAGAGGCACAAGGCTCTCACCCCGTGCCGCTGTCAGGTCCCTGCATGGCAGCAGCGGGCAGAGCCGAGTCCTGCTGGCAGGCTGAGGGCTCACTGGCCCCGTGGTGGGATCTGCTGGTGCCAGTGCAACAGGAGGACAGGGCACTACAAGGGACGGACACGGGGCTGCGTAGCCAGGAGCCATGGCAAGGCAGGGACCTGCACCCTTCACACGGAGTGGGACAGTGGCTGCAGCTCAGTAAGTCCAGCTCACATATAGCACCTGCATTCCACACTGGAAACAACTAAAGGCAGCCCAGACAGAAATGCAGCAGGAGCCTGGGCAGGCAGCCCCATCCCAGGGGTTGCAGCCACAGTTGGTGCAGCCTCAGAGCTCCTGGAGAGTTTCTGGGAGTGTGAGCAGGACTGACAGGCTGCAGCTGATGGGCTGGGTGGGCAGCACTGCTCTGAACAGGGCCCTGGCTCTGCTGCCACCCGCGCCCCACCATGGACCTGCTCCAGAAGCTCACCTTTATCCCACAGAGCTCCTCAAGAAAAGAAGGCTGGAGACAGAGAGATGAGAGCCCAGAGGGACCACTCTCAGCCTATACTCCCATCTCTTGCTTAGCACAAACTACACCATCCCCAAGGAGCTCCGCAGCCAGCCCATAAGAGTTCCTCACTTCACCCACTGTCGGTATTTAAAGAAGACGACTTCAGGAGGGAGGCTGGAAGCAGACTAAGCCTTGATCCCGGTGCATGAGGAGCTCCCCAGGACAGTGGGAGAGGGATGATGGCTGGGGGATGGTGAGTAACAGGGCTCCATCAAAAGAGGGGCACAACCTGTTCTTGCAGGTGGGCAGGGAGCAGGTGCCTGCCAGCGCCGTGGCCGCAGGCGGCCGTGCGAGAGGTGCCAGGAGCAGAGGCTGGTGGAGCCGCCGGCAACTCCGGGGAAGAGGTGGGTGTGCAAAGGCTGAGCGACGGCAGAGCTGCTGCTGACAGTGAGAGGCAGCTCCTGTCGTGAGCGTGAGCCAGGCTCTGCCAACACAAACACCCAGATTGCTGAAAACAAGATGTGCGGCCGCGCGTCTTGGCTGTCAATCAGCAGCAGGCAGGGAGCACGCTGCGGCCGCTTCGGCTGCAACGGGGGAGGGCTCATGCTTTCCCTGAAATGCCTCCATGGTGGTCGTGGGCAGCCCCACCAGGGTCCGGCCAGGAGAGGATGGCTGTGCCAGGTGGCAGGAATGGTCTCCATCCTCCTCGCTGGTCAGGGAAATCCTCCCAGCCCCCTGGCTGCAGCTCGGCCGCTTTCCTCTCATGCCCACAGCTCAGGAGGGACCAAGGAGAAACATCAAACATCTGCCGCTGCTTTGGAGAGGTGCTTGTGTGGAGAGTGATTCCTGCAATCAAGAATTACTCACAGAGCACTCAAAAGGCACGGCGAGGGCAGGCAGGGTGTACCTGCACAGACACTGATGCCTTAGACATTGATGCCGTCACCGTGGGGCCACTGGTGCCACTCCCGGTGGCTGCAGCCACAGGACAGCCTTGTCCCAGTACTAGCAGAGCAGCCAGCAGAGGCTCAGAGCAGCCATGGCCGCTCCCTCACATACTAAAGCAACACCAGGTGAATGCAGACCGCCCCCAGTGCTGGGGTGGACACATGGTGTGACCCCAGGGACCCACCTGTGCTGAACACCAGGAGTTCAGCTCATGACGGGAGAAGACACCCAGATTCCAACCCGCTGGGATGGATCCTGGGGAAAACAGGTGGAGAAGAGCAGGTGGTTTGCTCACCAATGCTGGCTGGAAGTCACCACTGGAAGTGCGCCCATCACAGGGCAGCATTCAGACCCCTGGGGCACCACCAACCCCCCAAAGTGGCCTGACCATGGCTGAGCTCCAGGTCCTTCCCTCTGAGCCACGCCGCTCTGCTTTGCTGTGAATGCAAAGTTCAAGCAGCCCCTGTGTCTTCCCTTTTATCTTTCATTTCTATGCTGACATTTTGAAGGAAATTTGCTCTCCTTCTTGAAGTACAGAAATCCGTGTCCAAGAGCACTTGGGCCCAAAAAGCTGGGAAGATAAACATATTTGGACGTGTGATTTCACAGTGGCTACGTTGATAGCTTTCAGAGGTCGGGTCCTGTCCATCAATTACCCGCAATGTGCACCCAGACGTGATACGGGAGAACAAAAACCGACCCATTAGAGGGGAAGAGAGGTGAGTGAACACCAAGACTGGTTAAAGAGAGCGGCTCATATTTCAAGGAGTACAGGGAGAGACTTTTCTCCTGCTCTCTTCCCCCACGCCAACAGAAGGCTACAACATCTGGGACACACAGCACAGCCAGCACAAGCCCACCATTTGCCCCACAGAGCACTGCCATGTGGCATTAGCATGACACAGAAGGCACCAGCAGAGCTGACTTTCGGGCACGAGATGTGGCATGGAGCAGAATTTGCAGAAGAGACTTTGAAGTGGAAACACTTAGAATGGGATTTTTAAAGCCCCTCTCTTCCCTCTGGCCTGCAGGTACTTAGGAACGCTTTGCACATGAAGAATTATTTGTCTAATATATCACGTTAGAATGCAAGATGACATATCCAGGACAGACTTTTGTACAAAGCAGAGTTTTAAAAGCAGAATTTTAGCAGTCCCAGGCAGGACCAGGGCATATAAAGCATGCAGTAGAACGAGCAATGATTTCTGTTTAGCCCAAGCAAGGACTTTTGTTTGAATTCTCTGTCCCTAGGACAGACAATTGTCACTGGCACCTTTGAGCCCAGTGCAGCCCCAGAGGGAGGTTGCAGAGAGCTGTGGCGGGTGATGAGGTGGTCCCAGGGGGCCACAGCAAGGTGGAGGGAACTAGACGTTAATTTCAACACTCTACAGATGGGAGTAACAGGCAGGGAGTGATGGAAGTTGGCTCTGGTCCTCCAAGTCACTTGCCTCTCCTTTGGCTTCCAAGATTTAAGCACTAACTTGACAGTGGGATTAAACAAAAGGAATAATCACAGTCTCAGCCTCATCACTTTTCCCTGGGGATGTGACGGGTGATGCAGGACAGACCACCCTGGGCAAAAGGGCCCCACAGAGTGTGGGTGGTGCTGCCTGACTTGGGGACTCCCCAGGCAGGGGATGGACTCCAACCCCCTCTGCCATGGTGGGGCACCTTCCCCTCTGTGCCTTGGCATCACCCCATCTGTCCCTTGGCATCCCAAACCTGGGGCCAACATGGCCTCAACAGACCCTCTTTGCATGTCTCTCCTCCTGCCCTGCTCCCTCTTTCTCCTCTCCCACAAGTGTTTCTCAGGGTGTCATTTCCTTTCTAGTATGCTAATCCCTCTCCTGAGTACAAACTGCTGCAGTCTTTAGACGGACAGGGAAATATTTCTGTTCTGCATACTCCACAGATCCTCCTCTGCATGGAAATGGACACTATCATTATTGGGATTTCTCTTTTTAACATCTCAGCTGAGGAAACTCTTTCTCCTATTGAGCCTTTGCTAAGCAGAAATGAGGGGGAAGAGATGTAAACCAGCCAGGCTCCTGCAGCGAATCTCTCCTTCCTGCCTCTCCACAGGGAGTCTCCATTGCTTTCAAGGTGGAATTCCACCGTGGAGGTGGCATGTGACATGGCCAAAGGCCCCATGAGAGTGGACAGTGTGGACAGAGGACATGAACATGCCCAGGATGCTGTGGCAGGGCCGGGGTGCTCAGCTCCAGGAGCGGGTGGTCTCCACGGCCCTGCCGTGCTCCCAGCTCCTCAGGGGGAGTTGGATGCTGGGATCTTGCTTGCAGACCCTCGGTGCAAGGGGGTCCTGACTGAATGGCACCTGGGGTTAAGACATTTCAATGGCCAGTCCTGGTGGAGATAATGCTACATGAGGGGACACAGCACTACCCTTCCAGGTAAATGGGAAGACACTCCATACATATATGTGTGTGTGTGTCTGTATATATATATTTATAAGTAGAACTGAGCACTTGGACCAAAACAAGCCCACGGGAGCCCTCCCCTCACACCAGCAGCCCCCCGGAGTAGGGGCAAAGGCTGCCCTGCTTTAACAGCCATGGCACGAACCCAGATTAAAACTACTTAATCAGCAAATGGATTAATTGGTTGAGGAATTTAAATCACACACATCCAGGCTCAAGTGCCCCAGGACCAGGCAGTGCCAAATGGTTTTGCTCGTTCTGGACCTGCATAGACCACCCTGGCCAGTGTGGGGATGGATTCACTGGAAGAACACCCAGATTCCCACCAGGCAAGGGGCATTTTGCAGGGATGGCAGTGCCTGCAGATAGGCAGGTGGCTGGTTTGAAGTTCTGAGCTTCTCAGGTAGAGGATCATATTACTCTGGAAATGGAGGATCAAATTATTCCATTATTCCCCAGGGAGGGGATTAAATTACCCTGGAATTAGAGGATTAAATTACTCACCAAGGGAGAGGATTGAATTACTTTGTGAGTTGTGGGATTAAAACACTCTGCAGGTGGCAAGCTCAAAATAGAGCTTCACACAGAAGGCAGGATTAAATTATTCTATGGCTGGTCAGGGAAAAAAACCCCAAACCACCATACTCTGGAGGAAGCCATATTAAATTATTTCTGGAGATTAAATTGCTCCACAGGCTTGCTGGATCCCAGTGCTGTGGAGCAGACCATCTGCTTGGGAAGGTGTGTGGATACCCAAGCATGAACAGCCATATGATGGGGTCCTGCTGGTGGTACCCAAGTGCCTCCTGGCACCGCAGCACCCGGCGCCTGACAGTTTTGACTATATTTATTTGCACGTCAAGGTTGGGAGCCTGGCAGGGCTGGGCTCTGCTCCCCCGCACCATCCGGGAAATCCAGGGGGATCCCAGGTCACCTGGGAGCACGAGGCAGACCCGGGGAATTGAGCCAAATCTTAATTTGCTTTCGTAAGGTAGGTTTTATCTTCTTTTCCTTTTTGCATTGGTGACTCTCTTGAGCAACAGTATCACCATGTATGTGGGGCAGCAGACCAAAGCCCTCCTTGCTACCAGCCAGGACCAGCTTTCCTCCCCAAATTCCTAGCTTCCACCCACCACCTCCTCTCCCCTCTCATCCGTGGGCTCAGCTCTCCACCTGGCATCTCCCACGGGAGCCGGTCAGCAGTGGCTGGAGCGTGCTGGCGCTGTCAGCCCTGACTCACTCTGCTGTGTCTCCTTCCCTGGTGCCTGTCACTGCCTGTTCCTGGTGATGGTGACAAATTGGCATTTTGAAACTTGTATTGGTATTTTTTATGCTGATTTCTTTCTAAGGCTCCACTGCTGAGATTTTGAGAGAGAGAAAGAGAATGAGCATTTTAGGATAATCTTAAAAGCAGAAAAATTATTACATGTCAAACACTGAATGGGGAGTTTAAAAGGCTCCCAGGTGGGCTGCAGAATTAAATGTTTGGAGGCTTTTTTCCCCCCAGTGAGGTAAGAAATGGCAATGTCACCATAGCAACTGCAGGGCACATTCTGGGCAGCAGCTCAGGAATCCAGCCCCTCTGCACAGCCTGGGAAGTGCAAGGGGCTGGGGTGGCTCCAACCCTCACACATCTGAGCCCTGCAGCCAAGGTGTCTTGGAAGCCTGCAGGTTGACTGGCATGAGATACACCATGGTCAAAAGCTCCCAGAGACCCATGGGATGGGGTCTGTGTTCCTGGTGAAGGACCTTCCTGATCACCTCAACCCCTCCTGGTTTCCCCATCCCACCTGCTCTGGCCCCTTGTAGCAGGGCTGGATGCTCCCTGGATCCATCTGGCTGAGTGCTTCCAGGGATGGAGACGCAGCTGGGACCTGACACTCCTGACTCAAAGAGGGACTCCAAGGTGCCCCAAATCACCAGGCAAGAGCGGCTGAAGAGCTCAGTTGTGTGGCCTGGGGTCCCTTGGCTTTGTGGCTCCTGAGCCACACAGGAACGTTGTCACCTCCCCAGCTGCACAAGAGGCTCATCTGCCTCCTGCCTGCCACTGTTTCCTTGTTGACACCTAGAGAGATGCTGTGAACAGGGGAAATCATCACGAACAACCAGGGGTTAATTGAGTGTTAGTTAACTCCTGGTGCTCTCACCGGCCTGCCGGGGTTACTGTAATTAGCACAATCCGAGCTGGCTCATTAATGAGCTTTGCAGGAGAGTCACAGGTAGCAGGGGGGTTAAATCGGCTTGATTACTTCTCTTCTCCATTAGTACCAGCCACTGAGAAAGGATTTGTGGGAGGGAAACTGGTTTCTCTCCGGATGAAGCAGGATATACCCTGGGAACAGGGCTGATCCCATGGGAAGGGACAGGGACAGGGACAGCAGAGCTTTGCCCACGGCGGGTGAGGAGGGCTCAAAACCAGCTCAGCTCCGGGCTGAAAACTGCTGTGATCCCTGACAGAGCTGCAGTTTAGCTGCAAATGATGATGACGAAGGGAAACGTTCAGCAGTTACGAAGGGCTGTCATTTTCCAGGGGCTCCAATTCAATTTGTGATCTACGCCCAGGAGCTCTCATGCCAACAGCAGCCTTGATGGCTCTGACCACAGCAGTCCATCAGGCAGAGGGATCACAGCCAGAGACCAGCCTGACATCCACCTGGTGGCCAGCAGGTGAGGAGGGTGGCCCAGTCCTCCACAGCTGGTGGCCTCCATCACCACCTTCCTTCTTCCCCCATAACACGTGGCTCCACAGGCTCCCTGGGAAGCTGGATTCCAACTCCTCCTCTGCCTGCCTTGGAGCCAGATTTCCCATCTGCTGGGAGATTACACTGAACACTGGGTCCTGTGGGGCACTCAAAGCCCTGCAGGATATCCCAAACTCGCTAGATCCACCACTTGGCCCCAGCAGCTGCTCCCCAGATCCCATGTCAGTTCCTCTACTCTCCTGCCCTGCTGCCGCAGGCCCTGGCAGGGGTTCACTGACCCGGAGAGGAACTTCCACAAGCAGCGCAGGGGGTGTGGCGGAGCTGGAGCCAGCAAGGCCAGCTGCACACCCAAATGCTGCCCGGCAGGGGCAGGGAGTGATTTAAACCCCACTTCCCTTGCGTGTGGCTGGGCTGGCCAAGCCGTGCAGGATGGATGCTGCTGTCTAGAGGCAGCAGGGAAGGTTCCCCTCAGCAAAAGATTTATAGTGAGGCTGTAGATCAATTATCAGCAGCCTCCGACCTTGAAAGCAGAGGCACAGAGGGCTGTAGAGCATCTCCCTCCTTTTTCTGGGCAGGAGGAGCCCATACTGGAGGCGATAATCCATGGGAGGGCTGCCAACAGGAGCCCCACAATTTCTGGGGGGGATGCCCACACCTAAGAGGTTTCCTCGCATGCTACAGACACACATGCTTCTCCCTCTGGCACTCCTGTACCTTTGTTTTCCTCCTCCCTCATGCACCTAAATACACAGACTGGCCCCAAATCCCAGGCAGGGGCAGGAATCCAGCTCCTGAGCCTGTTGCAAAGCAACTGACGGAATGATTAGGCACACAAGGAGATGAGGGAGCAGGCAGAGAGAACCCAACATGGCTCTACCTTCCCTGAACTTGCTGTAGACTCCAATGAAACCTGATTTTTGGAAGCGGGTAGAGTTCCCTGAAGTCCAAGGATATCCCTGATGAAGAGGGACAATTTGATTTTTTGCAGCCCTAGGGTGAAACAGTATCATTTGTTTCAGAAAGCAAGCACTAGCCTTGGTAGCAGCAACTGGCAGCTCCTCCTTCCAAGAGCATGGTGGAAGCACAGAGGTGGGCATCTTGTATGGATGGTGGGAATGCCATCCCTCCTCCCCGCTGAAGGAGGGGATGTGGCACCCAGCTCCCCCCACCACCTTCTCAAACACTGGGGCCTCAGCTCAGAGGGCTTTTTTTTTTCTCATGGGCAAACAAAGTGGAAAATGAATTCCTTTAGATAGCAAATGAGTTTAATAGAAATGTTGATGGAGTTACGCTGTGCCAGGAATGTTAATCCCGTACCGATGTGGCCGGACTCTCAAGCAAGATGGTGCGGGAGGAGGAAGGTTGCAATTAAAAGCAGAAACATGAGGTCTGTGTCCAGAGAGTATCCCCAGCTGCTGGTCACACCTTGGCAGGTCCTGGGGGACACCAAGCACCACAGGACCCAGCTCTCCAGCTACTCTTCCTCCACCAAGGCCCAATACACTGAGACAAGTGATGAGAGCTCACTGGTCCTTGCCTGTAGTTGATGAATTTTGTACAGGGAGGTCCAAAAGAGAAGCAAGTCCCAGTGCAGCAGGAGGGACGTGGGGCAGGCTGGGAACCGGCCCTGGCAGAGCCGGTTTTGCTTCCAAAGCCTGGGGCTCCTGGGTCACCAGGGAGAGGACTTGTGTGCAAAGTGGGAAAACCCTCTGTGTGGAGCACGGCAGCTCTGCCAGCACACAGACAGCTCTGGAGAACATCCAGATCCACCCCAGGGCAGCCGAGATTTCAGTCGAGGTCTTCGTAAACAGAGCTACACAAAAACAAGATATGAATGTCCCTACTTCTACTGCTCACTGAGAGGTGACCCAAGGCCAAGGCTGAGCACAGCCCCAGGGCTGTGAAGCTGGCCAGGGCACTACACATCCCCTGGATTTGCCTTTGGGAGCAGCAGTTTAAACAGAGCATGGGACACACAAGCTGCTGCTGACACTTGCTGGACCTGCAGCTGCCCTTCCCTCTGAGGCAGACACTGTTACCTCTGCAAACCTTCACCTGAGAGCAGCTTCCAGCCTCACCTCTGGCACCAACAAGTTACCTCAACCCTCTGCTCCTCCTGCAACAGCCCTGTCCTGCTCCGCTCCCAGCCCAGGAGTGGGGCACAAAGGAGGACACCAGGGAGCGCTCCCCTTTCCCTGCAGCTCCTGCTGCCAAGGTGACACGTGTCCAAGTTCAATAAAGCCTTTCAAAGGTGGGTTGGCATTTCTCTGCACATGGTTTTTTTACTCTTCCTTTTCATCTGGGTAATTTATTCCCCCTTTCCCCAACACAGCTTTAATTGAGTTCACAGCAGGATCTCGGCTCTGGAGCAAAGAACCAAACACCATCAGCTTCCCCAGGCAGGGACCCCACAGAGAGCTCCTAGGTAAGTGCTGTGCCTGGCCACAGCCCAGCTCCTTGTGTCCCACCGTGCATCTCCTGCCTCTCTCTGCAGCCCCCAGGCAGCACAGTTTGGCACAACCTGGGGCTGATGACACACAGACAACTAGGTGAGCCCCAGTTCCTCCCCAGCGCCTGCCACACTGCTCAGGAGCCAAGCACAGCCACCCACATCATCCCTTTTCCAAGCAGCCCTCCAGGGAGCAGGAGGCTGGGGGCAGGATACCCCCATGCACCAGGGCATGGAAGAGCAGGAGCTGCTGCTGCTGCTTTCCTCTCCACTCAGAGTCACCAGGAAAAGCCCACGCTTCTGCTGCCAGAGCATATTTGATTCTTCTGCTAACCTGACCTTATTTAGTTCATTATAAGCCCCCAGGACATTGCAACTGTAACTTAAAAGGAAAAAGAAAAAAAATAGCCTAACAAAAACACAAACCTTTTCTCTGATCAATAGTGCAGGCAACTGGAAAAGGTATAATTCAATTTGTCAGCACACAGTTATTAGTTACTGTGATGGAGCCCTTCCTCCCAGCCCCGCTTCCCTTGACGCTCCTGCCGCTGCTGTCCCTGGGGCAGGGGAGCAGCCCGTGATGTGACATGGAACCAGGGGAGGGCTGAGACCCAGCACAGCCACACAGGAGCTAATGGAGCTGTGACCTGAGCTGAGGCTTCACTGTGCCTGGGAGAGGGAAAAGGCAAGGAGACAGAGGTTCCTGTGTTAAAGGCAGTGCTGACTGTTCCTCGTCCTTCCATCGGCTTTGCAAACTCCCTCCTGGGGCACACACAGCGCTTGGGGGTTCCCACACATCCACCCTCTCCCTTTAAACGCTGCCGCTCTTCCCAAGTGTGTCAGTCCTGCCTTGCTGCATCCTTTTGGGATGCTAATAAAGCCACGTCTGTCCTCAGCAAGAACCGTGCAGGAGACTGGTCCTGCACAAGTGCTCTAAAGCTCCCCCCTTCCTTTTTCCAAGGAGGGGCAGGAGCCAAAAGAGGGGAGACAGCCAGTGTCCCCACAGGGCTCTGCTGTGGACCAGCTTGTGGCCAGCAGGAAGGGGAAACATGCCAGGGCATGCATGGCCTCAGAGGAAATCAATTACCACAGCAAACAAGGGGCCAGAGGCCTTGGGGAGCCTTATCTCACACCTTCCACGGCTCTCCATCAGCAGTCTAGCCTGAAATTACCTCCCCGTGCTCCCGAGAGCAGGGAAAGTGGACGGCAAAGTAGCTGTGAATACCAATGGCTTCCGTGTGTGCTGATCCCCCTTGTCCATCCCTTGGCACGCTGCCTCCTGAACCACCGGTCCCAAGAGCCCACCATGGAGCCAAGAGTGATCATCGCTCTCCACAGCACCACCTGAAGCCCTGAGAAAGAGGCACTTCCAGCAACACTCAGCTCAGCTCCCTCCCCACTCTCCTCCCCCAACTCCTTCACCAGGGAAACCTCCAGATATGCATCCAGAGATGTCTCTTTCCATTTGTTGATGTCGACAGGCATATCACACACACATTCATTATTTAATCTACCTTTGAATTGGGCTAAATAGTTCTAACGATAATTACAGAGCATTTGTATTTATAGAAAACCGTCATGCACGATCTGCATCCACACGGATAATGCCGCTGTGATCTATAAATACGTAAGGGATGGTGTGGGAAGGCAGACAACGCTTCCAGTCGCCATGAAATGCAAAACGCACGGACGGCCTCACTACACGGGGAGCTATTATGGTTCCTCTCCTTCGGATCACGCCTCAAACAGAGCTGAGCTGCGGCTGAGCAGCCACACAGCCTCGCAGGGACAAGGATGGGGGCAGGAGCACACCTGCCACGGGGCACAGCGAGGCCAGAGCAGCAGACCAGCCAGAGGGATGCAGGACAGGGAGGGGATCAAGGGAGCAGGAGCAGAGGGAAAGGGGATGTGCTCAGTGCTGCCTGGCACAAAGGCTCAGGGCCCTGGAGGGCGAGCAGAGCCAGAGTTGGGGAGCAGCACGGAAGGAGAGAAGGGAGAGAGGGAGGATTCGCCGTTCTTCTTCCCACAGCAATAAAAGTTTTACAGCAGCGTAGCCAGCACTTATGATTTTATTGCCAGCATTACAGAGGTAGAGCTTCTCCAAGCCCCAGCCCCTGGAGTCAAGTTAAGACACAGGAAGCTTGGCTTTCATAAGAAACCGAAGGAAGAGGAGAGAGGCCAGCGCTCCTGCCCGCACAGAACACTGGGGAACGTGCAAACACCCAGCCTAAACTCCAGGCAGCAAATAAAACAAAGCCAATATTTTAAAATTTACCTGTTTTAAAAATAATTTTATGTCTCTGGGGTGAAGGTGTGCAGAGAGCTGGGAGATGGACAGTCCTGTGATTTGGGGGGACTTGCAAGAGGCAGCATTAGCACCAACTCTGTGCACATCCTTGTGGTCCCTGTCCACCCATCCACCCTCCACCCTCAGAATCTTTTGACATTTCTCAGGCTTTAAGTCCCCACTGGCACAGAGCCCCAGTGCAGGGGTGATGCAGACACCCCAAATGAGCCATGAAGCCATTTCACAGGTGAGCTCCAGAAGGGCAGGACTGTATGGAATGCTGCTCAGCACGGGATCAGGTACGCTGCCTGTGCCCACACAGGCACACGCACAAATTACAAGGACTTCTATTGCATTAGTGCCTGGAAATTTCATTCCAGTCATTTCCCATTCAGTGAGATACTGCACAGATACAAGTCCAAGCAGCATTTTTTTTTACCTAGAGAGAAAAGCTGTTTTTCTCTGCATATTGGTTTAACGCAAACAGAGCCAGAGGCTGCACACGCCTGAGTAATGGCCCGTGACCATGCCAGTGAGGAGGGGAGAGATGACAGCGCCGTGCCCAGGCTCGCCAGCTTTGAGACCTCCTTGTGCTGCCCCCGCAATGGATCCACCCAACCCTGCTCTGCAGAGACCGTCCTGCACAGGAGGAAGAGTCCAATCCATGCCCTGGGTTTCTTCAGTTTAGGGCTTTGCATTGCCTGTTTCCCATTGCTAATTTATAAGCAAATATTTGGCCATCTGGCAGCCCTGTCCAGCGGGCAGCAAAGCGAACCGCTTGGCTTTGCTGCGGAAAGGGCAAAGCTGACATTAAACTTCTTTCCCCGAATGCCGGGCACCCCCTTCCGACACGGCTTCCACCATTTGGCAAACTGCTCCTCCGCCATCTGCCTGGAGAACTCTCCAAAGGGCATGGAGCCTGCTAAATATAGCCAGGAAGCTTAGCAAACATTTGCAGCCAGTCTGAGAAGACTTCTCTCAAAGTTACATCTTCCCCGGCCCATCTCCCTTGCCTGTGACGTCTCAGATATCCTTAAACCACCTCTGTGTTTTTTAGTCCCATTTCCTCTTTGGAGCCTTTCCCTTCCCCATTCCCTTCTCACTACCACTCTTCACCTCTACTTTTACAGTTGATTTCTCCTAACACTTCCCTTCACGCTCGGAGGAGGGCTCTAGATGATGCCAATACTCCTTTCCCAGCCCACGGATCCTCAGATGCAGAGTGGGAGATCACGGAGCCCGTGGGCTGACTCTGCATTCGCTCTTCCAGGACCAACTTCTGCACGCAACACCCCAACTTTCACTGACAGCCCCATACAACTGACATAGGGTGCACACCATGTCGGCATGAGCTCCCCTCTCTTGGGCGGCCCAGCTAGCAGCCAGCAGCAGGCTGATTTCCCCACCTCTGCCTCAGCAGCTCACCTTCTGTCTGACATGAACTACAGGCAGTGCTGCAAGCCCTGACCTTCATATCCATCCACAGCTTAGCAGTCCCTTACTCCTCTTTTTCCAGGAAGGTACAAGGCCAGCTGCCTCCTCTCTGGCCCAATTTTAACCTTTCCCACCAAAGAACAGCGACCAGGAGCAGTATCCCTCACGGCACAACTGACCTGCTAAGAATGAGGAAACCTATTGCAGTGTTGGGCTGAACCACACTTACAGACTTCAGGCAGCTTGATCCCATCATATCTGCTCCCTGGAAAAGGAAGAGCCGTCTACTTGTGTTTTATCATGGCAAACAAACTAAGCACAGAGAAAGAAAACAAGCACCCATCATCCTGGGCACAGAGAAACTTGGCACAAAGACAGCCCTTACTGCTGTATAGGGCTGTTAACAGTGCAGCACCTGGAGCTTCCTCCTTGGGGAAGTAGAGAAAGGGAAAAAACTCTCAAGAAAACAAACCCCCTTTAACAATGAACTCTCGTGTTCAGTCATACGTGAAAGACAGGAGAAGGCGGGGAGGAGAGAGAGAGAAAGTGAAGGAGAGACAACAGAAGACAGAGTACTATTTCCTCTTCAAATATTTATATTCAGGTCTGCCTTGGAGTGCTGCTTATTGAGATACAGAGCCTTGCTGTGCTGCAGCATGTAAGCTCCTGCTGCACGTGTTCATGGCACTGCCGTAACTGGATGGCCAGAGCCACTGGGAATTCCCATCACTCAGGGCCAGACCCCACAGAGGGCAGCTCTCCTTTGGGTCCCCCTCACCCCCAGGCATCCCACCGTGCTCTCCAGCTCTCCATCCTGAGCCCAGCACCAGGCATCTTTACCTTTTCTAGTGCTGTCCTTGACTCTGCCTGGCACCTCAGAACACAGTTCAGCTCCAATCCTCGCTTTCTGGCCGAGGCATGAGACAGGCTTGGAGCCGGGGCTTTGAACTGGCACCCCTCAGTATTTTGAACTCCTTCAGGACTCACCACTGCCCTCAGGGGCAGCAGAAGCGGCCTGCATGGAGATGGGAGACTCTCCAGCCAGTTATTCAGGTGAGCTGAAAATAGTGACCAAAGCAAGGTGGCAGCGAGCACCAGCCTGCTGGAAGTGACAGATCTTGGAGGAGTGCCAGAGCTGACATCCTGATCACAGACAGCAATTAAGAAATTAAGCTATCAGAGAAGCTTTTTGAGAGGGATGAGTGTCTGTGGTTTGGTCAGATGCCAGAGCAGGTCAGTAACATTTGTCCTTCCCACTGCAGATGGAGATCCTCCTGCACCCCTGGATCCTGACACGGCGGCACAGCTCCCTCCTCCCACCACGGAGGAGCAGAGAGAGAACATCAGGACTCTGCAAAGCAGTGACAGAGGGGAGAGAGGTTGGACAGAAACCACCTGGAGAACTCACACCTGGAAAATCAGCTTCACCTGCCCCTGAACTACACCCCCAGCTACAGCATCCTGACCCTGAAACACATCCCTTCTGGAGGGAAGGATGGGAATCTTCAGCAATGCTCCCAGAGCAGACAGCAGAGCCCATTCCCCACACAGCCTGTGTCCTCTGGGCAACAGAAACACTGTGGACAAGGACAGCCACGGCCAGGATGCGCTACCATGGGCTGTGCAGTGCTGCACGTGTGCATCCAGATCAGCTCTTGAGGTAGAGAGCAAAAGTACCCCATCCATTCACTGTCTCAACCACTTCCATCCTCCAAATGATGGGGCCTGTGGATCATTGGGAAAATCCTTCACTCTGCCAGAACCCCTGATTATTCCCATCTCCTGCACAGCTCAGCTGCACACACCAGGTACCAGAAACCAGGACAGGCAGAGCACACCTGCTGTGCAGTAAGCTCACAGCCTCTCACTGGCCACTAAATTACATGCCTTGAAACAGGAAAAACTGTGTTTCCTTCTCTAAAAGACTGGGCTGGGAACCCCATGGAGGGAACCCCAGCTGTGTCACACACCTGAGGAGGATGGACTCACCCCCACACCTCTCCTGGAGCAGCACACACAGCACTGGCACTGCAAACACCGTGTCCTTCTCCCCATCCCAGGTCTCAGCAGTGTTTCTCTGATACGCTCCCCACCGCAGCCTCATGCGTGTGCACATCTGCACTTGCATGCCTGCAGCCACACACAGACAGCTTCCTCTCTGTGCCAGGCCTGAGAAATATTGATTTCTTTCCCCCTGCAATATTTCGCTTGGCTGAGCAGATTTAGAATTGAAGAGTCAGACTCTGCCTAGAGACCAGAACCATATTTAATTCCATGGTTTAAGAAGCCCTGGAGCAGGTTATTCTTATTTTAAACTACTAGTGCATTTAAAAGCAAGTGACATTTCAGGGGGATGGGGTGGGAGATGGCTGGTGGCCTCTGCCTCAGTCCAGCTAGTGCTGGGAAGAGTTTTGCAGCTCTGCTGCATCCCCACAGCCCCATCAGCTGCTCTGCCTGTGCCAATGAGAGGCGAGGGGTGGTGGCGAGCTCCCCAGCAAAGCCCAGGAGACCTGCTTCCACTTTCCTGCTTTCTAACTGAGGAGAAATGAGTGGAAAAAAGAGAGTAGAGAAAGGCAAGGTGTGAAAACCTCTGATGAAAATTGCTCAGTGCATTGAGGTTTCAGGATTCATATTGCCTGCTCCTGTACCAGGCTCTGCTTGTGGAGCCAAGGCCTCAGTAAGGAGAAACTGGCAGATAGAGAACAAAGACGTGGTGCCTTGGCCAGAGGGTGATCCCTCATGGGGCCTGATCATGGAGCAGTGCTGCTGGAGGGCAGAGCCACCCCCATCCACCTCCTAGACAAACATCCTCCTGGCTGCTGGAAAGTCAGCACAGCCACTACTCTCCACAAGCACACAGCCTCAGCACAGACTTCCAGAGGAGGTGCAGTGAACTTTTAAGGGAGAAGAGGGGAATACAATAGCAAAGGCTTGCTCAAAGCATCTGTGAGCCTCTGCCAGGTCCGGGCAGATGAACACATACATTACCCCCTCCAAGCCATGCAGAGCACGTCTGCCTCCCAACACAGTGGCAGAAAAAAGCCAAGTGTCCCCAGGATGAAGGGTCGAGCTCAACAGGAAGAGGTCCAGGTGAGATAAGCCCTGCCAAGGAATGGGTGAAGGTAGACTGGAGAAGAGGAAGGGAAACACAGATCCCTACACACTGCTCATCTCCCCACATCACATCTCCAAGGACTTGCAGCACAGGTTCAGCTACACAGCTGTCACCCTGCCCTGGCTAAGGTGGTCTGAGCATGCAAGCATCCACTGTCCCCTCTGCCTACGGCACCAGCTCCAGGTCCCTGCCAGTTCCAGCCAGCCGGTCATCCCCCAGTGGCCCCACAACGCACCCACTGAGTGACAGGCAGACAGAGATGCTCTTCACAGCCTCTAAATAATGGAGATGAAGACACCAGGTGCCAGACACCTCAAGGGCGCTCCGGTACGCATGTGCCCATGTCCACACACACGTCACTGAGCAGAAAGAGATCCCTGACGTGACAGTGCTGCTCCCAGGGCCCCTGCAGCGGGCTCAGCTGGGCTGCCGCAAGCTTCCGAGGCAGCTCCTGCTCACGCTGGGAAGGCAGAGCACCGGAGAGCCGCTCCCCTGGCTGGGAGTGGAGCCCAGCAGGGCTGTGGTCGGCAGCCTGGGAGCTACAGTTCCACGGGAGCCATGATTCACAGCAGGGAGAGCTGCGGGCTCCGGGGGCTGCGGCGGGGCCGGGACAGCTGCGGTCCGGGGAGATGGAGCACCCGCCGCAGCAGCCATGCATTAACTCGCTGCGGTCAGCCCTGACACAGCACCCTCTTAGCTCTGGCATTGTATTTTGACTGAAGCAGACAAGCAGGGGAATGAAAATGGATCCTTTTATATAAGCTCCCTGCACACACTGTAACAGCTCTTGACATCTTCGCCCAGCTCTGCTCACGTAGAGGCCAAGCTAGGATTGCACAGGGACTGCAAACTGCTCCTAGCACTGAAAGCATCCATTTGGGCACTGGGCTAACACCCCACTGGGACACAGGCAGAGTGTGCCTTGTTCAGGAATGGGACAAGAAGCCTGGTTTGGACCTGGTGCTCAGCTGGCCGGTGCCAGAGGCTGCAGGTACTGATGCCATGGAGCTCCCAGCATGTCCTATGGCACCTCCTGGAAGCAGGTCCGAGTTAAACTCAAGCTCATCTACCTGGACAATACCAGGCACAGGCTGGTGAGTTCAGTACACACCAGGGCCAGGGCTGCTGCAAGTTTGGATGCAAGGAAGTCACATATGGGGGGGGCTGTGTAGGGACCCACTGTGCCTGGGGAAAGGCCTAAGTGAGGAGGAGACAGGAGGAATGGATGAGCACAATTAGCTGTGGTAAAAGCCATGGCTATGAAAGCACATTACCATTAGTGTAATTATTGCAATTATTATCTTTTCATATTTTTGACAATTCAGCAAGAATTAGCTTCACAGAAGAAAACATTTTTCTGTTAAATGCTGGTGAAGCTAAAACATAGAGAAGCAAAACAACATTTCACTTTATATCTGGACATTTCCAAGGATTTACCCAGTTCTCTAAAATAAAAGTGAAGGAACTTCCCAACCAAAGTTTTCTTCCTAAAGGAAAGTAGGAATTACTTCATAGAGAAAGCAGCACAATGAAACCCTAGGCCATTATCCTTTTTCTGCTTTTCTGCCCCGAGCAAACAATTTAGCAAAACAGAGGCAGGCCTCTGGGGACACGGTTTAGCAGTGGGCTTGGTAGTGGTGTGTTAGTGGTTGGACTCGATGATCCTAGAGGTATTTTCCAACCTAAACAATTCGGTGATATCTTGTCCTGATCTGCTGAGACTGGCTGGTGCCACCAGAGCTACTGACAGCTTTGGCACATGGGTACAGCCGGGGTACCCCTCCTCCTTCCCCCATCCACCCAGAGAACCAGCACAGGCAATAACACCCGTAATGAAATGGCTTTAAAGAACAAAGTGCATATAAGGACAAAGTTGGAATGAATGAAAAAGAAGTATATAAAAATAACAAAAAAAAAACCAAAGAAAGCATTGCAATTAGCTAAACTGTTAAACAAAAAAAGGTATTAAATAAAGTTTCCTGAATGTCAAGTTGACACAGTTTTTTTATGTTCAGGCAAGGAAATGAGTCCCTTGAGTAAATCTCCCTGCTCCAGGGCTGGGCATTAAAGGCTTTCTGCTGGATGTCGCCGGCTGAGGTCCCTTTGATCTGGGCTGCTGGATGCAGCTCACATCTCCCAGCCAACGTAGCCCTGAACACAACCCCCCCTCCCACATCCACACCCCGGGGACAGCACTGCAGGGCTGGCCAAAGCCAGGGCTCCACGGGGACAGGGAAGCTGAGCCTCTCCAATGCCATCCAAATGCTCCCAGCAGGTCTTTTCATCAGGGTGCCTTTACATCCTGGTTTGCCATCTCTTGTCCAAGTAGGACAAAGCAGCAGGGCTGCTCTCTGTCACACCTCCACTTTCACCTCTCCCGCAGGCACCAGCAGCAATTTTCCCTCTCGGGGGAAAGCAGCTTTCTTTAGCAGCATGTTACCTGTCAAAGGCTCTTCCCTCAGTGCCTCCTGAAGCAAGTGAAACCTTTCTTTTTGGGAATGAGGGGAATGCTCCCTCCTGTGGCAAACACAGTGCCAGCCCCACTTCCTGCTGTGAGGAGCCCCAAAAGGGGCCTGGCTCCCTCACTTCCTGGACCTACAGAGCAAACATCCAGCTGCTCAGAAGCACCACGCAGGCTGGTGACGTTATTTCCTGCCTGCAAGGTCATTTATGGGAGATAACCATGGATCCAGAGATGTGTATACATATGTATGCATTTCTGTAATTCTCCTGTGCTTTGTATATAACAATAAATATATAACCCAGGAACTTAACCAGTGAGGTACCGACAAAGCCATCAAACGAAGCAATTTGTCTCAGACAATTGCCTGAGCTGCCTCCGATGTCGCTGTCTCACCACTGACAATAAGAGGCTCTTAAGTGTCCTGAAATTGTACGGCAAGCTCCCCAATGCTCTCACCTCCGCCTTCCTTCCTCTCCCTCGAGCTCCTTCCCGTGTTTCTCCAGCAAAACACTTTCTTACGCAAATAAACATGCAGGGAGGCACAAAAGGCATTTTGTCTAGGATTTCAACACAACCACGTATTTCTCATTCAAATATTCAGCTGTATCCTTCAGAGATCAAAAGCACAGCACTGAAACGAGGCGAAGCACGAACATCCCAAGCCAATAGCTCAAGCTCCCGTTTCATTCCTGTTCTGGCTGAGGAAGCGGATGAGCAATCCATCACTGTGGTGGCTCCCAGGTGTCACAGGCCCAGAACTCCTGTGCCCACAGGTACAGCGCTCTCACACCACCCATCTCTTCAGAGCCGTGCCCTGCCAGCGATTATATTAATGGCCATTAAAGCCTTTATGAGCACCGCCTGTACAACCAGCAGGTGACCTATGTGCCGTGAGGCCTCCAGGGAGGTGCAAGCTCAGGCTGGCAGAGCCTGGACCAACTGGAGAAAGCTCGCTGCTCCTAGGTACCTGGAGTGGGGTCTGGCCCAGGGAAGGGTCGCCCTGGGCTGCACCAGCACCCAGGGAAGCCCCAGTCCACTGCACAGCATCCTCCAGCACAACCAGCACAGAAGCATCCCTGCCACCTCCACACAGGGGAGCTATAAAGGGAGGAATGGATAAAGTAGTGTAAACCCTGACCCAAAACATGCCCACAAGCCCCTCCTGCACCCCCCTACCTTTCAACCAGAGACCACACCTGTACTACACCACAGGCTCAGGTTTGTTAACAGGGACCAGCTTCCCTGCACAACCACCTCTGTGACTGCCACCCCCCTTCCATCCCAAACAGCCTTTCCCCATGGGGACATGTTGGGGCAACAGGGCTGAGCCCCAGCAGCTGCCCACTGCTCTCCCCACCTCAGTGAGGACAGTGCTTAGCAGGAGCCATGGGCTTGGGCACGTTTACTGCATAATATATGAACTCATACCAGTTTTATAAGCCCCTCCTGGCTCAAATCACATTGTAATTCTGAACAGTGTTAAACTCATTTAAATCCTAATAAAAACACCGCCCTGCATTTGCATTCGCTGCTTGCAGGTCCCTGCGGCTGCTGTGACAGCGGTTCCTGTGGAATTGGTAATGCTTGGATGCTGCACACCGGAAGCCATCCCTCACAGGAGGGGTCAGGACACACACTTAACAGGACAATTAAAAACACAGATGCAGGAAATGGACCTCCAGACTGACCCAGGATGATTGACAGAGCAGTTGTGTGTCAAAGCTCTCCCAGTAACACAGGAGAGCAGCAGCACCAGTGTGGAAACCCCAGGGTCCCACCTCCTCTGGAATCCCAGAGGAGATCAAGGCCAGGTACATGGATACCCAGGTGCAAGGCACCTGCAGACAGCACCACGAGGGGGTTTAAAAGAGAACAGGGAATGACTGATGAAGCACCAGCAAATAAGGCTGCAGGTGCTGCGGGAAACTGTGTGCATGAACCACACAGGTGCCCTGGGGCAGGTGGGGACAGATCCAGCAAGAACCTGCCCCGGTTCCCCACACATCCCAGTGTGCTGGAGACATGGGGGGGTTGCTGCCACAGTTTGGGGGCACAGCATCTGGGGAGGGCACTGGGGCTGCATCTCAGCACATCCTCCACCCCAGGGCCACTGGCCCTTCTGAACACAGACCAGCTGTGCTCCAGCTGTGCCAGAGCATGCAGCGAGGAGCTGGCTGATGGTAGCCCCATGAAGCCCAGCTCCCCTCCCCAAGCCCACACAGCTCTCCCACCCCACCACAGGCACAGCGGCACTGACTCAGGCCCTGCCCATGGTCTCCTTCCCCAGCTCTGCTGCCCCACTGTTCCCTGCTGCACAGCCCCTTGCCTCTCCTCCAGGTTCAGCCCTGCTCCATTCCCATCCCTCCGCCCCACTCACCCTCCTCGGCACTTGTCCAGTGCTTTATGCCTGTCTGGTTTTGGCAGGGACATTAATAGGCTCCCCTGAAACAGTGAGATTATGAGCTATACCCATCCAGCTACAGAAATACTAATTATTAGTAACTGTATGAGATAAATGGAAATATCAATGATGAAAGTCAATATTATTGCCTTCTTTGTTCCTGTTTGTTTTATTTGTAGATGAAAGGACCACTCAGGCCGTCTCCCCAGGATGTGGCCGGGAGCTGGAACAGCTCCTTTTGGCAGGCTCATCCAGAGCTGTGCTCTGATAAGAAATCATACTGCACACATGCTTGCAAAGGGCTCTCTAAATCAGCAACCCTCAAAAGCAGGCATTGTCTTTGATTGATTCATAAAACTGGAGCCGCTTCCATTCCCTGCTCCAGAACCAGGCAAGGGAGGATTTAAGGGAGAAGGTGTAGTGTGGGTGGAAGTGATTAATTGTGGAACATGGCACGGCACTGGGAACACTCCTCGGTTTGGCTGGGTTTGATGCTCACGCCTTCATCCTCCTCACACGGTGGTTTAGGCACCAAGATGGGAACCGAGGACCCCTCCCAGGCTCTGGCAGAGATTCTCAGGCAAGTCCCAGGGCCCTGCTGTGGCCGGGTGAGCACTTACAACATCAACGTTGCCTTAATCAGCAAGTCTGCTCCCTCCGCATGTTCTGAGTCAGAGCTGCTGATTCTGGTGACAAGAGACTTTTTTTTTTTTCTAAGCCCTATTAGCCTCGCAGAGCTAACACAGCTAAGAGCAACTGAATGGGATGCTAATTTTGGATCACACCTAACAGCACTGGGAGAGCACTTCCTAAAGCAGCCTGTCTCCACAGGCAAGCCACGTGCTCCCCACAGCCACAAGAGGCAGGACACAGCCAAGAGGGAGCCTTGGGGTGCACCAGGGGCATTATTCTTGTTCCTAGTATACCCTAGCATGTCATTAAACTGCCTCCATTCCCTTCCAAGCCCTCAGTCCACCACCAGCAAATATTCACGGGAACAAACCAGCCCTCTGACTCCCAACTCGCCCATCTCCAAGGGTCAGTGCAGTGATCACCTCCCTGCAGTGAATACAAACCATCCCAGCCCCTCAGTGCTAACCAGGGCAAACACCCCTGCAGCCTCTCTCCATGTGCAATGAGATCAGGAGAAGTGGAAGCCTTGCAGGAGTAATTAGAACAGTCTTTAAAAAGCAGTCAGCCCATCCTGAATATTTCATGGAAGGTAATTTTTTTTTTTAAAGCTGCTTTAAAACCCCTCCTTGCCCCTTGGTGCGTGTCAAGGTGCAATTAAGCAGAAAGTATCAGCGCACAAACCCGAAGAAACAAACTGCCATACACACCCACCTCCACTCTCGCTTCTTCCCTGTGGTTAACATTGATGTGACATCCCAAAGCTGCGCGTGCACGATATAATCTCCCATCCCAAGACAAGGGAGAGCTGGCTCAACTGCTGGAAAACCTCAGAAGTCTCCCAGCCTCAAACACAGTGCCCAGATTCCTGTCACAAAGCATCCCTAATGGTCCCCACCAAAGCTCACAGGTACTCTGCATGAGATCCCACCAGTGGGCTCTGCAGAGCTGCTGGACCATGATGGTGGCATCCAGCTTTGTCCCATGGGCCAGCAAATGCCCTCATGGTGCCTCCCTTGGGCTGGGCAGCCTGGCTCCCTGCCTGGCTTAGTAGATTTTTGCACAATTAATAATTATATTTAACAACAGAAAAATCTCTTAATAGCTTTGTCAGCCCTCAGAGGGAGACGTTTGAGAAGAAATCTGTTTTCTTCTCAGAGAGCCAGGTGGGAACCAGGTAAGGCACAGAACAGAAATTCAGGGCCTTCCTTGGCCCTGCTGGGGTGAAGAAGCCAACCTTCCAAAAGATACCACAGACACTTTTCCCTCTGTGACATTCCTTCCTCCAGCCTGGTTCTCTCTCTCAGCTCTCCCAGTCACGCTGTTTAACCACAGCATTTGGCTCAGCTGAAGACAAGAGGGGCCCTGGTGTCCCCACTGTTCCTGGGAACAGCCCGAACACTGTTGCCACTCCTACGTGTCCCTCCTTGTGGGGACACCAGGCTTTTGATGTAACCCTGATGCTGAAAACTTGCTTTTCAATAGTGAAAATCCAAGACACTGCACAGGGGCTTAGTGGAACCCTTACTGCAGGTCTGTGGCCACATCACCAGAGCCAGCAACACCGGAGAGGATGGGGGATTTTTTGGGAGCATTTATGGCACATGTATTCAGAGAGGAAGAGAAACATCCCTCAGAAACCACAGCAGTTCAAAGATCTGCTCCGTTTAAACACTAAAAATTCATGCATTAAAAATCCACTCAGGCTCAGAACTAAATAAAGCCTCTGACCACATCATCTAGCCCAAGGTTTGCAGGCTCCTTGGGGAGACAGCTCATATGCCTACTGGATGCTCAGGCTGAGATCCCTGCTTCCAGCACCACACCTGCTTCCCTTCAAGCTTTTGGGCAGGGCAAGAGTCTGTGGGGTGTTTGGGATCCCAGTTGTGCCTGGCTGCCCTCTTCTTGCACTATTTAGGGGACAGAGCAGCCTGAGAAACTGACCACACCCTGCCTCCATTATACCAAATTCCCTAGGAAATAACTTTTCTCCTCTTCTCAAAGGAAAAAGCAGAAGGAAAACCAAAATCACCTCATTTTCTAAATACTGTTCTTAGGAAAAGCCTTCAGTTTTTGCAAAGAACGCTCTGCAAGAAAATACCCAAATCCAAACACAGAGCAGATGGCTCTTGTTGCTTATGTTTTTAGGGAGGACTTTAACCAGCAGGATCATTTCCCAGCAGAATTTTGTTTTAAGAGAAAATCACTAAAAATAAATGCATTTCAGAGCTTGCTGTTGAAAAGGTATTTTGATAGAAAACTGCTATTTCCATGGTCCCTCTACTTGCTCTGTCAGCCCTGACACAGTGGGAGCTCCTCCTCGGAGCATCCTTCACACACAGCTTCTCCCAGGGTCCAATCCACGCAGAGCACCTGTGGGAGCAGGGAGGGATGGGCGTCTGGGCTCATTCCTGAGTACCATAAAACGGGAAACAGCAACCAGAAGCTACAAATACCTCTCTGCAAAGCTGCAAATGCCTCTCCACAGGCTCCTCTCACACAGGAAATGTGAGGCAAGGTAAGGACAGGTCCCTTTTTTGCATGCACCAGGTTGAGCCCATGCAGCCTGCTCTTTGCTTTGAGCAAAGAACAACATAAGGGAGAAATTACGTATCTGAGTGTGAAAGAGTTCTGCCTCGCTGTTTGGATTCTCTTTTCCCTGAACCAGGCGTGGAACACTGTCCCTGGGCAGTTCCAAGTGAGCCCCTGAGCTCTGTCCCAGGTAGAAGTGCCTCCCAGTGCCACCACTCCTGTCAAACAGAGATCCAGCACACTCCTCCATCTCCTACTACCTTGGACAACATCCAGTTTCAACAAACCCTCCCCCAGCTGTGGCAGATGAAAGATGCTTGAATCATCTTAATTTTTTTTTTTTCATTAGGAAACCAAATTCTGCTCTTCACTGAGAGATCCTTTTTATTCTCTCTCGAGGACTGACATCCTGGGAAATTGCCTCAACCCAGTCAGCTCTGATGTTTGCTGTCTCACGCATCTCCTGCATCAGGCTGACAGCTCGCAGATTTCAGCTGAGGATGGGGATGTGCAGAACAAGCCAAAACCCGCTCCTGTCTCTTTTAATTGTCCCGGCAAGAGCGCTGGGAGGAGGCTGAGCCAGGGGAGAGTGTGCAAGAGCCGTGCAACGGGAATAGAGACATCTCAAAAAACATCGCTTTTTGAGGACCCTCTCGGCCGCCCTCTCCTGGAAGATAAAACCACTCGTGCCCAGCATTCCCAAGCTGCAGTGTCTGGCTGTCCACGCTGAATCACTCCACGTGGGCAGTGTCTGTCCCTCCCTGATGTAACATGAGTTGGAGCAAACCCACCTAAGCAGAGCCACACGACCCCATCACAAAGCCCTTTCTCAGAAGTACCACCACACAAATACTCATTTTAGAGGCCTCTCCCCCTGGTAAAACACTCCCCTGTGCAGGCATGATGGATTGAACATTTCCTACCCGGCCCAGGACCCCAGCTGGAAGCTACACTGCCTCGCCCCCACCAGGAGGGCTGGGAAGCCGCCCCAGACTAAGGGGGAAGGAAGAGGCATTTTTACCACACTTTTGGCAATGGAAACCTGTCCAGCCCTGGACTCTGCACAACAAACGCGTGTGAGTGTCATATACACCAATGCTCCGAGCTCGGGTGCACCTACCTGGGTCAGATGAAGGCAGGATGCTGGGGGATCAGATGCCAGGTGTGCACTGGGCTTTGGCCTCTCCTCTGCTTTCCACTCATGCACTGTGAGCAAAATGAAACCAAAATTAGGGCTTTAAACCTGGCATTTGAGAGGAGAGCAGGAGAGAAATTAAAAAGCTGTGAATGCTTTTCCCTCTCTCCTTCCCAAAACTGAGCTCAGACGAGCTTAATCTTCATCCAAGTTGATATTTAAAAGTTATAAATCAGGCTGTAACAGACAGAAAAACACAACTACCAAAATTTAGTGGCCCTGCTGCTGGAAGGCCCAAAATGAACTGCTTAAGAGAGCCATTTTCCCACGGAAATAGAGCAGGTCTGTACTTAGCAGAGCATTGATCTGCTGACAGCTACCAGGACAGATTTGGGCCAGAGCACTTGGGAATCATCTGCAGTGATCTCTGAAGAAGCACATGCATGCAAAACCCCTTGGAAAAACACTGTTGTAAGGCAGTGCTGCAGCTGACTATGAGTCTAGGTATCACTCACTGGTCAGCACAGGCTTACACCTCCTTCCATAAGCCTCCCCAGGCAGCTCAGTCCCTGGCTGCATCCCTGTATCCCAGCCAAATCCTTCACGGAGGACAGGAATTGCAAGACATCACCAAAGTGCCGAGCTGCAAAAGGCTCTCACAGCTCAGGACCCCAGCAACGAGGAACGAGGCTCAGACTGGGGGACGCCGCATCCCACAGACCCAGGGGCTTGAGGGCTCTCCCACAGATGTACTGGGATTTGGAGATGCTGTGTTACAGCCAGGGTCAGCGCACAGCAATGCCACAAGTCCTGGGGACAACAGGCTGGGCCCTGAGAGATGCCAGGAGCTCAGTCCAGCTGAGGGGTGCACAGGCTGCCAGCACTGGGGTGCCCCACTTTACCCAACCTGGGGCTCCTTCCCACTGCCACCACAGCCAAGGCATGTGCTGGAGACAGAGGAGCTCAGCTGCAACCGTCCTGCAGGTGTGGAAAGAAATGCCCCACGTTCACCTCTTCTCCTGCCAGAAACCATTTCCCATCACAATTTTTGCTGTTTCAGGAGATGAGGTCAAAGCAGGGGGATGCATTCCTCCTTTCTTGGCATAAGAGGCGATTTCTCTGAATCCTGAGCCACTCCACAAACAGGAGGCACAGAGGAGCCTCAAGGAGGTATGAACACTGCTGGAGGGTCTCCAGTCCCACGTGGAACGCTGTCTTCTTAGCACAGGGACACTGTGTGGGGCTGGCCTGGAGCCTCTCCCTTGCCCACCAGCTTTCCCAAAGCAGTTATCACCCCAGATAACCCAAGAAAAGGTAAAGTGTCTTATTTCCAGAGGTGTTGAGTGCCCTTGGCTCTCACTGGCTTCAAACCCAGGTGTTGCTGCCCCAACCCTTGGCTAGTTCTCAGCATCACAGGGCCCCCACAGGAGCAGATGACTTGGCAGACACGTGGGCAGGGAGGGCACAGGGGAGGGCGATGCAGTGCTTGCTCACCTGCCCAGCCCCCTCACGCACAGCTCCAGCACACGCAGGATCTGTAACATCAGTTAATGGTTCCTCTGTTCTTTGGGGGCTTATTCCTGTCACTGTCTGCTCCTCCTCATGAACTCACACATCAGCAGATCTCACAACAACCCCCAACACTACCATAAAAACCCCTTCTGTGTCAAAACTGGGAGCGCACAAATGCCTCTTCTTTAGGTGAACGGAACCTGCCCAATCATGCTTCAAAGGACATCTGAGGTCCTAACATTGCTCAAGAGCCTGCAGAAGGCATTGGAGAAACGGGATATTACTTATTTGGTTTATTTTTTGCTTTTGCACATCACTTATTTTAAAAGACTAAAAACATGTTTATGAGTTTAACATATTTAAATGGATCAAAATCTGTTCAGCAAGGATGGAAAACAACTCTCCCACCCCAAACTTCTCGTGGGCTGGGACCTGCTTTTCAATCTTCCACCCACAGCAAATATTTCAAATCCATTTTTAAACTGTAAGGCTGGGGACAGATCGGGGAGAGGACCTGTGCGGGGGGCTGTGCCACTGCTCTCCTCAGCATCACCCCAAGCACCCCTTACCTAGAGTCACTCAGGGACACCTGGGCAAGGGATCAACTGGGAACAGGGGACAATACCGGCATCTGTGTGTGGGGAGAGCATCCAGAGAAAATAAAACGAGAAGCTTTCCTTCTTCCTCCTCCTCCTCCATCAGCAGCTTTCCACAAGGAGGATCAATGCAGCCCACTGTAACTGCACCGTTGTTCCATTTTTAATTAATGAAAGAAAAAACTAATCATTGAATTAAACTTCTCATTACTCCAGCTGAATACCCTCTAAGTAAATTTAATTACTGTACGAATTGGGTTTCTCCCTGTCTGTTTCATTAGCTACTGATAAAGATGGAGGGAGGGGGGAAAAGAGGGAGAAATGAAAACAGAGAAAGAGAATGGAAGGTGGGAATACTAAATGCAAACCCAGAGGTAAATGATTGAGGAGATTTCAGGGGCTTCCAGTAAGGGTCTAGGGAAAGACCCTCCCAAAGCAGAGTGAATGGACTCCCTGGGGAGTAAACCCACAGGGACAAGGTCCTACCACCCTCTCCAGCATTGCCACTCACACCCTGGGGTCATGGCCATCTGTAAAACAGCCAGCAGAGGCTCAGGCACAACCAGCTCCCCTCCAAACAAGGGCAGACACTGATTTCAGACCTGCAGCAGCCCTGGTCCCTTCCGATCTGACTTATCTCTGAAAAGCCAGTTTTTGCCTCTGCAACAAAGGCAGCAACCCTACAACACTTCAGCAGGGAGCCAGTGCTGACAGAAGCATGGGAGCACATGTGAACAGATCTCAAACACCTGCTGTCCCACCACGCTCCCGGACACCTGCCTGGAATGCTGTGTTTGAAGCCTTCCTGCTGGAGTGGGAGTCCTGCACGCCCAGGCTGTGGGGAGCCAGGATGTGCCAGCAGCACACTCCTCCCAGGAAATCAGCACAGGATGCCATCCTGCAGCCCCCCGTGTTGCTACACAGATTTTGTTCGTGGCTTGATTTTGGGGCTCTCCTATTTCCCTTCTATGATTCAGCCCTCCATTCCTCCTTCCTGACAAAGGGCATGAGCCAGCACAGCCCCATTCCACAGCTCCCTTCCAACACTTGCCTCCACATCCAGCAGTTCTGTGTGACTGGATAAGGTCACTTTTGGGATAGACTGGGGGTGGAGAGGGTGCGGTAACTGAAAAGCACAGATGTTTTCTCTAATTAGGTAGTCTCAGCTGAGCTGGGTGGTGGAAGTGCTACCCAGGTGCCGGCAGTGATAGCATTTGGCACACGTGGTCAGATCACCTCCTCCTTGCCATAAGGGGGCCAAGAGAAGCCCCTGCAGCTTCTGCTGCCGCCCCACAGGGAGGGTCTCGTTCTCCCCCAGTCCCTCCCTTCCTTCTCCATCCCCAGAGGGGTTTCTCCTGTGCAAAGAGAGCTACAAAAACCTTCTGGGCAGACCAGAAGGTTCCTTCTGTTTCACATTTATCTCCCCAAACTGGACTTTCTCAAACACCAGATGGAGAAAACAGATAACAGGCACAGATGCTGCTCTGCAGGGAGGGAATGGCTCTGGGTGAGACCTGCCACGCACCTCTGGCACCCAGCACAGGTCCGGACACTGGGGCCACCCCCACAGCCTGGGAGGGTGCTGACTCCAGGTGGGCTCAGCACAGCACGATCTCCTCCCTAGAACAAGCTTTCTGCCGTATCTAAAATTGGCTCCCACAGGCTCCTGCCATCACCAAAGTCATTGGTACAACATGTTCTGCCACCACAGGCTCTTCCCAAACTCCCACTCAAAAACCCCCATACTGTGTGCTATGGACCCCACAGCTCCCACTCCCTCACGCACTTGTCTTTTCTTCTGGTGATTAAACAGAAAAAAGAAAGTAATTCAGGATGACCAAAGTAATTTTTTTTCTTTGCCAAATTTTAAAGCCCCAGTAATAATCTGGGGCTGAATGAAACATTTTGTTTGGGCTGAAGTGAAGCTTTCATTTTGTTTGTAGGTGGCTTCCCCCTCCACACTGGAAAAAAAAAAAAAAAAACCTAGAAAAATTTCAAAATGAAATGTCATCTTGAAACAGATGGCTGAAAGGTTTCATTTTGAAAATGTCAAAATCAAACTTTTCAGTGTTTCACTTTTTTTTTCCCAGCCAAAGCCACTTGCTAAATACAACCTGAATTCGTGAGCTGAGTCTGTTGACTGAAACCTGAATTTTTTTGGTGCATAAGCTGTTCCCACAGAGCCTTTTTTTGCAGGCCTGCACACGCACTCCATGCTGTGACCCCACTGCAGCCGGGGGACGCACATGGAGTCAACGGGAACAGTGACCCGGGGCACGTCCTTCTCCAAGGAAGCGTCCCGGGAAAGGAAAGCGAAAGGCCAGGACTTACCGTGGCAGCAGCTCTCTGCAGCTCCGCCGCGGGGGCTGGCGGGGGCTCCCGTGCAGCAGGGGCAGAGCCGGGTGCTGCGGCCCCGGGCGCGAGGGACAGGGTGGTCCTGCCTGTCTCATGGGACCCAGCTCGGAGCAGGGGGCACCTGGCTCAGCCCCAGACACACAGCCCTGCAAGACAGGAGGAAGGGGACAGCGTGAAGAGGCGCCGAGGGATCTCTCCTCTCCAGGAGGGACTGCTCACTCCCACCGCTGGCCATCGCTCCCTGCAGGGAGCCCACCCCGTGGCAGAAAGGGCTTTGCTCACCTTGCGCCAGGAGCGACGATGGCCATCCCAAAACTGGTCAAAACCAGATTCCAGGGCTGAGGCCTAACTACCAGGTTGGTGCTGATCAGATCTTACCAACAGCAAATCCCACAGCCTCTCTCCCATGCCCTGGGTGCCAGTCCCCACAACTGCCTTGTGCCAGCACCACTGCCAGGTGACTCCATCCCCACACACAGATGTCTGGGTGACAACGTGATAATGGAGGACAACCACACACAAGGCTCTCACTCAGCAAGCAGGAATCAGGTTTTGATTGCCAAGTTCAGCAGTCCAAGAGTTTTCAAGCACATTGCAACACCTCTAAATTCTGCCTTGAATTTGGGGCCTCAACAAACAGAAGCAGAAAGGAAGCATTTTAAATCTGCTTTACACTTGCTATTGATTCCCAAAGAGTGACAGGATTCCCAGGGTACACTGGCAGAAGCACAACAGGCCAGATTCAGGAGTGTGCTCTCAAAAAAACCACCCCAAAGCTTTAATGCAACACAAAATCACAGTTACAAAAATCTGGTTTGTACTCCACCAGAGGCTGGATAAGGAAAGCAGGAGAAGACACCTAAACCCAAAATCCACAGAGTTCAGGTTAGAAACTTGTAGGTTCATTTTCTTTTCCCTTTCACCTCTGGTTCAGCTTAGGGGCAGCAGCAGAGATGCAGCAGGACCATCACCCTTCCAGCACGATCACAAACCACAAAATGCCGAGGCTGGTGCTGGAAAACCTGTTTGTAGGAGATCACCAGCCCGATAGCTCCCTGAAAAGAGGATTAGATGGAGCTTAGACTAAGCATCTCAACAGTATCAACCCATAAGAAGATGCTCAGCCGTTGCCACTGCTAAGGTAACACAGAGACAGATTTATCCACTGAAAGAGAAAATCTTACTTCTGAGAGTCTCTCTCGTCACGGAGAGGGGAATTTGCCAGGTCCTTGGCTCCGTGTTCGCAGGGGCAGGGCAGGCAGGAACCTGCTGGATGGACTCACATGGAACAAGAGGCAGACTGGCTACAAACTCAAGCCTCCTCCCAAGTTCAGGGGGCGGCAATCGGAAATTAAGCCCATCTGTTCCTAAAACATTGCACTAGTGGAGAGGTAAGGAGGCTGAGAATCTGAGCTCCAAAGAAACTAAAAGCATAGAGAGACAGAGTTGCCTGTCAGGGGAGGGATGCTCTGTCTCAGGTTCACCACTGCAATGAGTTTGGGGTTCTCAGCCCAGGCCTCAACTAAATGTCTTGAGCAAGGGAGGTGCTGCCAGCACCATGTGGGTTCCCTGCACCAGCCCACCCTGGGAAAGGGAGAGATGAGGCAGCTGAAGTGCCCCAAATCTCATGGAAAAACTGCAAACGAGGGAAGAATAGATTGCATATTAGGAAGGAATCCTTCCCTGTGAGGGTGGGGAGGCCCTGGCACAGGGTGCCCAGAGCAGCTGTGGCTGCCCCATCCCTGGAAGTGTCCAAGGCCAGGTTGCACAGGGCTTGGAGTGACCTGGGCTAGTGGAAGGTGTCCCTGCCCACAGCAGGGAGTTGGGACAAGGTAGCCCTGAAGGTCCCTTCCAACCCAAAACATTCTGTGATTCCATGAAGGCAAACTGAGGCAGGCACCAGGGATAGAAGGAGCTACCACAGCCAAACCCAGCAGCAGCAATTCCAGCCTGGAAAACTGGCCTTGTCAAATGGAATGGTTTCATAAAGAGTATCAAGTGATCCACCAGCACCAAAGCAGCCAGGTTTTATGTGTTTGAAAGGAAACACAGCCTTTTTTCCCCTCCCTCTGAGCCCACTTTTCCTTTTAAGTCCCCTCATTTCTTTTCTACCCCAATCTAAACCAACCCTGCTCTCAAGCCCTTGCATTTCTGCCACATTCACTCAAATAATTTCAAACCAAACCTCCACGTTTTCCTCTTCTCCCTTGCAATAACAATGCTAAACCAGGAAACTTTTTTTGCCCAGTTCCTGCTAAAAGCCAGCACAGCAGGGTGTTGGCTGGGAGCAGAGGCATGGGAAGCAGCAGCCAGGTGGGATTCGGAAGCGCTGCCTCCAAAGCACCTCTTGGTTCCAGGATGTTCAAAAAAGCAATTTTTTGCAGATCCTTTATCCCTGAGAGATGGAAATAACAAGGGAGCAGAATTGGATCAGGCATGGGGAGACAGACGGATATTTAAGAACCGATCCTGAGCAGCACTCAGGTTACCCAGGGTCAGGGCAGCGAAAGAGGAAGGGATGATTCCTCCAGCATCAGGAACAGGGCACGAGTACCGAGTCCCCCATGCTTCAGGTAGTAACAACTCAGTTTAGCCAAGAGTATTTATGAGTATTGAGGAAAAAAAAAATCCACACCACAGGGAATAACAAGGCTTTCTTGTGGCTGGCAGCTGAGCAGAATAAATCTATCCACTGGGTATAAATTGTTTAAGCAAAAAAATCCCTCTCAACTGGAATATTTTGCAAGAAAAATAGCAACAAAAAAAGAAAGAACTCTGAACCTTCATCATTTCTCTCCTCAAGGTCAGAGCTGTTATCCTCTTTTGTGAAGGAGAAAAAAACCACCTTTCACCAGGAAGTTTAGCCAGAAGAATTGAAACATTTAGGATGTGAGTGCATTACTGCCTGGACTGACCTGCCCAGCTGGACTAAACTAAATCTCTCTATTTTACAGGGAGTTATCTTTCAAAAGCAAGTGGTGGGGAGGCTGAGACACCCAGGGTAAAGGAGACACCAGCCCCTGGGACTACAGCAGTCAAGGAGAGCGCTGTGTGTCAGAGCTCAGGATCCAGAGCCTCTCTGGTTATTATGCAGAGGCTGTGCTAAGGTTGCTGCTTTAGTGCACTGCAGGCACTAAATTAAGGGGACATTTACAACCCACAATGCAGAGAAGCAGCTGCTAAAGGTGGCCATGGTGAGTGACTTCACCTCTGGGTGAAAAGCTCTTTGAAAGAAATCTCAGCCACAAGGAATCAAGATGGGAAAACAAACCCTTGCTTCCACTCACCGCCCTGCCAGGCAATGCCAGAACATCTCCGGGCACCTCGGGCAACTGGGGACCAGGAGCAGCCTGCTCTGCTCGCACCAGCCAGGGTTTGAGACTGCCCTGTTTGGAGGGGATGCAAAGCCCACAAAATACTGAAGCTTCACCCAGTTAGCAGAGTTCTCATGTGACACCGCACCATCACCACCAGGACAACACTCCAAGGGATCTGCCCCCCAAACACACTCCCAGACCAATCCCTGCCCAGACTCCACGTGACACAGACCAAGAAAGCAGCTGCCTACAGCATCAAGCAGTTTCTGCTGGCAAAACAAGTCCTGGTGCCTGCTTTGGGCCTTTTTAACTGCACTTGACAGCCAAGCAGGCTGGGGCTGTCAAAAAGGGGGTGACACATGGTGACAGCTCCCGTGGCTCCTCCTGGGAGCAGTCAGCACTGCTCCCTCCCCCCTCCCACACCCATGCCAAGCCCAGCTCACCAAGGCTTTCCACCCAGCACTGCTCCTTCTTCCTCCTCCTCCATGCTTGGCAGGAATAGTCAATTTCAGCACAGGCCAAAACCCAGTGTGCTGGCACAGATGAGCCAGCCCTGCCCTGTGCTTCCCCTCTTCCAGGGTCCTGTGGAAGTACTCAGCTTGTTTCCTGATGGAAGTCACCAGGAGGTTTTCCTCACAGGTCCAGGGACGTACTGTACTGTGCTCAGCCACGCAGGGAAGGGGATGGCTCTCGGTGGGAGCTGGCACAGGGCCCAGAGGCAGCCACCTCCTGGAAGCGGCCAAGGGAAGGGGAAGCAGAGGAAGAGCAGAGATGATCTGACACACATGCAGGCAACATGAGGAGAAAAGGCTTCACTGGGAGTGGATCTCAAGGTCACAGCACACACCTTGGCTTGTGTTGAGAATTCCACGTGCTGCATTGTGAGCTCAGCTGTGGAGGGGCTGCAACTGGGAGCACTTCTAACCAAGCAGAGGAGGCAGCAGCAAAGAGTGGGAGCACACCCATGACACAGCCAGGGTGCTGGGCTCCAGGGAGACTGGCCCACGGCAAAGCACAACTGGCATCATGTTGACAACCCTGCAGATCTTTCTGAGAAAGTTAACTGAATGAATTTACACCTAAATCCCTCCAAGTGCGGGGCGTTTCCTGCCTGTAGGGATTTACAGCCACTACAACCACCTCCTGTTTGCTTGGAGGTACCACGTGTTGGAGAGCTTTTAACTTTCAGTCACTGGGACCAGCCCAGGCAGCGCCCATGACCCTTTGTGCAAATGAGCAGTGACATCGCATGCAGGCCCAGGCACTCTGGGAGCACCTCTTACTCAAAGGGATTGCTCCAAACACCCCTGTCAGGAACAGATGGGAGCCTCAAGGAGACTTCTGCTGCCTGCCAGCAGAGCCAAGACCCTGCAGCTCCCGTGTCTTTGGGAACCACATGCCTAAGTGTGTCCAGAGTTGCTACACTTGACAAAGGAATTAGCCAGGGACAAGTTCTGGCCTCTGTTGCAGAGCAGGTCAGACCAGAGTCATAAATCTACTCTTCTGGCCTTTAAATGTGCAACAGGTGGAATTCAGAGGTCTTGAACTCCTCTGATAGATGAGCCCTGAGCCTGGAGGGCTGCCCAGAGCAAGGGATCCTGCCATCTCAACCCAAAGCCTCCAAGTAAGCACGTCGCAGGGTGAGCATCCGATGAACTACAGGGAAGCCAAAGTCACAGCCAAGGCCAGTTACAGGAATAGAATTGGCTCAGACTGAGTAAATGTAACTTTCCATCACTTTGCAATCAGCCATCCATCCTGGAGGCCAGCTGGCTGCCATGTCAGAGCACCTCCCATCCATTTCAACTGTCCTGAGATTGCCGATGCTTCACAAGACTAGCTCAAGAAGGCTTGGGAGAGTTATTATCCAAAGCCAGGTGGGCTGGACTTGACCCAAATCTTAGCAAGTGATTAGAATGATTGGCATTTTTTTGGAAAGCAAACTGCTGTGCTGTACCTGCCATCCATCTTCAGAAAACTATTAACTGCACAATCACCAAACCGGGCACACCTGTAAGGCTACAAAAGCCCTTGCAGGCTCATGAGGCTCATCCTCACCCACAGCTCTGGGACCAGCCACCCCTGTAGGCTCCAAAAATGGGGTGCTTTGGCCAAGATGCTCTCCTTGAGCATCGTGGTACCACACCCAGACAGCTCTCACTGCAGGATCAAGGATGGGATACTGAGTCATGGGGATGAGTGTTGAATCGCTGGACTGGGATGACTTTCACCCTGTGGGTGATGTGATGAGCCTGTTCTGGCTGGGAACAGATTGTCACAAAACTGCCTTTGCTGAAGATCTGGAGTCAGGTCTTATCCGGGCTCCTCTGCTGCAATGGGACACTGCAACACCACCAGCCAGCAAGGTATCCTTCTCCCCCCTTTGACTTCATATGCCAAAAATAGGCTATTTTCTTTCAGAGCAAAGGACACTAACGGCAGCAGCGTTTCCAGGTGAGCAGAGCACAAGAGCAGCTACTAAACAACACCAACCAGATCCCAGCCTCTGCCCAGGGCAGTCCCCAACCCCACCATATCCCACATCCCCTGCTAGTGCTGTTCCCACACCAGGGCAAGGTCAGGAGCAGGCAACGCTGCTCCCAGGCACACTGGGATCTCAGCCCACCTTTCCTGCATGGCAGGGCAAGGCAACTGCCTGCTCACTTCTGGTTCAACACCAGAACCCCAAACTCAGCTGTTTCAGGTTTGAAACCTGAACCCAGCCCCAAAATTACAGATAAGGGAATGGAAGAGAAGAAGCCATGTTCAATGGATCAGAACAGATCCAGCACCCCAGATCTATTTGTTGCAGTTTGAACCACATTGCCCCAAGGACTGGCAACCCAAGATTCACAGACTGCGGACATTGTGTGGACTCAGTACTATTCTGCATATCCTTGTCCCTGGAGAGTCCATTATCCAGGAACCCCTGAGAAACTCAGAGCGGTCATACAGTTTTATGTCCTGCCCATTATGTCCAACCCATGCCAAATGCTCAGCTGGGGCACCAGCACAGGAACTGCCAAACTTGCTGCACCAAGAAGTTGAACTATGCTTAGATAGGGATCCCAAACAGGGTAAAATCTGCATTTAATACCTATTATCCTAACATCTCCCCATCTGTCCACATCCCTCACACGCCTGTAACTGCAGCATGCCAGGGCTGCCTCATATCAATGGCACTTTAATTTCATCATTCCCAACTTATTTAGAGCAATTAGGAGGCAATGAGCACACGCCAGGGGCCAGGACGCACTTGAATAGCATCCAAGGGTTACCGCAGTATCACAGGAGACTTTCAGATGGAATTATCAGCCTGAAAAAAAACTTAAATAAAAAGGAAGGCAGTCCCCAGAGGGAGGATAAGGTTCTTCTTGGTCCTATAGGTCCCTTTTTAATTTGAAATCAACTGACAATTATAAAGAAGTGATAGCCCTCATTTAATTAGCAAGAGACAGCATCTCAGGTTGGAAGACAGAGATAGATGCTTTGCCTGGGCAACTGGCTGAAGAAAGGATCAGGAGAACAAGGCAGGGATTCCTGCAAGGGCAATTGCCTGGTTCCACTTCAGGCAAGCAGGTTTTGCTGTTGACTTCTCTGGGAGAAAAGGCAAAAACCTGAGCCATTTTGGAAACCCTGGCTGGAAAGGCAAAACACAAGCTGCTTGTCCCTAGTGATTTCTGCTGGGCAGTGGGAGCAACGCACAACGCCAATGCCACCAAGCCAGCTACCAAAAAAAGCCACCCAGCCTGCAGCCCGGCTTCCCAGCAGCCCCATTTCACAGAAGGCAGGTGAGGTGCCACAGGAGGGGACGGCTCCTCACTTCTGATTTAACCACATGCCCACACTCCTCCCGCACAGGCTCTTTAAATGCCTGCCTGTGTGAGGAAAGCAATGGCCTATTTTCTTCTGAGCAGCTCAGTACAGCCTCCACCTCAGAGCATGGCGCACACAGGTCTTATTTAGGATGCTTCAGACACATCCGGAGGGACTCTGGGAACAGTCTGTGGAAAGAGAAGACTGAGTGGGCAACCTGAGTCACTTCATTGCTTACAGAAGTGTACACAAGCATCTTCCATTTGAGCAAAGCCCAGCACAGCTCTGTTGGCTCTGGGGACCAGAGGGAAGTGCATCTTCTCCAGCACACTCCGCCGATGCAGAATGACTGCACACCACCTTTCTCATCCAGGCTTGCAGAAAGAGGGATCATCCCCCCACAGCTACGTTCCAAACCTCTGATCCTGGCAATTCCTCTGCAGCACCGGGAGCTGCTCTAATCTGCTCTGATGGGTGAGGTCTGCAAAGGAGATTAGCTTCCTCCCAAGGAGGAGGAGCAGCACAAGGCATGTGAGGGGAGAGGTGCAGTGCACATGCCCTGGGAGGGATATTTTTTACAGCTGGCTGCAAAACTCAGCTCTGAACCCCTTGCCAAGGAGCCTGGCTCACGCAGACAAATCAGCACCATCCACTGCACGTGGGGAGAAGGAAGAGATAAGCACAAGAGTATCTGGAGACCCCAGTCCACAGACAAAACACATCCAGCCTTTACCTTGAGTCCTGTCCTCAAAGAAGTCACTTTAAGCTGTCAAACAAGGGCCTGTGCAGAGACCCCATAAACTGGGGCTGAGAAGGATTGTGCTGAGGCAAAGCCATGCCCTGCCCCTCACATTACTTTTCCTCATCAGTGCTGGTAAATGGTGCTGTTGGGGCCCTAAAAGCCCAAAGCCTCTGCTCATCAACCTAGAGGCACAGCCCAGGTCACACAGGTGAGCTCACCCTTCCAGTGAACCTCTATCCATGACAGGAGAGCAGCCATGGGCTCCCCCCTTATCTCACTTTTCTGTTCAGGCTGGTTCACAACAGCACCACACAACATCAGCTCTGTGGTGTCTGCCTGCTTGGACACCTTGAGTCAGCTCAGAGAGAAACCCTTCTCATTACTGCTGCAAGATGCCAAAGGCTCCTGCTTCTGCCCTGCAGTGACCAGCAGCACTCCAACCTCTCTCCATTCATTTCCCATGGGATAAAAGCCACAAAGTGGCATCCAGCACAGGCAATATTATCTCACAGGACTACTGATGGTGTCAGCAACCACATGCACAGCAGCTCCCTGGGGCAGCAGGGAGGGAGCTCGTGGGAATCCATGGAAAGTGTCAAAATATGAACTGCTAATAAGATGTATTTTCAAATATCACCATGTTATGATCTATTGATCTCAAACTAGAAACTTGACTTTTTCTGTGTAACATTAATTTATGTCACTTGCACATTCTGGGAACAGCAGATTGAATGAGTGCCATTACACAAAAATTAGGTATTGCAGTTATTAAGTGCCAGGGGCCCAAATTGTCAGGGTGCTGAGGAGTCAATCCAGAATAACAGCAGCTCCACAACCCACAGGGAGAACCCATCCACATGGGAGCTCCAGCACCACAGTGCTGTGGTGTGGGACAGGGGCACAACGCTCCCCACAGAACAGGCTTTGTCCTTAGGGTGGCAGCCCTGCCCAGGAACTGCCTACATGATGGGCACAGCTAGGAACAAGAGCCAAGTCCTGCCCTGAATCAGGGGAATGCCAGCCAAGGCAGAGTTTCCAACCCCATCCAACACACAGCCAAGGCCTGATGACACCTCCTAGGCTGGCTAAAGTGCTAAAGAGAACCTGCAGCTCCTCACAGAGGTGATCCAAAACCCAAGAGCCCAATTCTGGTAGGAACTCTAGAAACAAGTTGTCTAGCAGAAGGTTTTCACAAAAGCTGAAAATGCTCCAATGGGACTTTGGCCAAATATTTTGCTCCCTTTTAAAACAGGGCCAATCCACAGTCATTTTTAGTGATCCCACTGCCTGTTTTTCAGAGTGCTCACACAGACAAGCTGTCACCCTTAGACCACTATATCATGGCTGAGAGCATCAAGTGGGGAAGGTGATGGGCTTGGAGAGGAAGAACATCCTTCCTTTGCTCCACTTGAGCTGCTGACGGGTGTGCCAGAGCTCTCTGAATAGCATTACATTAGTGCTGCATAAAAGCAATAAAGCCCTAAAACACCCCATTACATATTTACTGAACTACACATCACACAGACTGTCCCCAGGACACCACACGAACACTTGGAATTACAAAGCCAAGGGCTGTAAAAAGCACCAGGCTGGGCAGGCATCCACAGTGCCCACAGCTGGGGTCAGGGCACATACAGGAGCTGGGCAAACAGCAACACAGCTGTGGGGAGCCCACAGAATAATCCAACCATCACATCTAACCAAAAAAAGCAGCATAAAGCACTGTCTCCTCTGCCAGAAACTTGCCCAAGTCCCAGTTTCTGGGCATAGAGTCTGCAGAAGAATCAGCATCCAGGGTGAGACCTGCTGCTGTGCCAGTGCACAGCCCTGGCTGCTGCCTGGCACCAACGTGCACTTTCCCCCTGCTGCTCTGGTTTCACTCCCAGAACTTAAATTTTTACTGTTAAGCTCAATGAATCGTCATTTCCAAATGCCTCCTGCCCACAGGAAAGGGAGCTGCACGAAGTGCTGTTTGGTATTTCCCAGTAACCAACACTGAGGCACAGGGCTGTCACAAAGCCTTCAGTGTTGCATTGTCATGACCATTTTGGTGAGGTGAAATGGTGTGATGGGTTTTAAAAGACCTTTTTCTCCCTCTGCTCCCAGCACCTGGCAGGCCTACAGCACGTTTCCATAACCAGGCATATGGCAAGATCACGGGCCCTGCTCTGCCACCACAAAGGCCATCAGATGCACCTTGGCTGGGGAGGTGAGGTCCCCACCAGCCGGTGGCCTGTGGCAGAGGACAAGCTGACAGATGTGCCGGGACAGAGCTGAGGACTACAAGGGGTCAGAGACAAAGCGGGGACTCCCCTCTGTGCTAACACTGGAGAAATGGAGTCAATTTAGGAACTTTTGGATGCATGTTCCCCACCCCCCCATAAGGCACAGGTTTGCTGAATCAGCACAGCTTTGCATGAGAGCTTTGCCCTTGTTAGCAAGTAGGAGGGGCACAGGAAAGCCACAGCTGGCTTGGAATGCACTCTCAGCTGCTGGAAATTAGGGATGCACCCACAGCCCCTTGCACTCAGCGGCACCAAGTACCCCCAGAAGGTCTGTGGTCCCTGCCTGTGACACCTGGGGCACAGATCCACAGCACAACACTGAAACTACCTCAAACAGGCCCCTGTCTGCCCAGATCCCTGCTGCTGGAATCATGGCAGAAACCTGCCAGCAATACCAGAGAACACCCTGACCACAGGCTCACCTCTCCCTCCACAGAGACGAAAGCAAAGCCCATGTTCTTAAGGCTTCTTCTGGACAAGGGTTTCTCCAACCCGGCTTGCAGAGGTGCAGCCAGTGTGCCAACCCACCGAGGTCCTGGCACACTGCAAAGCTCAGCCCTGCCCCAGGAGCACATGCAGTGCAGTCAGCACCCAGCTGCAAGCCCACGGCCCCTGCACCCGGGCATACACCCAGGGGCTGGCAGCCAGAGATGCAACGCCTGAGAAGTTTTGTGAGTTATTGTGTCCCCACCAAATAGCTCTGACCTTTTCAATATTCCATATTTTTATTGGCTGCCCATTTCCCCCCAGTCCCCACAGGCTCATTAGACAGTGAGCAGCTCCAAAAGCAGCTCTGCAGCCAATGCTGTCGCACAACACTGAAAAGGTCAGAGACATCGAGGCTGAGCAGAGCCCTCTCCAGAGGGTGCTTATAGAGCAGGACAGGAACACTCCTCAGCCAACACAAGCTGCAGACCAGGACCTGCTGCCCAGGGTCCCTCCAGAGGAAGAGCTCCTGCTGGGGTCTCTGGGGCAGGAGGGTCCTGCACCACACCCATCCTTGCTCCCGAACATACCAGCTGGTGCTGCAAGAGGACCTGCCCACCCTGGTACAGATCCTCCAGTAAAAACCTCTTATCCCAGGAAAGCACAAGCCAAGGCTGTGCTGCTAGAGCAGAGAGGCCAGAGCAGGGGGAAGGCTGCAGACATGGCTCTGACTGGTGCCACAGAAAGGCCTGAGACTGCTCCTTAGGTAGGGGAAAGGACGGAGATCATGTCCCAGAGCATCTGGCACACACACAGGGGACAGAGAAGGCAACTACCCAACGTGATTATCAGCCATCTTTAGCAGATGTAAGGATGTAAGAGGAGACTGTGAGTCCAGGCCTCCCTCAAGGCATCCGGAGAGTGAAAGTAAAAACCAGCCCTGCTGGCAGGCTGCAGGGCAGGGCAAGCAAAGCACGAAGCAGCAGGGACAGCACAGCCACTTCCCTCACAGCCTTTTCATCAACTCCTGTCCCGCAAAGCCACCTTACACGAAATGAAGCATGACTCCCCCTCTGCATAATGCTGGCACTCCCTCTGCCTGCTCCCGAGGCAATGGGGAGCCGCAGGAGTTAACCCTTCTCACAGACAGGGGCTTCAATAGCAGGAGCCCTACTGCAGGGTCAAAACTCACCGGGTGGCTTCAGAAACACGTCCCCTGGAGCACAGGGGTGCAGCACTGGCTGGCTGTCCTTTCAGGGAAGGCAGGCCAGCAGCAGACGGTGCCCTCCCTGATGGGGCACATGCCCATGGCTCCAAAAACAGCAGGAAGAAAGGAGGAGGTGGGAGCTGCAGCCAGGTCCATCAACAGCAACAAAGGAAGCCCCAGAATCCACAGGCTGGAGCTCAAGAAGACGCATCCACCCACGTTGAAGGTCTGGAGAAGAACGAGGGGGGCCAGCCCTGAGGTTAAATAGGGCTCTGAGCAGGGGTGGGGACAGCTCCAGGTGTGGGTAATCAGGGTAATTAGGACAACAACGGCTGTAAACAATTAGCTTGACTGGTGGCAGCTGAGCTCTCAGGGTCCTGAGCTTCTTTGTCAACAGCAAAACGCCCAAAAAAGACCCCGACCCAGAGGCAGAAATAATAAAAGACAGAAATAAAGAAGCAACAGCCAGAAACACCCGAGGAGAGAGCAGGAGAAGGAGGCAGAGCCGCCAGTGGGGGCAAGGGTGGGGGAAGCCCTGGGGATGAACACCGGGGGTTAACACCGCAACAGCTCCTTCCCGGGAAAGGGAACATATCACTGCTCTGGCAACACGTACACAGATTTTTCTAAAATAACGTTAGATTTTTATTTTTTCTTTTTAAAAAGTGGATCTGGGCAAAGGAATGCCTTGACATTAGTGACAGATGGGATGGAAAAATTTCTGTTTGGAAAAAAAAAATCTTCATTTGAGTCACATATATGCAGAAAAGAAAAAAAACTTAACCCCTCCGGGCCCCCTCCAGGGCTGAGCTGTATCATGTCAGCAAAGAGCCAAATCCTGACAGGCTTCAGGGACAGACCCCTGCCCTTCAGGTCACTACAGACCACAGCTGGAAGGAGCAGAGATGGGTCTGCCCTACAAAAAAGGTGTTTTTCTTCCTCGCTGGAAGATGGTGAAGGCAAACGGGCATCCAGCCCTCCGTGTCACACCAGATGGCTTTGCTTGGGAAAGTTGTCATCACGCAGCTGCGGCAGTGGCACGTCCCAGGAGCCACACCGTCACCTTCTTGGCTCCACTTGGCCAAGCCCAGCCCTCAGCGCAGGGACCACAGCGGCCCTCTGAGAGCATCCACCACGTGTTATCGGCGAGAGCTTTGCTCACACTGCAGACACCAGGAGCTTCACAGACGAGCCCTGGGGGGAATGGGCTTTACCTTGGGAAGCACGGCAACACGAGAGCTGTGTTTCCCCGGGGAAGGCGTGGAGAAGGGAGGCGTGAGGGGCAGGGGGAGGGCCAGGATAAGGAGCGGCGCAGGGGAGGGAATTACAAAGTGTTTGCCCTTGTGGCGAAACCGGCTGGAGATGATCTCCCACTGCTCCTGTTTTGACAGCCCAAACGCACTTGCTCGCACAATATCTCAGTCTCGTTAAAGGTAATTACAGTTCTTCCTGTGTAATGAGATGGTTTTTAAAGGCCATTCAAAAGAAATTTTCTATAATGAGGTTAAGGGTTTTATGGTGTTATACATCAAGGGAGCTGGTAATTGGTCGGATCCAGGCAGCATCCTGAAGCAGGGAGATAGGAGGTTCTGTGAATAATAGGCTAGCACGGAGTGCAGAGTCTCCAAAGCGTTTTGGTTCTGCAGAGGAGGAGGAATAAAAGTGAAAGAAGGAGGAAAGAAAAGAGAGAAAGGAAAAGGCACAGAGTTGGATGCTTCCAGCTCCTGACTACTGTGTCTTCTTCCATCTTGCTCTGAGTGGGTTTTGAGGAGCTTCATGAGTGAAGAAGGCACAGTGTGTGTGTTTCCTGGCTGGGAGGTACTGCTCTGCTGGTTGGCACAGGGTGGCGGCCGGCTTGGTCCAGGGCAGGCAGTGGGACGGGGCAGGCAGGGCCTACCTGCACAAGTGGGCATGGCTGTGAGAGGTGGCTGACGCAGACTTGCAGCCACCCCCACCCGCTCCACCTGGAGGGAGGGAGAGCAGAAGGCTGTGACCATGCCGGGATGTCCCTGCTGCACACAGAACATGGCTGAGGTGGGCACAGTGCCATGTGGGTGTGGTGTAGCTCCTGCCTCTTACTTCCCCCCAACAAATCCTTGGTCTCTTCCTCAACCTGTGCAGGAAAAATCCCCAGCAGACCTGTCTCGTAGCCCTCAGATCAAAGCCTTTCCCTGCTGCATTGCTCCTCGGTTATTATTGCTGTTGCTGCTGCTTCCGCTCCCTCCTGTCTCCTCTGTTCTTCCAGGGCCTCCCAGCAGCAGGATCATTATTCCAGGGCGTTTAGCAGCAGCTCCCCAGCGTAGCTGCCGAAGGCCTGCAGCATTTCTCCATATTTAGAAGCAGCTGATGGTGGCTCAGACACTGCTGTGGGTGAACAACAGGGAGCTGAGCTGGAAGAGTGGCTATTTTGGTGCCACCCCCAGCCCAAGAGCTGCAGGCAATAGCAACTCCATAGGAAAGCTTCTTCCCTTGGGATCTTCAGCCCACTTGTTCAGCTGGAGTGGCATCAGAGAGACAAGCACCTGAACTCTGGGCAACTTGAGTGCTCCTCTGATTGAAAAATCAGCCTGTAGATGTGCGGAGGTTCACCCACCACTTGTGCTGGTGATACTGGAGTGGTCAGACAAGTGTGCTGGAAATGGCAGGGGAGGATGCTCTTTGCATCAGTCCCACCTTCCCTGGGGGGATGGCTGGTGAGGAGGTCATGACTGAACCCCAGCTTCCCGTAAAACCTAAATGTGCTGTTCCTGCACAGCTGAACCTCCTGTGAACTTCATAAGGTATTTGAGTAGGGTTTTGTTTGTTTTAGTTTTCCCAAGGGTTACCTGCCCACACACCCACTGTAGAGTCCATAACTTGCCCATAGCCAGGCTGAAGCTCTTGACTGTGATCTCACATCACAGTGGGGCAGTGGAATTGACTTCCCAAGGCATGGACTAACTCCAGGACATGTGGTGCTGGAGCTAAGTCCTTTGAAAACATGGCACAGCTGGAGGTGGGAATTTGCGGGCAAATCTGACAACATCCTGAGCAGATGCAGCTTTGCAGCACTGCACTGTGGCTGGAGGAGCTGCCCTGGGACTCAGACGCCTAATTTGGCTCCGTGGCCTTATTCCAGTCTGAACTTCCCAGTGCTTTTTTGCCCCTGTCTACCACTGTAAATGGCACAAAAACTGCTGGACCCTCAGGAAACAGTTTTTAATGGCTGGAACTCCCACCTCCTGCTTGGCTGAGGCCACCAGCAGAGGTTGGAGCAGGAAAACCTCTGATGACCTTGTCAGCAGACACGGTGGAGGGTGTGTAAGGAAGGCCCACATCTCATTTCTAAAGTGAAAGTCCCGTGTTTGAGCACCTACAAACTCCATCTGGGAAACAAGAGCAGGAAACATCCCCCAAGCCCTTGGTTTCAAACCACACTAAAGTGCATTTTGCAGATGCCACCAGTCGTGGGTAACATTCATTACTCGCCTTACTCTGCCTGAGGAGTTGCATTTAATATCCTGCCTATTTATGTTTTTTAAAGACCAATTAAATATTAAAGGCATTTATCAAGGTTTAACGCTGCAGTGAGTCCAACAGCACGGATGCCAGCGATGCCAGTGCTTGTGGTTTCTGTGGGGAGAGGCAAGCAGAGTTATGGAGCTGCTTGGCTCCATGGCAGGGATGCGGGTGGCCCAGGGGGACTCAGGAGGGGACACTGGCACCCTTTTCAGCTCCAGGTCTCTGCACAGAGAGCTGGAAAAGTCCAAGAAGTGCCCATTCTCAGGATGCATCCCCACCCAGGGTCTAAAGCTCCTTGTCATGTACCAAAACCTTCTTCCACTCTGCTCTGGAAACCTGAAATCACAGTAGCTGGTTTGGGAATTTGTCAACTCACTGTGTTTTCAGCAGTAAGTACCAGTTTGTTGAAATTCAAAGCCTCCCAAAAAAGGGATCAATTGTGACAAATTACCCCCTTCACAAAAATCCTGGAAAAAGGCTCAGAAAGTCAAAATGTCCCATTTTTGACACATTTGAAATAAGAAAAGAATCAATTTTTAGGTTAATAAATCTAAGGTAATTTATAGTTTGCAAAAAAGTAGAAACGAAAAGCAACTATCAAAATGTTTTGAAAGCATATAAAGAAACCCTTATTCAGTGGAATCAAAAGGGGGGTTTTCAAGATTTTTTTTTTTCTTTTACTGCTATTGGAATTTTTCCTCTCTGCTGCTGGTGGGAACTCACTTCTTTTTTACCTCAGGAACTGCAAGGGTGGAGAGATGCTTCCTGAGCCAGTTCTGGCCGTGCTCACATGGCCTCAGTTGGATTATGGCTGTAACAGCCTTTCCCAGATGCCAGAGGCCTCCAGAGGCTCTGGGTGTGCATGTCTGCAGACATCCAGCCCTTTCCCACTCGGAATGCCAGCCCTGGCACAGCGGGGGAGGGAGGGAGGGAGAGCCATCAGAACAGCTGTCACGGTCATGATGTGCTGATGGCAGGACAGAGTGCTGGGTACAGCCTGCGAGAAGGTCCCACGGAGCCCTGGCTGTCCCCATGCTCCCCTCAGCGGGCAGAAGGACAGGCAGAGAGCCTCTGGAAGCAGAGCAGGTGATGGTGCTAAGTGGGGAGCAGATAAGGGGAATGCTTTCCTTGCCCTCCTCGTCTCCCTCAGCCTGGTTGGGTGCTGTGTCCCCCCAGATCTGCAGCATTAGACCCCACGGTGGAAACCAAGACCAAACTCTTAGGCAGCATAAAACCTACAGGCTTAGAAAAAGGTCACCACCCCTCCGTCACATTTGGCTCCCTCGTGGCTGTCCCACCCAGGGCCCTGTGCCACCACTGGTGTCCCCGTGCTTTGGGGTGGGCTGTGCCAGGTCTGTTTGGGGCTGGGGAGCTGGAGTGCAGAGGGGCTTTGCAATAGGCATCTCTGCAGAGATACAAGCAGCAGAGAGGGAAAATAAGCTGATAGGAGTAAAGGAGGCCGAGATAATGAAGCAACAGCCCATATTTCCCTGATGAGTGACAGGTACCCTGTTAGGGGTACAGTGAGAGAGGGAGACAGCCAGTCCCTCCCTCTCCCCGCACACTTCTTCCCCCTCTGCCTCCCTCCTCCCCTGCCCTGTTCCCCCTGAATTTATCTTTCATCCAGAATAACGTCTCTCTTCGTAAGGAGAGAATTAAATATTTCACGAGACTGCAGTCAATCTTGCAGGGCCCTTCTGTTGACATTTCAAACATATATTTGACATTGCTTTCTCATTCCCTCCTGGTGGAGCAGGGAGCTCTCCTAAAAACCCTCTGCAAGGAGGGGACACTGTGGCCTGTTCCAGCCACCCTCATGGGGAATGAGATGGAGGGAGCAGCCCTTTTATCTCCCCTCCCTTTCCTTCTCCCTCCCTCTCCCTTCCCAGTTCCCCCAGACTATGGGCAGCCCCTGTCCTCTGCTTTGTCCCTTCCTTCCAGCAAAAGTTGAGCTGTCTCCTAGCTGTGCCCAAAACAGGACCTAAAAGCCACCGGTTCAGCAGTGCTGAGGCTTTGATAAGGCTCCATCCTGAGAGAATCCCAGCCCCTCTGCTGTGAGGTACCTGTAACAGCTCTTCCCTTGTGGGCACAAGGCAGAGGTCACATGAGGAAGAGGACGTAGGCTGGGGTTCCATTCTGCTGCCACCCTCTACGTGTCCAGTGGACACTGAAATCTGTAAGGAGGTTGATAAGAAACCTTCTCGCCCAAATCTACATCCTCTGCCACCAGAGAGAAGAAGGCTTGAGAATCATGAAGACAGTGTTAAGCAGCAGCAGCTACAGGGTCTGATTGCTCCATGAGAGGAGTCAAGGTCGCCTTGCCAGCCTGCTGGGAAAGGCTGGGAAACTGCCAGGAAAACCCTGGAGCTGTGCCATTCCCCAGACTCCTTGCGCAGGGAGTCTCCCTCACAGCTGGAGCACCAAAGGGTGGGGAACCCTCACCCCCACGCAAGAAATAAGGGAGAGGAAAGGTGGAGGGACATCCCTGTTCCAGCAGCAGCACATCCAAGTGCCTCTCAAGCATGTAAGCCATCTTCAAGAGCTTCCCAGGTGCCAGAAACCCCAGCTGCTCTCTGGGATGCTTCCAAAGCCTCCGGTGTCCCTCTCACATCCCAGGAGGCACAAGGCTGCGGCACGCTGAGCGCTTGCAGCAGGGCTGGACAGGGTGGGGGGCACGTTCCCACTAGCAGGGTGCCACATGCAAGCTGTCACTCAGTTAGTGCTTCTCTGGCAACTACCCCCAACCCCTGCAGCCCCTCACTGTCCCCTCTCAGCCTGCTCGAAAGAGAGGGGGAAATGGAAAAACCATCCCCGTGGCTCTTCTGTGTCACCTCAAAACAAGGAGGTGAGGACAAGGAGCCACTTTGCAGCAGAGACACAAGGTGATGTTTCCAGAGCAGAAGGAAGATCACCCTCAAAGTCACACCTCTGACCTAAGGCATCCACTGCTCTTTCCATTCCTTCCACTAAGATGAGCCCCACAGTGAAACTGGGAAACTGGGAGAATCAGAATTGGTTACGAGGAAGGACCCTGACTGCTTTTATACCCCACATCCCATCCCCAGGATGCAGCTTGTGGGGCCTGCATGCAGGTTACTGCTCTCCAGGCACAGCAGCAAATCACTGCAGACCAGAGGGAGAAGGAAGGTTCAGAGTTCTTCAGGAAAACTGGATGGATTTGCAGAGCATTCTCCTATTTAATGAGGTTTTACAAATTGTTTCTAAGGTTTCTACAACTCCTCCGGTGTGTCAGTTGAACAAATCCCTTTCTTCTTTTTAACTTCTGTATTTAAAGATACATTTAATCTCCCTGTTAAAATATTTCCCAATTCCTAGTAAAATTACAGAACTAAGATTTTCGTCTGGCTCTACTGCTCTGACTCAAACTCTTGCTGTAACCTTCTTTGGATCACCAGAGGTTGATGTTTGCAGATCAAAAGGAAATATTTATGACCACTGGTGTTTCCCCTAGAAACACCCACGACCCTCACAAGCTCACGGATTGAGATCCAATGACTCCAAGTCAAAGCCAGGCAATTCCAGGCTGGGAAGAAGATACCAATGGTTAAGAGCAAAGGAAATGGAGTAACAGAGCTGTTGGCTGAAGAGCACGATCTTCTGCCCTGCAGGGACTCTCGGCCCAGTGCAGCATTGCCAAAAGCAAAGCTCTTCCCCTGAGGATGCCACAGGGGCCCTCGGTAGGGCAGCAGGACCAGGGCCCCCTACACATGCACTGGGGACCACAGGTCCAACACAGCCACCACAGGGGCCCAAAGCCTGGCCGAAGCCCTGCAGTGAGCATCAGGCAGGAGGGTGAGCTGAGATATCACATTGATTTCTGCTGGCATTAGAGCTCCAGGAAGAGAAAAATACCTTACGCTGCAAGGAAGCATTCTGCAGTGAAGCGGTTATGTGCCAGTTCCCTTCCCTGCTAATTTTTGCTTTGTCAAAGCCACTGGAAAGTATTTCTTACGACTGACAAAGCAGTGGGATTTATGAATAGGCAAATTAAGAATAAAGAGGGAAGAAATAAGTCTGTTGATAAAAAAGCTGAATAATTCAGTTGAGGATCAGTTACTTGAGTCGATTCCCCCAGAATTTGAATGAAATAATTTTTACTTAAAGTAAGTTTGTCTTTTGGTTTGAAACCCTGCGAGCCGGAAAGCAACATATTTGCATTTTGCTTTCCAATACATAAACCGAGACTTCATTTTGTAGGCTTTCTTGTTGAATAATCTGCTCTAATTTAATTGGAATTTGAATCCTATAAAAAGCATTTTCTACTTAGTTTTCTACTGATCTTGGGTATTGAGATTTTGTGATCTGAAAAAGCAATACGTCTGCATGTGCTGATTACCATCCTCAGAGGAGCTCCATTGTTTTTGTGTTTTCTGCTGAATAATCTGTTGAATCTAAAATGTAGTTTTGACTTAGCTCCTTATTGATATTTTTATTTTAAAATGCTATGATGTGAAGAGCAATTTGTTTGTATTTTCTGCTGGGAAGTGTTTTCTGTTGAGGAATAGGAGAGCTGATTCTGTCAATGTTTACAGGAATAACTAAGTCAACAGAATTACTCACACAATTAGCTTTACTTGGCCCTCATGGCCAGATACTGAGACATTTAAAATGAAGGTCGGTGTCTATGGGGCAAGTGAAGAGGGCACAGCCACCTCATCTTCCTTAGCTTTTACCTCCATCTTCAGCTGTCGAAGTACCTAAGGTCGCTGGACTCAGTGATACCTGGAAGTCCCTTCCAACTCAGGATACTCTGTGATGTTGTATGATACCTTTATAATTCTAGCCCCAAGTTCATAATTGTATAAAAAATGGGAGGTTGGAATAAAATAAGCGACAGTAAGGTTTGGTTTTGTTTCTGGATGCCCAGGAAAAGCCACTTGCTCCTGCCTGTCTTGGAGCAGACAATCCCAGGGCATGGGGACATCCCAGCACTGAGCTCAAGACCAGTACTCAGACACACCAGAACTGAAACCAAGGAACTGTAGGCACTGAAATCCCCCTGCAGGTCTGGGACAAAGCCCTGTGTGGGAAAACCAGTCCTGTCTCATCTATCAGCCTCACTGAGCCAGGCCCTGTACATTATCTTTGCCATAGCTTGTAGTGCCTAATCACTACCAGGCTACGTACAACCTGGCACATCCTTTAATCACAGCAGCAATCATAAGAAATTAAAATAAATTTATATATGTAATAATCACTCAGCCCTGGGTTATCAATAATACACAAGCAGCTTGTGAGAGAGCAGGCGGATGAATGAATCCATACCCCATCCCCGCTCTGCCACAGCCGATCAGAATTCCCAGCAGCAGGCAAGCACTGCTACCCGAGCCGCTGCTTGGAAACAAAACGGACAGCAGGAGGGCTGGGGGGAATATAGCATTTCATTCTGTGCATCAACAGAAATGGATTAATATAAGACAGCGATCCTCTGAGCAATGGCTGGGTAAAATATCACCGTGAGGACAGGAAAGCTACATTGACCGTGAAATAATTCCAAAGGGCAATATCATAATTTTGGTATCCCGTCTGTCCCCTGGGTGTTATTTCACCACTCCTGTCATCAAAACAATGCTACAGACCAAATTCACAGCACTGGAGACTGGCAGACTGATTCTCCCAGCCAGGCTGTCACACTGATGGGTGTCTGGGGGTCCCTGCTGCTCCCCTGTGTGAGCTGGGCTACCAGGGTGGAGTCAGCATGGCCTCCGTGGGCACTGGAGATGGGCAGGTCTGCGTGTGGGTGAAGGGCACCAGCTGGATTAGCCAGATGCTGAGGGCATTGTGGCACGACCTTCAGCGGGGGAAGAAAAGACAGATTTGGCTCTCTTACAGGCAGCCACAAATCCCCCTGACCTCAGCGGCAGCAGGGCGGCCGTTCTGCAGGGCACAATTTGATTTCCAGAGTTTAGGAGTTCAATGCCAACTGTTCAGACATGCATAATCCCCCACTTAACTGCAGGCGACCACGTGCTGGCATGGCCCAGAGGCCTTGGCGGGAGGAGCCTGGGATGCAGCCGGCTCTCATCGGATGCAAATCCACGGGAGGGCTATGCTGAGCCCTCTGATGTGCCCCTTGTCCGTGCTGTGGCAGTGAAATCCCTCTCCAAAGCCATCCTGAGAGCCCCTGAGCTCATGGGGCTGCTTGTTTGCCCCAGGTTTGCTTTTCTACCTGCTTTGAGAACCAGATCCTCCTGCTGCATGCCCAGAGCCTGCCATCTCCAGCCGGCACGAGGTGGCCCATCCTCGTGTAACCCAACAGACACCCCAAGCCCCTGGGCATAAGGGGATAAGGAATCACGCTGGCAGCACACAGTCACTGTGCATCCCTGGCACACGTCTGCGCACACCCATCTCTGTAAGACACAGTAGCAGAAAGCCCTGCTCCAGACTTCAGTCAATAAGCAGATGGCTCCCCAGCACTATCATTTTACAACATTACAGCTTCTGCTCTGCTCATGCAGTAAACATTTTCTGGCTTATTGCATGAAAAAGGGTGGCTACCATGGCTTTGCAAAATTCAACATTTTCTACATTATCTTTTTATCAAATACTTTCAGGGTGGAGGGAGGGAAGAGCATTTCTATTTTTGATTTACATCCTGCAGGACAGAGCTTTTTGCCTGGATCCCAGTGGGTTTTTGCTTCTTGTTTGGCTCCTTCCTGATTGTCATAGCTCTGTCACTGTTTGTGGGGAACCGGGAGATGGAAGGCTGTTATGCAGACATCAAGGGGTTGCAATTGCATGCTGGTAAACATGAGAGCAAGAGGGATTTCTGATGGTATTAGAAACCACAAGATATCTGCAGATGTAAGTGTTCCTGGAGGCAGCGGGTCTAGCTGTTAGCAAAGCAATTAGACCTGGTGTTATTCCCAGCCCTGCCGCTGCCCTGTGAGTCACTGCGGAGGAGGGGACGGTGCCTGCGTCCCACCCACCTGGTGGCAGCTCCGTGGCACATGCGGGTCCCTGTAGCCCACCCTCCAGCCACTGCGCACTTCCACCTGGGCCTTACAAGCTGGGGGAAGGGGGAAGGAAATGATCTGGAGGATATGGCACAGTGCCTTGCTTTACATGTACAGCAATTACCGTGCTGGCATTTTCCCTGTGTTCGGAATAAAAATGTCAATAAGGAACAAGTTATTACACCAGAAAGAGGGTGGAAATGGCAAGAGCTCATGCAGGCTCGAGGGCCTGGGCATTACTGCAAATGCTGCCCATTCCTGCTGCGTCCCCTGAGCTCTGGGATCAGGCCTGTCCCTCCCTTCAGCACCATGAGACCGACCCACCTGGTGCTCCCCAGTCCAGCAAGGCACTGGAGTACACCAGGATGGTCGGGGACTGGAGCACACGCTGTACAAGAAGTTGGGCTGTCAGCCTCCAGGCAGACCTTACTGCCCCTCCTCCGCTCTCTGCGATCCTGAGGCTGCTCCAGTAAATGAAAACGTATTTTTCTCCTTTAATGAAACCTTTCTGTCCTTTTTACTTTTGCCTTTTCCTTTCCAAGCGTTTCTTTGGTGCCCTGCTGAGCTTTCTGCCTCCACCAGCCCCTCCAGAGGCCTCATCAAGGAATGATGTTTCCAAAGGAAGCAATGCAATTCCAGACTGAACCTCAGGGTCCCTGCATCCAACAAGGCTCCTGGCAAAGGGCAAGCCCAGAACTGTGAATATCAGACGAGACCCGACCATGACACAGGGTGCAGGAGGAGGATGACAAAGGGAGAGGGATGCTCACAGCCAGAGGAGAGTATGTTTGCTCACACGGAGCCTCGCAGGCAGGATGAGGGCCGAGGCTGAAGGGCAGGAATCTGAGTGCCCAAAGCCTCAGCAGCAACTACAGCCCAGCCCAAGGAGCAAGGGCAAGCAGGGCACCCAAGGCACCCTCCTGACAATGGATGGTGAAATGATTCTGACTGCACCTCTGCTATCCTGCACCTACACTGCCTTCCTCTCCCTGTTTTCAATTATGAAAGCAAAACAACACACACACACAAAAAAAAAAACCCCAAAAAATGCAAAACAAACAAACAACATTTTTTTTTAAAAAAAAAGCCCTCCAGGAATTAATTAATGATTCATATTGGAGCCTTGGCAAACCTTGCTCTGCAGAAGTTCAAAGCAGGAACAATAAGTATTTGGCAAAGAAGGGGCAGTGGGCTCGTGCTTGGCGGCGTGCGGTGCGGAGTGCTGGCAGCATCGCTCCCTCACGGAACCCGACACCTCAGGGACCACAGGAAAGGCTCTGCCAGGCTGCTCCGAGCCAAGTGTCACATCCAGCCCCAGGCATCAGCCACAACCCAGCTGTGAATAACCAGGGACAGAGGCTTGGGGGGAACACGCCAGTGCTGCCAGTGGTGCCTGTGCCTGCCCTGCCTGCCTGGAATGAGGTGTGCCCTCCATCCCACGTGCTCACACACACATGTGCCCTCCTGAAAACCTGGGCCTGAGCCACTCCAACTCCGCATCCTGGAGATTTAGGATAATGAGAGATCTTTAATGCAATTAATAGATGTCATGGGACATGGTCTTGTGAGTCTAGAGCAAATGAGGCTTGGATAATTGGTGCTGAAACACATATATCAGGGAGACGATTTTTTTTCCCCCCGCTAGAGCTGGAGGCTGGAACACGCTGTCGACTGATCCCGTACAAATGTGCTTGGCTATTCGCTGGCAGCAGCTTCCAAAGTTCTGGTGTGGAGCCTCTGCCAGGCAGGCCCGCAACCCTAGCAGCAAACAAGCTGTCATTTGGTTGTTAAAGGAACTGCCTGGAAAGTGGCTTTATCCCCACATGCACGCACGAACACCCGCGCACGTGCTCACGTGCATGGAAGCATCCAACAGGCACCAGCAGCAGCTTTTCTGGTCGTCCTGAGCTCTGCCTACAGGTCCCCTTCACTCAAGGGGGGTTCACTGGGGGTGCAAAGGAACTTCCTCCCAGCACCGTGGCACCCCTGCCCTGTTATGGTCGCAGCGGGAGCAGAGTGGTCCGTCTGCCCCACAGCAGGGGAGGGGGATGCAGCCCATGGCATCCCACCAGAGGGATGTGCCACCTCCCAGCACTGGCCCCAGCAGTGCACCCACAACAGCACAGGACATGGTCCCCCCCAGACACCTCCATCCCTTGGTGTTCTGGTCAAAGCCATAAATAAATCTACCTCTACATTCCCTCAGCAGTACCTCCAAATACCAGACAAGGACACATGCTGCTCTCCCAGATCCCCAAACCTGCTCCAGGGCACATGTAACCAAAAAGCCATGGATTTTCAGAAACTGCCTAATAGAAACCAATATCTGGTTTGTGCATGGTTCCTAAATGAAAAGTCTTGTTTTGCACTGAGCTCAGTGAATCAAAATCACCTGCAGGACAGGATTCAGGAAAAACCCAAGCCCTGGCATTTCACTGGGAAATATTCAGGAATTTTGCTGCAGTAAGGGAAAAAGTATTTAATTTCTCAAGCACGAACCATAATAAAATGTTAAATACAACCTGGATATTAAATTAAAACATAAAAGTCAAAACACATCAAATCAAAGAGACACATTTGAATTTCCTGGACACTGTCAACAGACAGAAGCCAGAATGATTTGCTTCAGTATTCTCCCACCTGAATGTTGGCTCCATGGCTACATGCTGATTCTGATAATGTAGTTAGATAAAAAATACATTTTCCAATGGAAAATTTTACCCCTGAATATCCTCTGCCTCCATTTCCAGAGTGTTTGATGCAGGGGACAGAGGTGATGTCACTCCAGGGCAGGTCCCCAGCAGAGAGGGGACCAGCCTTGAGATGCTGCCCCACGCTTGGCTTGTGCAGGACCAGGGGAAATGGACCCACCCTGCACCCCTTAACGAATGGGAAAGCATCCCCATGGGTTATTAAGCATTTGTGTATGGGTTTGGAAACCGTAGCCATGTCACCACAATATAATTATGGATAAACACAAGGTGGGCCATCAGAGAGCAACAGAGCACAAGGCTGCAAGAAGCGCCCTGCTCCCTTCCCCAGCCTCTCCCAGCACTCCCTGGGAACAATGGAGATGGCACTGGGCAGCCTGAGCCATCAGCTCTGCCAGCCGGCCCTGGGCACTCCTGGCTTGCCAAAACCAAGCTGGCTGGGGACCAGGCTGTGCCAAGGGTGAGAGCTGCCTAGGGACAAATCACTTCTAACAGCAAAAGAGGGAATCAAACCCTGGCTGAGCGCACTCCTGGTTGTTGCTGGGTACCTTCAGTGCAGCCCCAGCCCCTGCAGATGTATCTGTGGGGCTCCAGCCCCTGGGAGCAAACCCACAGCATGAGAGACCAAAAGTAAAGGTGGGGAATAGCATGGCCTTGGTTTACTGCTATGCAGCCCGGTGCTGCTGTGGCAGAGGAAGGGTACCAGGAGATACGCCTGGCTCACAGAGCGTTTAGTGAAGGTCCAGCACTTCATTAGGCAGCCATGGAGCCCTGTGAAGCCCACTTTCCACTCTGCATCAGCAGTGCCAAGGGCACCCGGCTGGTGCCACGGTGTGGAGAGACCAGAGGGCTTTGACCACCACTGGTCAGGGCCCTGGGCATGGGGATGCCAAGCCCTCCTGCCTGGCAGGGCTCAGCACAGGACACTTGTGTCCAGCCCCATGTGCTGCTGGCCCAGGGGTCCCCCCTGCCTGTTGTGCCTGCACCCCTGCCCACTGTACAGCAGTACAGTACCAGAGCCCCCTGAGGGGAGCAGAGACCAGGGGTGGCGGCTTTCTGCAAGGCCAGGGCTTCCCCAGGGCCCTGGGCACCCCATGCTAGCACAGCCCACGGACACAGCCTGGCTCCAGATGCAGAGCAGACAAGGCTAATGCATGCAACACCTTGGAGTCAGAAGTTAAAGAGCAGCTGAGAGGCAGCTCTGTGGCCATCTGCCAGGTGATGCAAGCAGCGCTTTCATAATTCAACAGGCAATAAAGTATCAGAGCAAGGTAAGGCCAGCAGCCTGTCTCAGGGAAGGTATCTTGAGAGCAGGGCTAGCACCTGAATCCTCAAGCCTGCAGGTGAGGACATGCAGAGGGGAAGCACAGATGCCCTGCAAGTACCCTGCAGACCTCACTGCAGGATCGGGTAAAAGCAGGTGCTTCTTTAAAGGATTAGATGTTATTGAGATGAATGAGAACAGGAAATAGAGTTGGACTAATGAAGGCAGCAGTGTGAAAAGTCCTCAGCCCTTGGGGGCTAGGCTGAATAGCTGGAAAGAAGATTTACCTAAGATCTGCCACTTTCTGTTACACTCGTAGTGCAGAGCACGTTCTCCTGCACTGGGGATTCATCGGTTCCGGCTGCCAGTGAAAGGGAGATGGGATGCCTTCCTGAGGGGTTCCTCCTGTTCTGCCACAAGTTGTTGGCAGAGCAAGAGTTCCCTGTGCAAGCAGCAGGGAAGTGGCTTTCTCCAGATGTCATTCCTGCAGAGCACAGTTAGAGGTCCTGGATTTTGTGGCATCACAAAGCCACAAAGAAGGCACTTGGCTGTCCCATCCTGAGGAGCTTTGGAACAGCCTGGGTAGGTCTCACTGGGTGACTTGCCAGACCCACCATGCTCCCCACTCTGCAGGCTGCCTTCCTAATCTCCAGCTCTGCTGACCAATGAGGCATTGGGACCAGTGGTGACAGAAAGAGAAAGAAGGTGGCAGGTGGAAACCATCACTTAAGATATACCCGGAAACCACCACTTAAGATACAGCCCAGCATGGGAATCCCAAAGGCCTGACATTGCCCAGCCAAAGGGTGTTCATAGCTGGCACAGGCAGCTCTCCCGCCCAGGGAGATGGGAAGCACCGGGACAGCCTTGGAGGCACAAGGAGGGTTAACTCACAGCCATGGGAGCAGAAAATGAGGCTCCAGTTATTAGTTGATTTATTGGTCTGTCCTCAGTTGGCACTCAGGACTCAGAAGAAAATGTTCCACTCCAAAGCATTAAGCATCTTCAAAGAGCAGAAGCATTAAAAATTGAAATCATAAAATAGACATGTAAATATAGCAGAGGTAAACGGGGCAGCGAGGAGAGGAGAGGAGAGAAGCGGAGCAGAGCGGAGTGGAGCCAGCCTCAGCCGAGCCTGCAGGGCAAGGGAAGGGCTGTGCCAGGGGGCTGGAGCCATGCTGGGGTGGCTGTGGCCCCCCAAGTTGGGGGGATAACCTGCAGGGAAGCTCTGGATCACTTCCCTGAATGACTGCACTGCTCACCAAGATCTGTGGACTGCAAACACACCAGAGGGCAGAGCTGCCTTGCTGGATGTGTGCAGGAACCTCACCCCACAGCCCCTCACCACCCTCCCCTGGCCTGCACTTGATTTGCTAGAGCCTCTAGGGGTTTTTTACTCCTCTTCTCCCACACCAGTCCTTCCCAAAATACTTCAAATGTGGCAAGAGGCAGTAGGGCTGCCTGCCAGCAGTTCACCACGTCGAGCAAACCCAGTGAAGTCACCCAGCTCTACATCAGGAGTCACAGCTGGATGGCAAACTAATGCTGTCACCTCTTCGGGCCAGGGCTGTTGGTCACATGCAGCACTTCACAGAGTCAGGGACAAGCACTCACTTTCCTCCTCTCCTAGAGGAGCAGGGCAGAACAGACCCAAACTCCTCTGGCCAGCTACCTGCAGGGCAGAAGGATGGTGTCACCCCCGCCAAAGCACCTGCCGAAGGAGACGGCTCAGCAGCACTCCCCAAAGCTGAGCGTGGGCTGCTGGAGGTGCTGGTCTCTTTCTGGGCATAGAGGAAGGGAGGGGAAGGCACTCAATGTAAGTCACTACCCCTGTGTAAGAGTCCCTTGCTGGGCCTGGGAAGTGGGAGCTAAGAACCACTTCACGTGTTGCTCCAGCATCTGGCCCAACCTAAAGCACCATCTGCCAGCAGGGATGGCAAGCCAGGGGAAGGATGTGGGAAAAGGGAGAGTGGGGAGGACACAAAACTTCCTTGCCACAGTGGGAACATGCATCTGGGTGGGGATGGCATTTGGGGACAAGTGTGTGGCAAACCCATCCTCCTTGTGAACAGCAAGTGGTGCCTCCTTATGAACACCAGGCTGCCTGTTGATTATATTTTCAAAGCTACCTGCAGAGATACCAAGCTCTCCCAATTTGCCGCTGCTTCTCAGGAGAGTGATGGATGCTCAGCCCCCCTCCAAACCCACACCAGACTGCTCAGGGGCCTCGAACCTCCACACACAGGAACTAAACACCTTCAAGGACCAGCAAACCAGCCAAAGGACAAAATATGAGGCAGCCACACCAGTGGTCACGTGAGCTCCTAAGCTTTCAAACCTCTGGAAGCACAACCTTCATCTTGGGAAAGGTCTCTGGTGAGGAACTGGGAAATCACCACATCCTCCAGAGTGCTGGAGTCCCCAGAGGGCCCCATCCCACGTGTGGTCAGCAAGAGGGACCCCCACCACTGCCCCTCGCACTCTGGCACAAACCCAGCTCTCTTGGCATCCATACCTGTTTTTCCTCTACACACAATTTTTTCTTAATTGGGAGCTTGTTAATTATCCCAATACTTTGCAGAGGAAATAAACAGCAATTAGAGAAATAAGTGGTATTTTTATTCCCTGGCACTCTCGCAGAGCTCTCTGACGCCTCCCATCCCTAGCTCCCACACGGGCACATGTTGCTGCCTGCTCCGGCGTCGCTGCCCGAGTGCTCTGCTCCGTCTGTTCCCCACGAGCAGGGCACTGTGCTGGTGGGCTGCCTTGCTCTCCCCCAGGGAGGAAGCGTTACTGTGTGAAAGCAGCAGGCTGTCCTGCTCTAATCTGTTTTAAAAGTCATAAATTGCTGAGAAAAGCCAGTTTTCCTGCACAACAGAAGGTTAGCGTGTTTAAAGAGAGCACTGGAACTGTTTTTATTAATCAGAACTGCCATAAAGAAAGCATTTTAATTAACATAATTATCCTGTTTGAGAGAAGCAGCCCGTACCTCACAGATACTTTTCAAACTAAAGATGCGGGCTGTCACAGTCAGTCATAATTAAGCAAAATGAACTGTTTTTCCTTGCTCTGTGTCTGCCTCCTTCCAGCCACATGCTTCCCCTTTCCTTTTACACTCAGTACAAGGTGAGCAGAGACAACACCACGCCATGGGGGTGGCAGGGCAGGTCCCCATCCCTGCATCCTGGCCTCCAGCATGGAGCACTTGGGGTTAAGCTCCATCCAAGCCAGCAGTGCCAACTCTGGGCACGGACCAAGCGGCAAACCATCAACCTGGAAGATGGAGGTGGCTATATAAAACCCACAAGATCTGTATGACTCTGTTTGCAGCACAGTCTCACAGTCAACAGATAAAAGATTTATTCTCATTGAAAAAGACAAAAAGAAAAGCATAAAAAGCCTGGCACTGGGCTGCCTGCCAGCACCGAGGGAGAGGAGCAGATAAGGGGAATAAAAGCTGGCACGGGCAGGCAGCTGTGTGGGTCTGGGTTTCTCTGAGCATCCCAGGCACAAAGCCGGACCCTGGAGGGCAGTGATTCAACCAGGAACTGCGGTCTTCAGCAGCAGCCCTCATCCTTCTCCTCCTGCCTGCTTCTGCCGGCAGCATGAGGCTCCACTACAAGGCTTAGGCAGCATCTTCCATTCCTCCCACCACAGTTACAGGCTCAGGAGCTCCCTTGGCACAAGCCTGCCCGCCCTTTGTTCCTAATGCTGATATCCCCCTTCCGAAGCGGAGATGGGGCACACAGGCTACACAAAGCAATCCAGGCATCACCTCCAAACCCAACGTTGGCTGCTTCAGCCGAGACCTCCCGCACCACCAAGGTGTCCTGGAGCAGGACACAGACCTAGGGCTGAAGGCAGCACCTTCAGCACCCAGCCAAAGCCCCTTAATAGCAGCACCATTCAGTATTTTAGCAGGTATTTTAAAGGATGCTCTGCTATTTGGCAGAATGTGCAGTGGAATAGACTGTTAACAATTTGTGGTTTTAATTAAAATCTCCTTTATTTATAAAAGATGGTTCTGAGTTGACCTGAAATAGCACAGCACTGCTAGAGATGCTCGTGTCACGTCTTGCATTCACACCCAGTGTCATCTCAAAGGGACCAAGGTTGCCATGCTGAGTTCTCAGCCCCGTGTCCCCAAGGACTGCAGGGACAAGAACACCCATCCTGCCCACACAGGTGTCACCACCCCAGGGCAGCCCACGTTCCCTTACTGCCAGTCAAACGCTGTCTGCAGGTAGAACAAGGCAAAAAATTTGACAAGAGGTATTTTTAGATCTTTTTTTCTTTTTTTTTTATTGGCATGGTTTCCTTAAGAAAACAAGTCTTGTGCCATCACATGCTCCACGTGTTGTCTGTCTCGCCTAATTACTCTCCGACTCAGCAGTCAAATTCAACAGCGTGAGTGACAGCTGAAAATCTCAAAGTTATTAAATTCCTGGAGGTTTCATGGAAATAGGCAGGCAGACAGAGTGGAGAGGTCTTCCTCAGCTCAGCTGAGCCAGGCTGCAGCAGGAGCCTGGGTCTTGCAAGGCACCAGAGGATCCACATCGGAGAAAGGAAAAGCACAAAAGCCCCAAAGATGCAGGGAAAAGGCTGAATCAGAGGATATAGCGTGCTAGATATTGAAATCAGTCAATCTTCAGGTATTAGCCCCTGGAAAAGCAGCCTTCTGTAATGCTGAGTGGCGTGTTAACAACCTGTTTTCAAACAGGAAACACAGTTTCCATGGGAGATTCAGGTTTTCTTGATGGAAGAATTAAAATATTCAGGGGAAAAAAATCATCAAACACACTTTTCTTTGGTTCAACACAGACTGACACATTTCAGGTGACTAAAAAGACATCTGGGACCCACCACAGAAAGTCTAGAAGCCTCTTCCGCATTAAACTTTGCTGGGCAGGGGTCCGAACTCGTGTCAGCCTGCTTCGGGTGCCCCCAGGAGAGCTGGCCAGGGACATGGAGCAAAAGGAGAGCACAGGGTAGAGGCAGGAGGGCAAAGCCTCGGGCTTGCTGCTGTGAAGGGCTTTGTGTGGCGCATGGGAGGGTTTTATTTCTACGCAGGCTATGAAGCACCCACTTAGAGATGTCTCAAAACCTACTTGTAAGACCAAATAAAAATATCTCTCCTGGTTCTCGATTGTGAGATCTGGGAAGGAGGCTTCCAAAATTGGGTTCTCTGCCTGCCTGCGCAGAGGACGGGGTTGTGACACCACAGAGAAGCTGTTTATAGGTCTCCGTTTGCAGGCTACCAGGCAGGCAGCGTCACCCTCCCTCAACCAGGGCATCTGCCTTCCCCGGCTCCCAATCCCCGGCAGAAATAGGACTCCTTGCTGGAAGCGTTGGGGTCGGTGGCATTGCACGGCACTGCAGCGGCTCTCCCAGCCACATCTCCTCCCTCTGTGGCCCTGTCGCTGTCCGGACAGAACCCACAGGGTCGGCGAGCCTTCCCCCCTGCACCGCCCGCCCGCTCCCCTCGTCACAAAACAAAGCTGCGGCGAGAGGAGGCGACGCTTCTAAACTCCTTAGCAGGGAAACGTTAATGAGCACTGAGCGGAGGGTGAGGAAAGCCCTTAATCGCATTAGCTCCGCTGCCAGAGCTGATGAACGTCCCGCAGCCGGAGCGCCCCGTCCACACACGCGGCACGGGAGCGGCCGCGGGCAGCCGGACCTCGAACTGCCCCCCCAGCGCTCGGGGCGCGGAGGGAAAACAGTCCTCAAAGCCACACTGATCCCCTGCTTAACTTCGAAGAAACACCTCCTGCGAGCTGGTGGTGCCTACGCCATGGGGCTCTGGGATCCCATGCTGAGCGGGAGGCTGTGCCACGTGTGCCCGCACCCGCGAGGAGTCTGCGCTCCCACTGCATAAAAAGTCACGCGCCAGGTTTTACACTGGGAACTCGGTTTCGAGCTTGTGTAACTCCCCGATGTTTTTCTTTTCTTTTTTTTTTTTCCCCTACGCCAGCAGGAAATTGCCATATAAAGTTTAAGTATAAAAATAACGATTTTCCCCAGCTAACCAGCCATGTGAGCGGCGCCGCTTGCGCCACCCTGCCTGTCGATGCCTGCGTACGCTGCGTGCACACGCGTGTGCGCTGCTCCGTGACACACCGGCATATTTGCCACAGTGACGGCCTGCCGCTCCCCCTTGCGGGAAATGTGGTTTAATTTTTAGTATAATCTTTAAAAAGGAGACTAGCAAAGCAGCTCTCCCATAAATTTTGTAAGTGACATTTATTTCTCAGTGCATTATCGCTAGTGATGGACAAATCTGGAATTTAGGGGAGCAGCCATCTTCTCCTGCCAGCTCCAGTGGGATGAGGCGTTTATCCTTAGGCTCAGCTCAGGCACTGCCTGGAAAATCTCCAGATGCTGAGCCCTCTTCTCCCTTCAAGACCTCAGCACAAAATGTAGCCCCTGTGTGCCTTAGGGGGCTCTGGGTCCTCCTTTTGGCATCTGGAGACCCCATCTCTAGGGAAGCTCCCAGTCCCTCGCCCATGGCCTGGATACCAGCAGTAACACAGCAGTTTCCCACCCAATCTCACCAGCTCAGCCCATGAAAGCATCTCTGGCGTGCTCAGATCCCTGCCCATCCTGGCTGAGGTATGATGGAGTTTGCTTTAAGAGCTCAACAGATCTTCCTGGTCACTGAGGCGAGCTCCCTGCTACCTAAGCCTGCCAAGTCTCAATTTGAATACATATAAAAGATTTCAACAGCTGGGTGTTTAATTACAGGGACTAGAAATCAGGCTCTGCAGAGTCACACCAGGTTATTTCAGCTCCCTGGAGCTGGCTTCGGAGCGTGCCAGGGAGGCTGGTGCTTCCAGCTCTGTCCAAAAGCGTGGTGGTTCAAGGAAACACAGACCGTGCCAAACCCCCACACAGACCATGCACAACCCCTCTCAAACCATGCCCAACCCCCAAAGGCTGAGCTTAGAGGAGCACAGGTGGGGATTCAGATCACGGCCCTCTCCAAAATGTGGGTGCGGGGGTTTTGCACCACTGAGTGCCAGGGCAAAATACCTTTGTTTGTGCCTGGACAGAGGAAAATGCAAGATGCCACTAAATCCATTACATCCATATGGATTCTACAAGAGAAAGAGGGACAGGAGATGTCCAATTTACTACCCTGGGGCTGGACTAGACCCAAAGAACCACGTCCAGTTCCTTCACACTGACAAAAAATCAGAGGAGCAGAGAACAGAGGACTGTTAATGGATAGTGAAGTCTGATGTAATTTGTGGCACAGTTATTTGCACCTAAAAAGCAGGCTGGTGTCGGCCCTGCCATGACAAGTCCTTAAGTGTTGCCCTGCCTGCTGGTACACAGGGATCTGCAGTCAGTTACTTTGAATTTCTAGGGAACAGGTCCTTTCAGAAACTGAACTCTGAGTCCTAAAAGGCTTGGCCACCTCCAACCAAAAAGTGCTTCAAAATATCCACAGCAGGCTTTCCCCAAGCTCTAACAGAGTCTGGAAAAGCCTTTTCTTTTGGCAGAAAAGTGTTTCCCTCTGCCGAGGTGGCTCAACACCCCTGGAGCATCCCATGTGCTCCTGGGGATGCCTCTCTCTGCCGTTCCTGGAGTGGTGTTTGGGCTCCCTCCCAGGCCAAGGAGGTAGATGCTGAGCAGAGCCAGCAGCGGCTGCCCAGGCCTGACTCTGGCAGGAGGTCCTGCCCTGTCCCGGCACCAGCAGCAGCCCAGCCACCTCTCTGAGACCTGGGACTGACCCTCAGTACTCCTCCTCACACAACCCAAGCAAAGGCATCTTTTGGAGTCTCCCAGCATCCACGTCCTCTGCTGCCAGGCTCCCGAGGAGCGCTGCCTTCCACGCTCTCAACACAGACTCTGGAAACCCGAGCTCTTATTTCCCAGGCTGTGTGATCAATCTTTGCACTGGTGTCACCACACATCTCCAATTCCCCACGTCACATCTCAGCTGCTCCCTGGCTGCTCCCCAGCCTCTCCACTCAACAGCGGACACAAGACGGTCATGTCTTGGCAAAAGGGTGCCTACAAAACCTCAGCTGTAGCCCTGACTTAAAAAAAAAAGAGCATATGAAAAAAAAAATAAAGCAGCCTGGTGAAGTAGGCAGCCTCAACAAGGCTGAGCAATGCTGACCACTGGGACCGATCACCATGCACCAGGATTAGGGGTGGCACCCATGGGAGCCCTTGCCTTGGCAGCAGCTCACTGTGAACATGCAGCTGAGGCAAGAGAACTGTAATTTTTCCTCTGTGCTGATTGAAGGCTGCATCATCCCCTAAAGGCGCTGGGGGAGTTGAAATAAGGATGAACATCAGGTCAGACGTGTCCTACTCACAGCCATGCACACATCTGCCTCTCCAAAGAGCTTGGAATCAGAGTCACAAGCACAGCCCAGCCCCAAAATCCACTCTGAAGCATGCAGGTGAGGAGGGAGGAAAGGTCCTGGGTCAGCCCAGCAGGGTCTGAGGAGGAGGCTAAGAGATGCTCAGACTGAGCCTTCCACTCTGTCTTGCTCAGCTGCCCATGACTGCTGGTGCCCAGTGGCCGCAGACCCCACAAGGGCCTCACAGGCACAGGAGACCAAAACACCAGTTCTCCCTCCTCAAAACACCACGTGTATCTGAACACCAGCTTACGGCTGATCTAAGGGAGTCCATGCCCTTGTAAGTTAAGATTTAAAGTTTTAACAAAAGCCATTCACTGTTTTGTCTGGGCAAACTGCGCAGAGCACCAGCAGCTCAATTTTATTGATAAAAGCCTTTTTTCTCTAAAATCATGGGACCAGTTCTCCCCATGACAGCAAAGCGTGAGCCACGCAGAGCTTCAGACTGCAAAGGACAACAGTTTTCCAGCATTCCTGCCAGGCCATGAGGAAAAAACCCACATCTGACGATATCTGCAAATAGAATCGGTGTGAACCCTTCAGAGACCAGTGGGCAGAGCAGGTTTCCAGCCTCTCCCAGCAGCTGGGAGCGCAGTGAAGGATGCCACCAGTCACTGTATGGGGCATCTATGTGTTGCTTTGCTTTGCTGCCCATTATTATGCACCCCCAAGGAAGCACCTGCTGTGTTGTCAGCAGCCCCCTGTGAGTTCCAGGAGAGCAGCCCCAGAGGATCTCTTCCAAGGTGCTCCCATCAACTATGGGGGGACAAAGCAATCAGGAAGCAGACACGGAACGCATGACCTTCCCATCGTGGAGGGACTGCTGGGATTTGCTGGAAGGCATCCAATTAGTTAATGAGCACTCTGGAGCTGAGTCTGGTCTGGAATTAGTAATTAATTACCACAAGACAAGCGAGAGTGAATATATTGGAGAAACCCACGTCTATCCTAGGGATGGACTTAGAAGAAGAGTCTGCCCAGCAAACCCACACTGAAATGGAGAGGAGCAGCTGCAACCAGCAAGCAAGCAGGATGATGTGGATCCCAGAAAGATGCACAACACCGGGAGCGAACATCACAACTGGCCCCCATCCCAGATGTCCTGTACCAGGAGCTGGCCCATCTGGGAGCCCTTGGCCCTGGAGCTGGTTCTCCATGCTGATCCCAGTCCATCACAGGCAGCACAGGCATGAGCCGGTCAACACTTTGCTTCTGATGAGCAAAACTGGAGCAATGAAGTGAACAAGACACATCATCCTGGCTGGGTGCCTCCTGCTTCCACCATCCACAAACACCATGGCTTTGGAAATCCTGGAATAATTCCCTCATATTCATTTCCCGCATTAGTCTTCTGCTCTGGGTTCCCGAGCATGGTCCAGCGCAGGAGGACACATCAGCTCCCAGGTCCGAGGTGGCTCAGAGGAGCTGGGCTGTCACCAGCAGCATCGGCCCTCCTGGGCACAAGCAGTCTCCCACCAGGTTCTCCTGGTTGAAAATCAGTGGCTGAGCTCTGGGGAGGAGGAGAATGTGTCCTCCTGAGCATTCGCTCCCAGGCCTCACAGCTCCTCATCACCATCCACCTCTCCGGAGCATGTCCCCATGCGGCAGGAGCTGCGGAGCAGCTCTGCATCCAGCCCCTGTGATAAATTAGCCAGGGATTCAGGCATTTCGGTGCAGCTGCTTCATCCTCTGCCAGCATGACAATGTGATTAATTTTGGGTGCAGATGAAGCTCATTTATCAGAGGCACGTGATGGCTGCGCAGGCTGCAGGGGTGTGCAGGGAGCCCCGAGGTGCGGGGCAGAGTGAGAGGCGAGGCAAAAGGCAGGAGGCAGAGAGGGAGAGTGAGGAGCCAAGTCCGGGGCATCTCTCAGGAAGGCTGTTTGCCACGTTGCCTCATGATTAAGCATGCTGGGGGAGGAGAGCCCGTGTGGGAAGAGAGCTTTTATCTCTGCTAACACAAATGGCCGCGTCTGGGGAGAGATGTGCAGCGGGAGGGGTGTAAGAGGATTGGGGAGAAGAAGCCGTGAGCCGATTACGTTGCGTCGGGAAAGGCAATTCTACCGCCTTGGCCACTTTTCCCCCACTGCCCCCTCCTCCAGGCCATTTTCCACTTTCTCCCCTTTTTCAAGGACCAGTGGGTCCTGTCTTGCCTGTCCCCACTCTGCAGCTACAGACACTTGCTTTTTGCTGTTGGAAGGAGCATGGCCAGAGCTGCTCCTGCAGGAATTGTCTGGCAAGACAGAGCTGTGTGTTCACTTCCCAATGTAACACAATCCTGACACAGAAAAATCACTTGATTGGTTCATCCACCTATTGGCTGGAGTTTCTCCACATGCTGGAGTATGGCAGTGCTGCTTCCTCAACACAGCACAGCTCTCCCAAGGGCCTGAGCTGCTCCCAGCTGAGGCTGCCAAGGTCACGAGCAAAGCATCATGGATAAGGAGTCTGCACAGTTGTGGAGTGAGGAATAGCTTTTGGGGTAAGCTCACGCCGTGCCCAATGCCCTCTGGTGAGATGGATGCACAAGGAGAGGACATCAGGGCAGTTCCCCAGGCACCAGGATCCACAACCTTCTTTTGCCCCCTGCCATGGTTAGATATGCTCCAGACAGTGGTGTCCCCGTCACAGACTGACAGCTCTGTCTCAGAGCAAGGTCACACCAGCAGCACCCCAAACCCCTGAGATCACCATAACAACCCTCCCTTCAATAATTTTAGGCCCCAAGCAGTGAATCATTTGCAGCTAAAGAAAAGAAAACCCCTCAAGTTCAACAGAGCCATGCAACCTGGGACATCGGTGGCAAATCCTTGAGCACATGGCTGATGTCAGTGCCTTCCATGGGACTTAATTATCAAACCAACAGATAGCATCAAACAAAGAGGCTGCTTTTTTGATAAATGCATGCTTTTTAAAGAGAACATGTCAAGACGACAAAGGTGAAGATGACACAATACATGATAACCACGCTGATTGCAAGACACTCCTGCTCATTTACCCCAGCACAGAACCAGCGCCCTTTCTGTTGGGTTAAAGGTATAGTTAGAAAACCCATGGGGTCTAGTGTGAAAACATCAAACACTGAATGGAACTTGAGCCTGAGAAATGTTATCCTTCTACCCACTGGTTCCCCAGGAGAGTCAGCCGGGTGGCTGGTGGCAGAGCCTGAGAGGAGCACATTCCTGGAAAGGCTACAGGTGACAACTCCACCTTGCATCCAGGACTGCAGCTTCTGACATTCACATTTCTTCCAGGTCCTAAATGCTCCTCTAAGCCTGGCTCCTCTGCAAAGGTCCCCAGGCAGGTTGTGCTCTCCTTCCACCCATCAGTTCACCTTCTTATTTTTCCAAAGGTCCCCTGAGTCCCGCCCAGTGGCAGATACCTCCCAGCTTTTATTACAACCATCACGCCAATCACCAAAGTTTTCAGTTCCCATCCAACAAAGTTTGCCCAGGACAGATTAAAGATGCTCACACTATTTCCCTTCATGGACTATGGAAGGGCACTGATAGACATATCTCAGCCTATTTTCACACAGAGAGGAAATAATTCTGGGGTGAAGTGCAGCAGGAACTGGCTCCTTAACAGAGGCACACTCAGGCTCTTCCACCTGCCTGGGGAGCGGTGGTGGTGCCCAGCCCACTGCCCCTCCAACCCCATGCGACACTTTTGCAACTGGCATGGACTCAGCAAGGAGAAAACACAACTGCACTTACCAGAGCTGAAATCCTACAAGGGCCTGCTGGTGAGGCAAGGAACCTGAAAAAGAGGAGAAAAAGAGATGTGTTTCAATGGGTTGGCTGTGGACAGCAACAGGGGAGTGTTGGTGTGGTCCAGCCCTGCAGGGGTGGATGGGGCAGCACGCTCAGACAGGGCTGTGGCAGGTGACCTACACTTGCATTGCACCAGGACCATCTAAATTGATCAGGGCCACCAAAATCCAGCCAGCCCCACTTGCCAGCCTCTCCAGGTGCTCAGCTGGTGCTGGCAGAGCTACGAGCTGCCACACACAGGAGGAATTCACCAAGGGATTAAGGAGCCATTTCCCACTCCCATCCTGGTATGAACACAGGGCTGCCCCATCAATGTTCCCCTCTCATCAGCTCCTGGAGCACGCCACGCAAATCTGCGCTAAGGAGTCACAACAACGCACCTGGGAAACCATAAATATCTGTGAAAAATCTCCCCATAAATCCACGGGAAGGGGAATTTACGGCGCTTTCTTTGGAGATTTCTCCGGGTGTTCCCTATTAAGCCATTGTGCTTGTTTGCATAAGTATTCCTCAGACAGTAAAGTGTTCTCTCCCATCAGTTATCAGCTCTGCAAACAGGAGCAGCACCAGGCGTGGGACGTACAAACACCCAGCTGTAAAGATGAGGGACTGGCTCCTCACCTTGTGAAGAAATAAAGGGTATTAATTGCTTAGTGTAACCACAGCACGCTCCCAGCAAGGACAGGGTGAACTGGTAGCCCTGACATGTACGGAACAACTGAGAAAAGGGAAACGAGCCAAAAAACTCTCGGTATGCTCTCAGGGTATGCCACACAATGGCAAAGCTATGGAAAGAACGAGGATTTTTCACATCATTGGGGAAAAAAGTATCAAGTGCAGAAGAAATACATAAGTGCTGGAATCAGCCCCAGCTACCCAAAGAAATTGCTGTAATATATTGTCCAGCCACATACCAAGGCCACTACAGAAATTAGGGAAGGAAATGCCTTGGCTGATGTAGCAGCAATGAATACACTTGTTAGTGATAATACATCAGTTATCAGGCTGGATAGAAGCCTTTCCAACAAGAAGGGTTGACACAGGGCCTTATTAAAGAAGATAATACCCAGTTAAAACACCTACTGGTCTCATCTGATGAATGGTTGACACAATACATCATATATATGCAGGAAGGGTTTGAAAATAACAGAAATACACTCAGTGGTATAGCCTACACCTCTGGAAATACAGGTCCAAGATATACAACAGGTCCATGATATACATTTTAATTAACATGTTCTCACGAAAATACAAACTGGAACCTAAGTGGGAAGCCCCATATACCGTCTTACTATGTTCCTATTTTGCTGTTAAAAGTTCAGGAAAAGAAAGATGGATACACCATTCTCCCATCAAGCAGGTGGTAACTACCAGCCAGCTGACAAATGACTGACTCCTGGAAAAACTCTCCCATCAGCTAAGAATGAATGGGACATCTCACTACTCTTGGTATTATTGACTCTGTTACTGCTACAGCATAGCTAAGGATAAAAATGATGGATGATCCGGATTAGTGGAAAGTTAACAAATCCAAAGGGAAGATAGTTTTCCTAGATTATATAGGAACAAGGTTCCCAGTTCCTGAAACACCTGACAGGAAGGCTCTTGCTTTCTGGCGCCCATCAGATAAGGTTTATAATTTAGCCTGGGCAGAGGTAAGCAGAAGGACAGGTCTCATTGCCTTGAAAATACCAGCTGCTGCTCAACACTTAACGCCAGTTGTTGTATGATGACAGATAATAGTTTAAGAAGTAATAGTATACAATTAACATCACTTGTGAACTGTTGACCCAGGACTGATTACCCTTTCTCTGCTCACTCCCCTTCAAAGCAAACAAAGAGGGATGCAACTGGTATTACAGGGATGGGATTGGGAGTCCTTAATGGTATAGATGTTGAAGTGCTCCTAAACAAACAAAGTGCAACAACAAGTGATTTAAGCAAATTAGAACACCCATTGCGATCCTCTCTATTAGCATTGGGGACTAATCAATGGCTCTTATCTGATATATTGCCTCTGTGGGAGAAAATTAATGAGAGAGATCACCAGCTGATTGTAGAGGCACTTGGAATGGTCCAGGGCAATCTTTCACCAGCTCTTAGCTGTATCCACACTCAAATGTGGATGTGCTCCACAGTAGCAGCACTTATGAGGGTAGGCAAAGAAGGCACCTTACCCACAGATGTTTGAAAAGTAGCTTGGGACAACAGAACTGAAAGAGAATTTTAATCCTGGTGGTATTTGGGCAATTATGACCCCATTAACAATAAGGTCACAGTTTCTCTTTTAATAATATAATGCTTCAGAATACAGCATATACCCAGTTGTTGCACTAAATCACAATACAATCATCCTCTTTCCCATAGAACATAAAGTATGGATACCACAAAGTGGACACACGTGGCCAACAGTACATGGGAACTACAAGGATTCAGCTGTAAAAGTAACACCATTAAACCCCAAGACATGTCTTGACAATGAGCAAAATGTTTGTCATTTTGAAACACATGCCGATGAAATCCCTGCAATTGCACTTATGTATATTAGAAAAGGATATGTTTTCCTAAGGAACCTTTGTGGTTTTATATTAGTAGGTGATATTTTTGTAGGTACAAGTAATCATTCGAATATTTGCATTCGTAACTTTAGTGGAATTACAGGGTATGATTTTAATTATACAGCTCCTGTTACATCCCGCCAGTTGTTACAGTCTAATTATACACTAGTTAAAGACTTGTTACCTACTTCAACTGGAATTAATCTTAATGCTGGTAAGGAAATTATCACAACATGATGACTTACACCAAGTATTAAAACATATATGAATTGCTGGAAAAAAACTATAATCACTGTCCACCATAATGTGGATGAAATGCGGTGTGTGTTCAAAAGAGGAAAAAGAGATAGAGAACCACTGGTGGGAAACTCACGTGGGGTGGTCACCTACAGCTACAGGAATTTATAACCTCCTGCTCCACCCAGTGGTAATCACACTAGCTTTGAGTCTATTTGGTCTGGTGCTTGTGATCATTCTGTATATAAGATTATGGAAGCTGATCATGCTTTTTGAAAGGCTTTGCGAGCTTTGCTAAATGTATTAGCAGGGATGCTTAATAAAAACAAAGGGAGGGCTGTAAAGAAGTAAAGGATATTAATTGCTTAGCATAACTTGCTTAGCATTAGTAGCTAAGATGTGCTGAAGCTTTAGGCCCCACTTTGAGCAGATTTCACCCTGCACATCTTCTGCAAGGCTGCCTGGGTTAATTGCCAGGAGAGCAAGTGGTATTTCAGCCATGACATTTCTCTGCATGTTTAACGTATCCCTATCATGACTCCAATGTATTTCTGCATAGATGGGTGGGAGACAGGGGAAAATGAATAACACGTTTCCTTCCAGCATGAAATTGTGAGAATGTCCTCCACTGAGTGCAATTACTGTGTATATGACTTCTGTAGTCTGGCTAATACTGCTAAGTATACTGGAGATTAAGGGATTTGGGGCTGTAAAGTCCATTTCATCCATCCAGACCTGAGCAAAGGGAATGCAAGCAGGAAAGAAGTCTTGCAGAAACCTCTGAACCAAGCAGGGTCTGGCCTGCAGGCGACCATCCCACCACATCCCCTTGCTGCTCTCAGACCTCTCCCGTGCAGCTCTGAGCTGTGTGGGGGACATGAAGGAGGGCAAATGTGGATGCCAGAGCCAAAGCACATCCCCCAGGCTGACCCTTCACCAGTGGCTCCCAAACTCAGCGTGCCCCATCAAGGATGCTCCTGACCCTATGCCAAGCACTGCTGTCATGTTCCTGGACTGCTGAGCCCTCCCCAGGGTGGCATGTCGAGGACACCGGTGACACAGGGAAAGACTTAAGTGGTCATGGTGTTGCTTCTGGGAGTGCTCAGGAGGCACAGAAGAAGAGCTGTTATCCCTGAGCCGGAGAACTAATAACAACACCGGAGCATTTCTGCTTTGGCTGAGGCGATGGCCTCTCTCTGCCCCACAGAGAGGGAAGTTGCAGCACTTCCCACGGGGCTGGACTGTGCTGCCAGCCCCGAGCTCTGCTGCACCTTGGCTCCTCCTTGGAAGCTTGCCCTGGGGGTGCAGGCTGAGCTAATGGTGGGCATAGCCTACCCCAGTGCTAGAAGCTAAGGAAGGCTCAAAAATAACTCTCCTATAGAGCCAGCATCCTTCCCAGTTCAGAGCAGGCAGAGGCCAAGCCCCGCCACCACCCCTGCCCAGGGGGAAGCCATGGCAATCTGCCTCCAGCTCTTCCAAGCCAACAGAATATGAAGCAGAGCAAATACTGGCTTGTGAGAGCATTGAGGAGTGAAGCAGAGCAAGGAGATGGCTTTGGGTAGTAAAAGCTGCCCTTACGTTATGAGCTCAGACACAGCCTTATGCATCCCCAAGCAGCAGAGGAGCCATCTCCACTTTGATCTGGGTTTGATTTAAAATGGAGCATCTCCCTCAGCATCACCCATGAGGCAGCAGTGAAGCAACCTCATTTTCCTCTGCTTTATCCCTTTTGCCACCTGCTGTGTGCCCAAGGTCCCAGGGCCACAAACTCTGGCTCCCTGCACTCCCTGGCCATGATGTGCTGGGGCACAGCCCTCAGCTGTGGGTGCATCCTGCTCTCTCCCTGCTCTGGGGTGGGAATGAGCCAGCACAGAGCCAGGGAAATGAGAACTTGCTGGGGCATAATGCCAATTCAACGCCCATTAACTTCCCACAAATCCTCCGTTCCACGGCCTTATCTTCCTCTGCCACGTCCCCTTGCTCCCCCTCCTCCTCCTCCTCCCAGGCTAATGGTCTTTTTGGATGTGGAGAGAAGCTGTGTAGGTACCCTTGGCTGTGCTTGGGAGCCCTTCAATGACAGTATCTGCAGGAAGGTCTTACAGGAGACACCCCTGACACCCCAGGCACCCACAGACGATGGGATTGCCCCACACAGCACAGCTCATGGCCAAATGCTCTCATGCTCTTGTGGACTGAATATCAGACTCTGAACATTAACTTTTACAGCATAATACATCCAGCACCAACCCATATTGCCAGGAGATACCCCAAAGCCATCACCACGTCTGGACGTGAATGATTGTTTGAACACCTCACAGGGTCCTGTGCATATGGGATGGATTTACTGCCACTTCTTGTGAAATTAGGAAGGGATAAAACCAAGCAGCTGAGCCGCAATGTCTGCTGGGCAGGGGGGAAGCGACACCAGCACAGCTCAAGGGCTTCGGCTAGAAAGGGAGCTCCACCAGAGCTCCACCAGAATAAACACCAGCACAGCTCACCATGAGGCATCTTTGCTTGCAGCTCCTGCCCGAAGAGTGGATTTGACCTGGGAGCCCTCCTGACCCGCGGCAGCCTGGCAGAGCTCATTTGTATCAGCACTTTCTGCAAGCAGCCACGTTTCAGTGGTGCTTCACTGCAGGGCAGGAGGGGCAGGCAGCTCCCCTGGGAGGTCCAGTGAAGTTCCTCAGATCACCAACAAATGAAAAGCACTGACAGTGGAGCTCAGTCCAGCTGCCCTCCCTGCCGAGGCTCTCACTGCACTGCTGGCCGTGCAGGAATTCAGTGGCAACACAGAGCCAACAGCAACCCTGCCACTGCCCAGGAACAGCTTCAGACCCCTCCAGGCCCCCTCGTTCCCCTTGACCCGAGCTGTCTGCTTCCCACCTAGTTCCCCTGGGAGCTACATCCATGGGCTCACAGCACTGGCTTTGCAGAGGAAAAAGTTCACCTTTTCAGCAAAGAGCCCATGTTTTACGCAACAAACTGAACTGGGCCCAAACCTTAGTCTTCCACCAGAAACTGTTTGCACAGGAAGTTTGTGTCCAGTCCTTTCCATCAAGAGGCACAGCTTCCTACATGAGAAAGGGCTTTGGAATATAGAGCATTCCTGTAAATGCTGGACCAGAGTTAGTGGCTGGAGGCTGGAATCTAGGCAAACTTGGACTAAAATAAGGCCCAACTGCTGGACAGTCACAAGGAATATTGCAGCAGCTGAGTTAGGAGCAAGAGGAATACTCAGCCTTCAGCTATGTCAAGGGAAAGAGAGGCTGTTTCTCCAAAGGAGGTGCCACAAGCAACATCCAAGAGTTACAAGTTGAATACAGCTGTGGAAGGGCTGGTTTCCAGCCGTGCTACAGAGCTGTGGCAGGGTGCTTGGGCATGGCACAGCTACTGTGGTCTCAGGTTCAGCACCAGCCTTTGCTCCAGCCAGCAGGTCACATCCCTCCCCAGCCACGCTGAGGCTGTGGGACGGGATGGGAGAGGAAATGCATTCCCAAGCCCATCTAACCTGCCTATGAGAGCTCATAGCATCCTTACATCAGTAACCATAACTCCTGCAGCATCTCCTAGCCCTTCCAATGAAGGGGAAGGAAAATTCTCCTTCATTGCAGCTCCCACCTTTTATCTTTAAAAACCACAACAGGCAAGGTTAAAAAAAAACATGACAAATAATCCAAGGAAAAGAATACAACAGCCTTTGAAACCCCATCCCGCAGCTGAAAGGGATGGATGGAGGCAAGGCAAGAAAGCCAGTGTAAAACCTCATTACCATCAGAAATCCTCTCTCCCTGCCCTTACCTCCCCACTCATTTCCATATCACAAGGGACACAATACCTTTCTTCTCTTGAAAAACATCCCATTTTTGCAGAGACCGGCTGTCCCCACTCCCAGCACTGGCTTATGGAGCTGGGGAACAAAAGCCGGGTTCACACCTGCCCTGGCAGGCGATGCCGGTGTGTGAATCTCCAGGCCCTTATCAGCCTCGGGAGCAGTTTTACCATTATTATTAGTCTACTTTATCTTTTTTTCCCCTTTAGCTTCAAGATCCTTTAGTCAGTCAAATTATACTCAGAGTAGCAGAAGTGGCAGAAAATAAAGCATTATAAGGGGTTCAGGAAGTTATTTTCATCTCAAGGAGCACGTAAGAAAGGTTGACAAGTCTTTATTCTACTCTTATGGGATAATCTGTAGGTTCCCAGCTGATTGGGGGGGGGGAAATAAAAGCATGAGAAGAAACTGCAGGAAGAAGTAAAACAGAGGCCTCTGCATAAACTGAAATAATGTGCAGCTTGGCTGACAGCTGAAAGCACTGGAGGGTGAAATGTCAGTGCCAGGAAGGAAAGGGGTGGCCGCAGGGTCTGGGCAGGGCTGGACAGAGGGTGCTGGGTGCAGGGCAGAAGGGTCACTCAGCCCCCTCCAGCTGGTCTTTCCTCCTGCTAAGTGGACCTGTCACATCTTTCCAGTCCAGGGCAGCACTAACAGAGCAGGCGGAGAAGGGAGGAGAAGCAAAGCAGCTCAGACGTCAGTCGGCATCCCCCATCCTGCCCCGGATCGCTGGATTTGTCCTGCTCCTGTCTGGCTGCTCCAATAAAAGCTACAAGCACCAAGTCAGGCACAGCAAAATTCTGCCAAGATTTCAGGCTCTCACATCTGCACGCACAGTGCAGGGCTCTGGGAGCTCCCAGTATCCACCCAGCAAGCCCCGAATGCAGGGCTGGGAGCAGAGCCAGGGTGCCAAGGAGGGGGCCAGGATCACAGGGAGGTGCACAGAGTGGAGAGAAGAGGTGGGACTGTCAACTCCTCTCCTCGTCGGCCCATGGGGATTAGAGATGGATGCGGGCAGTGCTGGATGGCCAAGAGAAGCAGGGAGAGGCTGCAGACCAGCGCAAGGTAGCAAGGTCCTGAACAGCACAGAAAAGGTGCACGAATGCATTTGTGGTGTGGGACAGCCTTTCCCCCAGCGGCCGTGTGGAGAGCAAGGGAATGGGATCCCCTCTTCACGGCCAGGGCGTGGGGGTCCGAGGCAGCCCCCTCCCAGTGTGGCAGGGCAGCCAGCCCGATGCCCCTCCGGCTGCTCCGCGGCTGAGCCACGTGGTGCCGAGGCGGTGCTGTCACCAGTGATTGATGGCACGGTTCAGGAGGAAATAAATTCCCAGGCTTTTGCAGGAGGTGAACTGGGGGGTGTATCCATCTTAAAGATGCTTAATGAATGTGCCACAGCCCGCGGAGTGGCAGCAGATACATCTCTGCAGCCAGCACTCCCCACGCTGTTCCTTGCGAGGTTCAGGCACAATTTAACAGCTTCTTATTGATTTTATTTATGTTTCCCAGGCCCTGGCAGTGTCTAGATTGCCCCAGTCCAACAAGAGCCCCATAGTCATAGAGGAGACCTGCACTTGATTTTCCCATCCTGCTCCACAACCCTGGGGACAAAACCTGGTGTTTGGCCAGAAAAGTTTTTGCAGTTTTAGGCTCACATGGGCTTCAGCTCCAAGAAGGAGGATAATGCAGGGTAACTGGGGTGACGGTGAGCACTAGCACAACACTGGCACAAACACTGCTGCCACCCAACCACATCGCCCCAGCACCAGGCTCTGGGTTGCACCTTTGGAACTCAAAGCAAAATAAGGACCTTTCCAAAGACACCCTTCTAAGATGGACTTTGGAAAGCCCTAGCTTTTATGTAGCTTAGCAGACCTTAATTTTCAAGGCAAGAAAAATGGCAATCAGCAGTTCTGGCATGTGACTTGGCTTTGTTTTTCCCTCTTCCCCTTAGGGGAAAAAAAAGAAAGGGAAAAAGAAAGAAAAGCAGCAAAGAACAGCAGAGACCCAGCTGACCTTTCTGGCTAAGAGACCTTGTCTGAATCACTGGATGGTAACAATGAATGAAATGCCAGTGCCCTGCCTTATAAATACCAGCTTCCTCTAGGGGTGAAATGCCATCTTCTGAACATGGAAAAGCTGCAAAGAAAATGTCACCCTTGCCAAGGTGTGAAATGCCAGCCTGCTCCAAGATCCTGGGCTCACCCACGGGGAGATGGGCAGGCTAATGCCTGCTGCTGGATCTCCAAATTCCTCCTGTCCAGGAGCCCTGTCCCCAAAGCTCCATGGAATGAAGAGGACAGGGCTTCAGTGTGCAACAGCCAGAGCATCAGTCCTCCAGCATTACCTCCAGCATCTCAGCAGTGAGCTACTCAGAAAAGCTTCCTTGAGGATTTGGGTTACTTCCCTTTTCCAGAGGCTGTGAGTCAGAGGGCCAGTAAGACAAACAAATCACGTTTCAAGAATGGTTGGACAGGCCAAAACAGTTATTTCCAGTTTTACTAGTGAGATGAAAAAACAACTGAGCATAAGGAGGTTTAGCAGTCTAAAAAGTTTATCACAACCGAAGCTCCTAGCTCCCAGCAAAAGCTGTTGTTGCTGGGTTTAATCCTATTTATTAAACACAGGAAATCATCCAACATACTGTCCTTGTGTGAAAAAATGCTTCCTGTGAAGCTGGTGATATTTGCAACATCTCTCCTACCCTTCCCAGGGCCAAGTTTGGCTTAATCAAACCCATGTTTTCAGAAGCTCATCCTCCCTTTTCCCCTCCACTTGGCATCCTCCTACCCCAGTTTCCCTGTACCAAAGCCCCGGTACCAAACCTGTGCCAGGTCAGGGCAACACAGCAGGAGGGACAACTTGGACCATCTCTGGGAACCGCAGGGCTGCAGAAGTGCAACCAAGGCTTCCTACCTGATAAAATTACGCTGGGAAATGAATGAAGTTGCTTTTTGTCTTCTGGGAACTGGAGCTGTTCTCTTTCCCCACACCCACACCTTCTTTTTTTTTTCCCCCATAAATGTGTGAAATAATTTTACCACCCTTTTTTTTTTCTTTCAGTTACTCCTCCTCCCCTCAGATCTCGCCCTTCCTGGCATTTGAAAATAGCTCATGAAAAGGAGGAGGAAGGAGGGGAATGAAAGGAAGTGTGTGGGGATGCAAGATGGAAGAGAAGAGAAGGGAAAAATACATGAAGACTGAAAATACATGTTTTTCAAAGCAAATCAGAATGGCTGATTGCTTCAACTCCAGAACCCATTTTGGGAAAGGGCTACTAATCTAGGAAGCTTTCTAAGGCTCTCTGCATCCTCTCAGTTCTTAGGCAACACCTAGGATGAAAGTGGCACAGCACGCCTGCCTGCACCTGCCAGTACCTCGTGTGCAGGCAGCCGTCCCAGCTGGGCGTCGGAGCGCAGCAAGAAAACGCGACCCTCCAGGGACCCAGATACCATTTGTGGTCAGAGCCAACCGGGAACGCCCTAAATGGTTTTTTTGTGACTTGTGCAACACTTATGACTGGAACTGAAATGGCTGGAAAAACCACCTCAGGTTTGATAACCTGCCGGCAGAGCAGCAGCTTGGCCCCATGGGACCCAGGGGCATGGTGAGGGGAAGGGTCTCAGCCACCTCTGGCCTCAGAGGGGCTGCAGGCTGAGGGATGGAGGCTTTTTTTCCTCCAGCCAGCACCAGGCTGGTGACCAGGATGCCCCTGGCTTGCTGGGCAAGCCATTAATGCTGGAGCAGTTCCGGGGACGGGTTTGTGCCCGACCCTTCTCCCTGCCTTGTGGAAGACCTCCACAGGAAATGGTTTTAATGCATCAGCGTCCATGTGCATCGCGTCCAGGGCATTCCCCCAAGTGCTTCTCTGTAATGGATTTAATCCTTGACCTGGAGTGATGCTGCCCTCACAGGTCCCCGGGGAATCAGAATTCCACTTGCTCCACAGCTTTCCTGCCAGGGAGAGGCAGTGGGGCAGCTGGCAGCCACAGCAGCCTCACACCCCTAATGCAAATCTCCTCTCAGCCTTGGCAGTGGTGGGGCTGCCGGCACAGGGGGAGGGATGCTCACTGCTAGGGGAGGCAGCCAGGGCAGTCTTTCCCTCCCACACCCCTTGTCTTTGATAACTCCTCTCTCCCTGCACAGCACCTTCCCCTCCTTCCTGCTCCTGTTCTTTGGGCAGGTTCTGGCGCCAAAGGCATGCTTTCCAACTTTTTTCTTTAAAAAGCCCCTAAAACCCAATTCATTGCAAAGCAACCACTGCATGCCTGTGTCTGACACAAAAGGGACTTGGGGATTTATGTTAGTGGCAGCACCAAGGGGAATCCGTGGCTGGATCAGCAGCAGCAGGAAGGCTGGCAGCCACAGGCATTGCTAGCACGGCTGCTGTTGGAGCCCTGGGGAGCCACCCCCTGAGCAGCACAGCTCTGCAGGGAGGCACAGACACGGTGCCAAGTCCAAAGGATGCTTCCCATCCCAATCAGGAGCATGACAAGCACTCCTCGCCTTGAGAGCATCAGAAGCCAAGAAGGGAACTACGCCTCATCCTGTACCACTGCAGCACTGGGAAAGCCGAGTTGGGCTGAGCCTGGGGGAAGCGGCAGCACACCGAGGAGAGCCTGGCTGCTCTGGGTGGGTTCACGCCAAGCAAGAGCACCCCCACACCCCCAAGGGTGAAGAAGGGGGCCTCTGCCACTGTGTGCAGCTCCCTCGGGACCTTGGAGCGGATGAGTTGACCAAACCTGACAGGCAGTGCTGCCCCAGCCCAACACAGTCTGCAGAGGCCCAACAGAACCACCTTGAGATGGCGGTGGGACACTGAACATTGCTCCAGCTGAACACCCGAGTCCTGCAATCCGCTTCTTTTCTCAGGAGATGCCACCCTGCAACACTCTCTCTTCCCACCCTCCCACAAGGACACTAATTTTTTCCAGCTGAGCTGAGGAACAAACAAATCATCACCCACTCCAAGTAGGTGGGTTGGCAAGGGCCAGGGAGAAGATGTTTTGTGTTTGGCGATGGTCCACGGAGCCAAGTCAGCAAAGGCAGATGATGGGCAGTGAAGCCACCCTTTCCAATAATAGCACTATGACACGCGGATCACTCCTGCTCCAAAGGTCTCCAAAGGCTTAGTGTGAACTTCATAATGCCCCTGTTTCCAGCACACAGGAATGCTGCTTGCAAAGCTAATCATCTTCTATGGTGTCTTCATTAGTCTTAAAGCACTCTGCTTCTAACCTCCTGTATTCCCACCAGAGGCCCTGGGCCACATCCCGCTCTTGTGTACCGCAGTATAAATGTGCGTATCCACACCTGAAATCACATTATGGATGTTTCACTCATGTCCAAACATGCTCTTGGAGGCTCAGAGAAGCACCACTCCTTTCATTTCCAAGGTGACAACAAGCCTGCAAGACCCCCAGCCCACCTTGTGGATGTAACCTGGGCCTGACACAGTTCCTCCTCCACAATTCCACTTTTTAGCTCCAGCCATCCGCAGAAATCCCTCCTCTCCTGAGCTCAACATGAGGCATTTCAACTACTGAGCCTCAAAATCAGACACAGCACCTTATACCCACACATCCCTGCATGCCACAGACCGAGAGGCAAACACTGAAATACACCTTAATCCTTGCTCGCAGAAGCGCCTCTTTCCAGAGCAGCAAATTATTTTATTATAGGAAAAGTCCAACCAGGGACCTCACTGAAAGCCCTCGCAAGCCATGTGCAAATAACCACACATTAACTGCCAGGCAGGCAGCAGAGCAGGGCAGAGCAATGCGGGCTGCATGTGGAAACACCAGCTCTGCCCAAGGCATGGCCAGCACTGGGCTTTCCATGTGTAATCCTGAGCCCCCACCCCCCTTCCTGCTCCCCAGCACCTGCCAGTGGGGTCCCTTTATATTTTACTCTGCTCTGGGGCTGCTCACAGGGCTGTTCATGGGGGCAGCTCTCTCGAGTCCAGCCCTGAGAGTCCACACTCCTCTGCACCAATGTGGGAGCATCAAAAGCGTCCACAGGTTTCAAAGCAAGAGTCCCACAAGTGTTTTAGCTTGGCCAAAACAAATTTTTCCCAGGAAATGAAGTTTTGATGGGCATTTTCCAGCCAGCTAGAAAGGCACACAGTGCCTGCCAGCACTTGCACTGCTTGGGGGTTCCCCAAGGGTCTGAACCAGAGCTGGCACAAGTGTAAAGCAGCATCTACCCTGACTGGCAGGAGACTGGCTACAAACCTGGCAGCTCAGCCTTACAAAGCTAGGCCAGACATGTAAATAAGAAACTCCGTAGCTCCCAGCGCTGCCACATTCCTCACTCGGGATGTAAGATGGCAGGGAGGCACAACGCTCCTGGATGAACCCAGCTCTCCCACCACCACTGGGCTTGGATGTGGGGCTGATTAGAGGGATTAAAAACCAGTGCAGCAGCGGGCAGCAGGAGGGATGTGCTGGCTAGGCCCAGGCTCGCCAGCCTGCGGGATGCCATGGGAGATCTTGAAAGGAAAGAAAGATCTGAGCGGGCATCACTGCCCGGCTCCCTCTCTAACAAGGGACAGGAACAACCCGCAGTTCGCAAAGAGCTCCCAGATGAAAGCAGCTCCTTCCCTAGGATCTTGTTATTATTTCACAGATGTTTCTCACATACCTTTTCTTTATTGTTATTTTTCTAAAGTTGCTCATTGCTCTAGATAAAGGGGGCCCCTGTGGCTGCAGGCAGTGGGTGGCAGGAAAGGCAAGGCAGCTCCCGGGGGCTGCCCATGGCACTAGCAGGGCCAGACACTGCCCAAACACACAAACTCCACCTAGGGATGATAAAATGTACCATCAGAGGGTATTTGGCAGCAAATACCCTGCACAGGACCTCAGCCCATCCCCCCAGCCCCTTCTGCTCCTTGCCAGCAAGGATGGGCTTTGCAATGGCTGGTTTCTGTGGGAATTGCTCAGAAATCCCAGCATGAAAAGAATTAGCAAAGAGCAACTGTTGTGACCCAGCCTTTACCTCTGCCTCCAGGCAGGATTGCCATAAGACAATCTGAAATCCAGGCTGAGGAGATCCTGCCTGGTCTGCCCCAAATCTGGCAGTAAAAACAAAATCCCCCCTCCTTGAAAAGCTACAGCTACTAAATGGCAGCCAGGCAAAGCTCTGTCTGTCTTTGCAAAGCAGCCCTGAGCAGGACAGCCTCAGCCAGGGTCACTGGGCAGAGGGATCATGCAGGGATGGATTGTCCTCCTGCTCTAAGCCGGGCACACAACCTGGCCCTTGACCTCTCCCAAACCCTGACTGAGCTTTTGCAGGGTTAGCATGCTGGCGGAGTGACAAGAGAAGACTGAAAGGGGGAAAGGGAAAGGATTAAAAATAGATTCCAGTTTTGTTTCAAATATTGTAAAATAAAAGGTCCTGCAGCAACTATTGCGGAACCATCTCGGGCTGCAAGGCAGCTCAACAGCAGATGTATTTTTCATTAAAAGACTATTTAATATTGCAGGTTCCTGCTGGAGAGCTGCTTTCTTGGCTCTAGCTGATTGCCGGGGAGACACCTCTTCCCCCTCCCTTGCTGGAGGAGCAGGGATTTGCTCCCACAGCCCCGAGCAGCCCCTTCTGTAAATCTCCCTGCCTTGACATCCCCAGGAGCATCTCTGTCCCTCATCAGCATCCCCATGCACACATCCAGCACTAGCAAAGAGCCCCACATCCAGCACACACCCCATGGATTATACCATCAACCTGGTAAGCAAAGGTAAATAAGAAACAAATTATCAGGCATTTTTTAAAAAGCGATATGAAAGGCAAGAGCAATCCCAACTGCACAAGCCCAAGGCCTGGTGGTAAAGGGAACTCCTTTCTCCCTAATGAGAGACAACTACACTTCGTTAACTCAGACTTTCTCATTTTTCACCTTTGCACTGCCTCTGTCTGCCTTATGGCTGTCAGGCCATGATAATGTATGAAAAACAGTCATTTATCCCTCATCACCTCACTCAGTAAAGACACACTGTGCTGTTGGAATGGATTTACCCCACGCCCAGTTCAGCTCCCAGCACAAGAAGGCTAATTTAGATGTTTAGCCAAACTCTCTTTTCTTCTCTGTCCTCCTTTTATTTTATTTCAAAGCCAGCAGGCGCTGGGCTCAGCAACTGGAAGTGACAAGAGGCTGCAGGCAGAACACTGAGTGAAAGCTGCTCTCCTGCCTGCTCCTGTCCCTCTCATGTTCCCCTTGGGTACCCACCCTGGGTCCTGGCATCCCGGGGGGCTGCACTGCAGCACCTGCTCCTGCTTGTGGTATTTTCTGGGCTCTGAGAAGCAGCACAGGAGACACCGACACACGGGGGCATCTTAGCAGTAGGGGCTCAACACAGGCAATGACCTCTCTTGGTCCCCCTCGAGTTGGCTTTGGCGTCCCCCATATTTCCAAAACATGCTGTATTTGGTTGGAATCATATGCAAAGTGCTGGCTCTGCCTCCCACGCAGCTGTTGATTGTGCAGCAGGGCTCTGTTTGTTCGAGATTTGCAAGAGGGGAGGAGGGAGCAGCAGGCGGCCCTGCGAGGGGGTACGTGGCTAGATCCTGCCATTTTTAAAAATTAAAGAAATTGCCATCAATTAATTCTTAATTAATTAACAGAGGCTTCAACACTGAGAGATGCAGAATGCAGGGCAGAAGAAAAAATGCAAAACTCCCTGGCTGTTGGACACATTTCTTCTGCTGGAAAAGCTTTCTAGGAGATTAAAAAAGTCACGTTCAGATGATTTTGGAAGCGGCATGCAGAGCTGGCCGGAGCCCTGGTGGTGCCACCCCCACGGGTGCTGCCATGGGTGCAGCCCCTATCCTGGCAGCTCCTGGTCCTCCAGCCCAGCCCATCCCTCTCAGAGGGACACTGCCTGCGATCAAAGGAGCCGCCCACAAGAGTCCCCAGGGCTCGCTGGCTTGCTGGGAGAGGAAATATCAAACCTGTCTGGAAATCAAACGGCAGAGTCAGAACAGAGGGAAGAAAAGAAAAAAACACAGGAAACGAAACCTAAACTGACACCCTTTGTAATTGAAAACACCCAATGCGAAGAGTCATCGCTCGGGGGACAACACGCTTTCTGCAGAGGAAATCCAAAGTGACTCCGACCCCAGAGCAGCTTCCCCAGACACCGCCAGCCATCCGAATGGGCCTGGGATGAGGACTGTCACTGCTCTCAGCTGCAGCTTTCGGAGACAAGCTCTGAGCAGGCAGATGCCACTGTGTGTGTGATTAGAATCCTGTTTGCTGCGGACGAGAAGCTTGTGCCAGAGGGAGCAGAGCAGGCAGCCCATGGGCTCTCCCACCACCAGCAGTGGCAAGGCAAACACCTCCCTGGGGATAAAGAGCCTGGCCACTGGAAGAAATCTTCCACAGGGGCACCAAAAAAGCTCTGATGGAGGTCAAACCTCGTGTTTCAGCCTTAAGATGCTGTCCTCTGTGCCACCCAGCTGGCAGCAATGAGCAACGAGCCAGGGAACCTAGCTGTTAGCCCAGAGGTTCCAGCAAACCAGCAAAGCACAGAGGAAAACCAGCCAAAAACCCTTGAGGGTGCAGATTCCATGGCTCGCTAATACCTCATTTGAAGGCGTTATATTATCCCAAACTTTAATGAAAGCCACGTAAAATAATAATAATAATAATA
>WEIT01035318.1:282-24635 GCA_013389985.1 Dryoscopus gambensis
TTTATTGCTGTCAGTTCATTGAAATCTGTGTTATTTACTCATATCTTTCATCTTTTTGTTCCTTTTTTCCTGCTCCATAATATTTCAAAATATCCTCAATGTTAGAAATTTTATAAAGAGTAAATTATCCCCACCCATTTTTCAACAAGAGAAATTTCTAATCCCACAGAATATTTTGAATTAAATCCATTGGCAACAAAGAAAAAAAAACAAGAGAGATAAAAATTATTTCTTAGTGATTGGAAAAAAATAGGACTGTTTTACTGCAAATCATTCAGGGAAACTCTACGGAGGAAAATTGAAATATTTTATAAAATTAATTTCTTTATTAGCATGTTTCATTTTTTTCCTGCAAAAGCTTCCTTCAAAATCTTTCAGGTTTTGTCTTTAATTGAAAAACTGGCTATAGTTATCATGGAACTGGCTTGAGTCTCTAGAACTCTTCAAATCAGAGAAGAAATATTAATTAAGCTGAATTTATTTTCAGTGTAACTTACATATTTTCAAACGTATTTATGATGATAAAATTCAGTCTATGCATTACTGCTTTAAGCCATTCATGCAAAGCTGTCCAGCATTTTATGGCATCCTCACTTCTAAGCAGACTAATGCGGGACCTGCACATATGTGGGCTGCAGTGAATATAATTTTGGTGAGCCTTCAACATTTTACAAATTGGGACTCTGTGAAAGAGTATTAATTCCTCACTAGGGATATCCTAAAGAACCCATAGACTTTTTTTGAAAACCTATGAGATACTTTGTACTTACAAACACGTTTCACTATTCATACCCACTTGCGTGTGGGTTAGTTGGCTATTGTAATGGTTGTCTCAAGTATGACTGCTTCTTTGTTACATAAAAGTAAGGCAGGCAAGAGGTACACTCATGAACTGAAACTTCCTGAAAAGATAGAAAAGGACCACCTCCTTGGCAATTACATCTTCTGAGACTGTATTTCATCTAGGCAGTGGATCTCACTGCAGTGAGAACTGCTATCTTAATGCAGACCAAATATGATCTGATATGATCAATGTTAATATTCAGAAATCATAAAACTTCATTCTAAGTGGTCTACAGGTGCATCATGCTTTGTACATACATACATCTAACAGTTACTGTAATTGGATAGGTATTTGTGGTTGCTCAGTTTGTCTAACTCATAAAGGTCACGACTCAAGACGTTTGTCAGAATGACATTTGGAGGGAAAAGGAACTGTTTGTTATGGAAAGCAAAAAGAGATAAACAGGAATACAGAAGAAAGCATTAAATGTCAAGCACTTCAACACCATGCCACTTTTCACGTTTTTTAGGTTAAAGTATTTACATACAAATTCTTAACACAGTTTGGATAAGTGGCTCAGCAGTAGACAAAGAGATAAGGTGTAATTAAAAATAAATATTGGAAAAAAGACTACACTTACTGTCATAACACAAGAAGACCCAAACCCCAAAATCAATGCTACCACTGACGGGGGAGAAGAAGAGAGAGAAGAGAGTTTGCCCCATGTCATGTTCCCCTGCCAGGACATTAGCAGCTGGCTAATGCAGCACAAAGTGCAGCACCAAGGTTTTTTCTGATTTTTCAACCAATGCATCACAGCCAAGGAACCAGAGAGATGAGGTGCCGGACAGAGTCACCAGAAGATGTGTTCTGTGTGATTTCAACCAGACACTCTAAATTCATGCCTCCCCACCATGAACTGTTATGAGGGGAGAAGGGTTCAAGAGCTTTTTTTTTATTAGGTTTGAGCCTAAGCCATACACAGCATTTTCTGCATGGGAGAATGCAAAATTCTCTGCATAAAAGCCCCATTATTATATAGTAGAGCTAGAGGAGAATTCCAAACGAAAGCACCTAGTCTGCCCTAAGTGGCATATTACTATATTTAAATTCAAAATTTATTTTATAATAGTATTACAATCTTGACTTGCTATTAGCTGAATCTGAAGTGTAAAATCCTGGTTTCACTGGTAGCAATATGAATTTCATTATTGCCTTTACTGAGGCTAAATTTCAGCTGATGCGTAGTGACTTGGTGAACCCATGATGATTTGCACCAGTTGAGGATTTGGCCCAGATTTGCTGAGCACTGCTGGGCTTTGCCCTCTGGACACTTGTCTGCTGGGAATAAGGTTAACCATTAGCTTACTTTACAGGCTAAACTATATCCATCAAAAGGTCTGAACTCCCTGTCAGGACTATCTCTAGGTGAATTTCGAGACTGCTGTAAAAGTACCTAATGAAATTCAGAAGACAATACAGTATCCCAGAAGCCACTTTACAGCAAAGGAGTATATATGACATTCATATTGAAGAACATATGATAGATTATTCTTTCCTCCATTATTGCTGTGATTTTCTTTTCGTAGTAGTTTCAGACACAGCACTGAGCATTACTTCATCCAGTTTTGAGGCCAAATTTTAATAGTAACTGCATGAGATACAGTCCCAAGCCCTTTGAACAGATAATTTGATACCAAATAGATTCAGCATTTCTTTTAAGAATTCAGCCTGACCTTTGGATAAACCTTGACCAGCACTTAGGAGTACGTTATATTTTCATGACTCAGAGCAACTGGAGTAGAATGACCAAACTTTTGCTCAAATTGAATGTATTCACTCCACTAATATAAATTGTTTCCTTTTCCAGGATGTCTCCGAGCCACTAAAGGCCACTTCCAGCTCTTGCTGCTTTCCTTGTTCCTCCACTTGAACCATAAAGAGCCATGTACAGCAATGCAGGAACAGCACTTCATTTCTAATAGTCTGCATTGCCTATGCCATTGCTGCATTTGCCCCATTTATCCTATGAAGTGCATGACAATTGTGCTTTACCTAATTTCTTATCTGTTAAAAATTTTTTTTAAAAAGATATTTCATCCTTTGGTGTTCATAGCTTCTGGCTCTGACTTAATTATGAGTTGCAGGCTGAATGTCATAGCTGGAGGCATTTAACTTTGAGGGTTAAAGGCAAGAGAAAAAAAATCTTTATAGGGGATGTTACCTCAGTAATCCATCTCTCTTATGTCGTTTCTGCCTTTCTTGTACATATCCATAGTAGCCCCAAAAGTCCAGGTAGATTCACCAGATAAGACACCTTCCTGGCCTTCCTGCAGGCTCCATGAGTGTCCAAGGCCAGCTGCATCCCTCAGAGACTGAGGGTTGTTTTTGTACATGTGGTATATACAGACTGTCTGAAAGTCTGCCTCTGGGCACCTCTGCTCCCATTCTGGCGTCTTCCCAAAGCTCACTAACTGCAAGAGAGGCAGGATTTGTGGCACAGTGTGTGCATTAGAAGTACTCCTCTGTACATGAAGGATGAAATCCATTTAATAACTCAGAGAATCTAAATGTTTTTTCTTATTGGAACAAAGGACAAAAGGTACCCAAAAATGTGAACCATATAATTTAATTAAACTATTAAGTGCACATCATAGCTCTTAAATTTCAAAAGTAATGAAGAAAAAACATACTGGTTAGCATCAGTCCATATTTATATGTTACTTTTGGGCTCTGGTGTGCTACTGTAGGAATTGCAGTTGTCTGAACTGTAAAATAAAATGCCAGTGATCACCATCCGTAAGACTGGCTTTACTCCAAAGCATTGTGGCAGAAACAATGTTGTTACTCTGTACTTGCAGAATAGGAGAGCTTTGCAAAATCTTAAATGCCACTGCAAATGCTGACTTTTAATGTGCATTTCAACAACAGAACAGATAATTATGTACACAACAGGAAAAACAGTAGGGATACTAATGCTAGAGGAAGGAAGTGAAAAACATCATAAATGTATGCAAAGGTAGGTCAAAAAGTGCTTGAGTATTTAACTGTGATATGCAGCTTCTTTTCACAATGTATGTTTGAGGAAAGATTGACAAAAGGAATAATGTAAGTTCTGAATATAGACACTATGCGTAGGTTTAAAAGATTATTATGAGTAGATCTATTAACCTGGCTGGAAAGGAATATAAAATACAGCATGAAATAGCTGGAAATAGCATGTGGTGAAGTGTTCTGAAAGAAACATGAAGAGACCAATTATCACTGTACCTGCAACAAAATCTACAGAACAAGAGCACAACTATTTTAAGCAATTCTTACATCGATATTTTTATAAAGCTAGAAAGCTAGATGTCGGCTATAACAAGAGAATAAAGGAACAAGCCACATCAAAAACTTTTCAGTTTGATAGGAAATTTCACTTGATGTGCGGAAAGCACTGATGGATATGAATAATTAGACCAGAAAACCTGGAGTACAAAAAGCAAAAACTTTAATTCCAACATGGGTTTCAATCTCATGTTGCAGCTATGATAGCTGTAACATATAATATTGTTTCCACTGGAAGATACTGAGTCCTTCCACAAGCAGAATCCATGAGCACTCCTAAATACTACAGAAGCAGATAAAAAGTCTTAATCTAATAGATGGCTGCAATGGTAATGCTATCCTTGACATTTGGGTAATAAGTAAGGTAAATAATCAAGAGATTAATAGTTTTTACACATATTTCTCAGAAAGGTTGTCCAGGGTAAAGAACCATTATTGTCCTTGTGCAAACAGTAATCCAAAGCACAGACAGAATATCACATCTAATTATGGCTGCACAGTAAATCTGAAACATATCTGGGAACAGAGCATGAGGTTACTAACTCCCAGGCTGGGATTCTAGCCACATAAAAACATTACCCTTGGCTGAGATCATATTACTAAGTTACACTGTATGAAGAGAATTGGAATAGTAGCCATCAGACAACCATTATATTTGTAAAACACTCGAATTTATAGGATCTGGTCTAAATCTTCTTTATGGACTTGAAATAGTGAAGTTAGTGGAGTCCCAGTGGAGCCTGTGAAAGTGCTGTTAGATCAGAACATAGCAGAGAACCATGACATATGTGCTTGAGGTAAAAAACTGCTTTCTAAAATAATACAGGATGAAAGCATAATTTGTTGCAGAATGAATTCTCTCAGAGAATATTTTGACTGATTGGAATGATTCCAAAAAAGCAAAGCTTTTTATTCTGTGATAAAAACAAAAATCTGGCCATAAAGCTTTCATTAAGAATTTCACTGTTATTTGTTATGTAATTTAACATTCAACACACTTTAATATCATACTCTTTGGTATTTTGCCTTCTGTCCGGCAAAAGCTACACAGTGTTGCAGTAAACCAAAAAAGGCCTTGAAACCAACACCAAGACCTTATATGCACTCATTTCAAGCCTAAACCTCCACTTCAGTGTACATAACTTCTCAGACTGCACCTGCATTCTAATGGGAAAAAAAAACAGGCTACAGCAGGTTCAGCCAAGGCAAAGAACAGTCTGAAATTCAGCAAAGGCAAATGCAATGTTTTTCCCGCACCTGGGAAAGAACAACCCTCTGCACCGGTACAGGGTGGGGGCTGACCTGTAAAGCAGCTCTGTGGAGAAAGACCTGGGGGTCCTGGTGGACAACAGGCTCTCCATGACCAGCAGTGTGTCCCTGTGGCCAAGAAGGCCAGTGGGATCCTGGGGGTCATTAGGAAGAGCATTGCCAGCAGGTTGCGGGAAGTGATCCTGCCCCTCTGCTCAGCCCTGGTGTGGCCACATCAGGAGTGCTGTGTCCAGTTCTGGGCTCCCCAGGACAAGAGAGACATGGAGCTCCTGGAGCGGGTCAAATGAAGGGCAACAAAGATGATTGGAGCCTCTTATCTGAGAGAGAGAGATAAGAAAGGCTGAGAGAGTTGGACCTGTTCAGCCTCAAGAAGAGACAACTGAAAGAGAATCTCATCACTGTACAGAAGTACCCGAAGGGAGGGTGTCAAGAGCTTAGAGCCAGGCTCTTCTCGGTGATGCCAAGCAACAGGACAAGAGGCAATGGGCCGAAACTGACGCACAGGATGTTCCACCAGAAGAATGTGAGGAAGAACTTCATTACTGTGTGAGTGACCAAGCACTGGAACAGGTTGCCTAGAGAGGATGTGGAGTCTACATCACAGGAGACATTCTAGAACCATCTGGATGGAATTCTGTGCAATGTGCTCTGGGATGACTCTGCTGGAGCAGGAATGCTGGACCACATGACTCACAGTGATCCCTTTCAATCTGACCCATTTTGTGATTTCATCATTCTGTACCAAATACCTGCATCAAGCAGTGGATGACACCAAGCTGAGTTGTGTAGTTGGTATGGTGGAGGGAAGGGATGTCATCCAGAGGGACCTTGACAGGTGGGTCTGCATGAACCTTACGAAATTCAATGAGGCCAAGTGCAAGGTCCTGCACCTGGGCCTGGGCAATCACCAGCATAAACTGGGTGATGATAGGGTTAAGAGCATCCCTGCAGAGGACTTGGGGATACTGTTGGATGAAAAATTGGACAGTAGTTGTGTATTGGTTTGGCTTGGCAAGATTTGGTAGCATGGGGAAGCAGGGGTGATTTCTTTAAGAAGATGCCAGAAGCTTTGCCCATGTGTGAGAGAGCCAAAGCCACCCAGCTCCAAGATGGACCTGCCACTGCCCAAGGCCAAGTCCATCAGTGACAGTGGAAGCATGTCTGGAATAACAGATCTAAGAAGCTGACCAAGCCTGCTGTGCAACAGCAGCCAGGAGGTGGGAGTGGGAATATGTGAGAGAAACAGCCCTGCAGGCACCAAGGTCAGTGAAGGGTTGTAGAGACAGGACATGGGGCAACAGTTTCAGACTCAAACAGGGTAGGTTTAGATTGGACACAAGGGAAGAAGTTGGTGGTAAGAAATTGGAATGAGTTTCCCAGGGAGTTGTGGGTGTCCCATCCTTGGAAATGTTCAAGGCCAGAGTCAATGGGGCTTTGAGCAAACTGGTGTAGTGGATGGTGCCCCTGCCCATGGTGGGGCGTTGTTCTAGCTGACCTTTAAAAGTCCCTTCCAAACAAACTATTCCATGGTTTTATGAAGTGGTGACTGTAACACCACCAGAAAACTAACAAAGAAGCCTGGCCCTTCAGTGAGTTTTTGGAACATATTTCAATAGATTGATGATGAGACTGAAACAGAAATTATGTCGCAGATCTTGTTCATCATCTGTTTCTCAAGAAAATGTCTTACTTTACTGCTTCTTGTGCTATAATTTTACTTTAATCAATAAACCCATATAAAATGCACTTCGTAGCTCTTCATATTAACCATCTTGTCATAAATAGCTTACAAGAAAGAAACTGTGTTACAATTTTTTTTCCCAGTGTAAATCTGTCACCTTTCTCAATACTATCACACTGAAATCAGGAACCCATGAATGCACATATTAATTCATAAACCCTACCATGCTAATTATGAACGATGAATGATGAGGCAATTTCCCTATTTGTAGCCCAATTCCCTATTTCTTTTATGGAATCTCAACATACTTCTAAGATAAAATGCTTAAAATGAATTTCAGGTTTAAAGCCTCATTTTAGACTCTGAAGTTATATTGAAAGATGTGACTGAAAGCTGACTGCTTTTTTAAAAAAATATAATACCATTATCATTATAACCAAAATTCTTTCTGACTTTAAAATTTTGTAATTTATTTCTAAAACAATTAAAGCAATAAAGTAAAAATATATAACTCCCACTGTTTTGAATATTTTTATTTTCTTCCTAAATGGAAGGCTGAAATGATATCTTGGTTAATTGACACTTCTGAATTAACATAATTAATCAGAAATATAACCATCAGGAGAGTGGGCTGGATTTTTAATCCAGTTCTTAGTAATGACTGAATTTTCTAAAGTAAAATAAGTAGCATTTTTTTGTTANTGTTCAGCCTCAAGAAGAGACAACTGAAAGAGAATCTCATCACTGTACAGAAGTACCCGAAGGGAGGGTGTCAAGAGCTTAGAGCCAGGCTCTTCTCGGTGATGCCAAGCAACAGGACAAGAGGCAATGGGCCGAAACTGACGCACAGGATGTTCCACCAGAAGAATGTGAGGAAGAACTTCATTACTGTGTGAGTGACCAACCACTGGAACAGGTTGCCTAGAGAGGATGTGGAGTTTACATCACAGGAGACATTCTAGAACCATCTGGATGGAATTCTGTGCAATGTGCTCTGGGATGACTCTGCTGGAGCAGGAATGCTGGACCACATGACTCACAGTGATCCCTTTCAATCTGACCCATTTTGTGATTTCATCATTCTGTACCAAATACCTGCATCAAGCAGTGGATGACACCAAGCTGAGTTGTGTAGTTGGTATGGTGGAGGGAAGGGATGTCATCCAGAGGGACCTTGACAGGTGGGTCTGCATGAACCTTACGAAATTCAATGAGGCCAAGTGCAAGGTCCTGCACCTGGGTCTGGGCAATCACCAGCATAAACTGGGTGATGATAGGGTTAAGAGCATCCCTGCAGAGGACTTGGGGATACTGTTGGATGAAAAATTGGACAGTAGTTGTGTATTGGTTTGGCTTGGCAAGATTTGGTAGCATGGGGAAGCAGGGGTGATTTCTTTAAGAAGATGCCAGAAGCTTTGCCCATGTGTGAGAGAGCCAAAGCCACCCAGCTCCAAGATGGACCTGCCACTGCCCAAGGCCAAGTCCATCAGTGACAGTGGAAGCATGTCTGGAATAACAGATCTAAGAAGCTGACCAAGCCTGCTGTGCAACAGCAGCCAGGAGGTGGGAGTGGGAATATGTGAGAGAAACAGCCCTGCAGGCACCAAGGTCAGTGAAGGGTTGTAGAGACAGGACATGGGGCAACAGTTTCAGACTCAAACAGGGTAGGTTTAGATTGGACACAAGGGAAGAAGTTGGTGGTAAGAAATTGGAATGAGTTTCCCAGGGAGTTGTGGGTGTCCCATCCTTGGAAATGTTCAAGGCCAGAGTCAATGGGGCTTTGAGCAAACTGGTGTAGTGGATGGTGCCCCTGCCCATGGTGGGGCGTTGTTCTAGCTGACCTTTAAAAGTCCCTTCCAAACAAACTATTCCATGGTTTTATGAAGTGGTGACTGTAACACCACCAGAAAACTAACAAAGAAGCCTGGCCCTTCAGTGAGTTTTTGGAACATATTTCAATAGATTGATGATGAGACTGAAACAGAAATTATGTCGCAGATCTTGTTCATCATCTGTTTCTCAAGAAAATGTCTTACTTTACTGCTTCTTGTGCTATAATTTTACTTTAATCAATAAACCCATATAAAATGCACTTCGTAGCTCTTCATATTAACCATCTTGTCATAAATAGCTTACAAGAAAGAAACTGTGTTACAATTTTTTTTCCCAGTGTAAATCTGTCACCTTTCTCAATACTATCACACTGAAATCAGGAACCCATGAATGCACATATTAATTCATAAACCCTACCATGCTAATTATGAACGATGAATGATGAGGCAATTTCCCTATTTGTAGCCCAATTCCCTATTTCTTTTATGGAATCTCAACATACTTCTAAGATAAAATGCTTAAAATGAATTTCAGGTTTAAAGCCTCATTTTAGACTCTGAAGTTATATTGAAAGATGTGACTGAAAGCTGACTGCTTTTTTAAAAAAATATAATACCATTATCATTATAACCAAAATTCTTTCTGACTTTAAAATTTTGTAATTTATTTCTAAAACAATTAAAGCAATAAAGTAAAAATATATAACTCCCACTGTTTTGAATATTTTTATTTTCTTCCTAAATGGAAGGCTGAAATGATATCTTGGTTAATTGACACTTCTGAATTAACATAATTAATCAGAAATATAACCATCAGGAGAGTGGGCTGGATTTTTAATCCAGTTCTTAGTAATGACTGAATTTTCTAAAGTAAAATAAGTAGCATTTTTTTGTTAGCTTCTTGCAGGTGAAATCATTGATGATCTGAAGTTTTAGAGTTTTGGATGGTTGGTTTAAATTTTTGAGTTCTGCATAGGAAAGTCCAACTGTTGAATTTTATTTTGTAATTTTTTTAAAATACGGAGTTGAGATAGAAAGATAGGATAGGAAAGGACATTATTTGACTTGACTTTCATTTTTTACATTAATGATGCAGGCTGCAGTTTGCCTGGAGACCACGCTGCGTGTTAGCTGTCAGAGGCGTCCCGAATGGACCCTGATACAGCCGTATTCAGCAGGATATTCTGTTACATTGGCTCTCCCACTCAGGGAGCAGGCTGCAAACCAATGTGAAAATAGCATCAACAAAGGCAGGAGAGAGGGGTCAATCACTGCAGCTTCAGAACTTTACTTGAACATGCAGGCAGAAGAAAGACCCCCGCCCGCGCTTTCCAACCCCTTTTGCCTGGGTGCCAGAAGGGGCAGGACAGAGGGATTCCAGCCAGTGGAGGTCTGTAAATTGTGAAGTGACAGGGGTACATCCAACAGGATAAACTCAGGGGAGGGTTTCCATTTGAATGAACAAATAAAGAACCATACTTAACAGAACTTTCCAGAGATCATTCATATTCCATACGGGATATGCATAAACATCAGGATATACATAAAACTGGGTGGGGAAAACCTTGAACATATAACAATATGCAAAACGCAGTTCCTGCGGAGGTACGGGAGCTCGCAGTGATCAGGAGATGTCAGAGTGCAGAGCCCTGAGTGCCACTCATCCACCAGGAATTGTTAGGTGTGGGGGCTGTGGCCAGAGCCACATGCACTGCAACACATTAAATATATAAAATATATTTAAAAGCAGGAAAAATGTTTAATGCAAAAGACTACCTTGTAGTGGGAATGTGGTGAGTTGACCTTGGATAGCTGCCAGCCACCCACCCAGATGTTCTCTTACTCCCATTTCTTAATCGAACAGGGCACAGGGGAGTAAATAAGCTGAAAACACTCATTGATGGAGATAAAGACAAGGAGATCACTTACCAGTTAGTGTCACAAGCAAAACAAACCCAGTCTGGGGAAAATTAATTTAATTCCACCACAATTAAAAGTTTATCCAGACGGTGAGATAGAAAAAGTAAAACACCTTCCTCCCCAGCACATTTTTCCCCCAGATTCAACTTTGCTCCCTCATTCCCAACCCCTTGACCTCTTCCCTCATCAAGTTTTGCAGGGAGCATGGGGAATGGAGATGGAGATTGTGATCAGTACATAATGGTTCCTGTCTGCTGCTTCTTCCTCTTCACACTTTTCCCTTGTTCCTGAATGGCTCCTCTCCATGGGCTGCAGTCCTTCAGGATAAAACCTGCTCCAACACTGGGTCCTCCATCGGCTGCAGTGTGAATATATGCTCCAACACAGTTACACACGCCACAAGGGAATGTGCTCCAGTACCTGGAGTACCTGTTTCCCCTCCTTTTTCTCTGACCTTGGTGTTTGCAGGATTATTTCTTATGGGTTTTTTTTTCTCATTCCTCACCACTGAGTGATGTTCTGCTGTTCATTAAATATGCTTTGCCAAGGGCACCACCAGCTTGGCTGATGGGGCCAGCACAGTCCTCTGGTTAGTCTGTTACAGATCCAGCTGGAAACAGCTGTGTCCAGCATGGGGCAGTCCCTGGTCTCCTCACAGAGGCCACCTTTGCATCTTGCTTCCTGCTACCAAAACCTTGGGACCTACACCTGATACACTGGAAGGATGCCCTTATATCTTCTATTTAAAACATGTACAAATGGACTTGCAAAAAAACCTGAAAACAAAAACCTGGAAGGAGGAACTGAAAAAGTGTACGAATATGAATGCTTCAGAAAACAAAAAAAGATAAAAGAGGATGGCATTGTTATGATCTGCAAAAATGTAAAATGCTTCTGGAATGAAGAACAAAACAATCAGTTCTCCATGCCTCGGGAGGATGGAAACTGAATTAATGGGTTTGAATTACAGCTTGGAAGATTTAAGATAGATATTAAGTAAAACTTTCTAATGACATGGATCATGACACACTCAAACAGATTGCCTGAAGAGCTTTTAGAGTTTCAGTCATTGGAAATCTCTAAGGACAGGTTAGGTAAGCATCTATCAGAGTTGACAGGTACAGCTGATTTTGCCCACAGGCAAAAGCACAGAGTAGATGACCTCCTGAGATCTCTTTCAGACTGTTTTTCTCCCGTTCTGTGATAGAAAGTGATTTAGTCTACAAGTACACTCATGACTTCAATAGGGGTATTTATAAAAGAAAATACTTCTCAGAAAGACATCTGCAGAGATGTCTGTTTTCCTGAAAGTAAGGTGGTATGCATAAAAGGAGTAGAGCTCCTGGCTGGAAAATGTAATCCACAATTTTTTTTTCCTGATAAAAAAATAACATCTTAAATAGATTTTCTCAAGACTACAGGTGACAGTTGGGTTTGAATTTTCAAGGTGCATGGAAAGCCACACTGCCTCCCTCACCATTATAAGCAGAGCAAAATACTGAAACACATTTAAATGTCTATCTTCTATCTGTTTACAACATATGACTTTTCTAGAGATAAACTCTTTAGTAATGGGCACTTAACTTACACTCAGAAAATGGTGTATCTTTGCCTGAGTAACTGCCCACGATTTATCTGCATGGAAATCTCTAAGGACAGGTTAGGTAAGCATCTATCAGTGTTGGCAGGTACAGCTGATTTTGCCTCGGGGCAAAAGCACAGAGTTGATGACCTCCTGAAGTCTTTTTCAGACTGTTTTTCTCTCATTCTGTGATAGGCAGTGATTTAGTCTACAAGTACACTCATGACTTCAATAGAACTTCCTTATTATAAGAAACTTGGAGTTCTTTCACTGAGTAATCTGACCAAATACCTGCAGTTACAGATATTTGCACATCTACACCTGAGACTTCCTTTGCAATTAGTGGAGAGGAACAGGCACATTGTTCAGCTCATTTATTTTCAATGTTACCTTTAGGATGAGATGAGTTGTGCCCTGGAATTACTTCTTTATTTCCAATGGCCATGAAGAAAACCAGAAATGAAAAGCTGAAAAATTAGACATATGTATTAAACAGGCAAGTAAATGAATATCACTCTTCCTTGGATAGATTTTCACATCGTATATCATCACTTCTCTTCACACAGCTTCTGTGGAATAGGAAGAACTGTCGGCTTCTTTGTGAAGATGTGGAAATGAAGCACGGGACAGTTACAAGAATTGCCCAAGTTCACACCATAAAATTCAGCAGAAGAGAAGCCTGAGTCTAAGTTTGTAAAGTCTCTGACTGTTCCACAGAATTTTTTTCTTTTTTTTTTAATGTAACAAAAATGAATTTTTTAATGAAGCATGTGTTTCTAAGATAATCATCACAAGTCTGTTGCTGTTGCTGTTCTTGATTTATCCCTCTAAATTGACACTAATTTCCCTAGCCAGATTATTAAATGAAAAAAAAAGAAAACAGAAAAAAGAAAATTGCTGTGTGTGAGAAGGAGTGAAAAGACTTTCTAATTAGGATGCTGCAAAACATTTGAAGATTACATAATAGAAAATTGTCTGGTGATACAAGGATGGCAAATCTACAAAAATATGTATCTTCAGAATGAGCATAATCTCACAAACATTCATATGGTAAAACATTCATTTTTTTTTCTGATTTGGAAATGAATACATTATCTTCCAGGCTAAAATGCGTATGCAAACACACATTTGTATTCAAGTACTATATGTGTATTCATACTTACATGAGATATATATATATAAGCATTTCTTTGTTTTCATTAGTTTAATCCACAAATGGATCCAAGTGTTTGGTTCAGGACTCAACTGCTTTCTTCAGAATACCTAGTAAAAAGGAAACAGAAGTATGGAATACTAGAGTGGATAAATGCCTAGTGCTTTAAGTATTTTTTGATCAAGAAGAATTGCCAAGAGTATTTGTATGGGGAAAATCATGGTTTGTCTTTAGCTATGTGACAAGTGGTACTGGTCCTACCAGAGAAGGTACCCAAGGCAAATAATCTTTAAGAAAGTTTTTTAGCTTCTAACTTTTCATGAAATTCAATAGGCCTTGATGTCCACAGTTTGTCATAAATATTTGAGGTAAAATCCTCGCCGTTTTTGAGAAGAATAACTACCACCTCTTGGAGTGAACAAAAGAAACATTTCCTTCTTGGTTCATGCAAGGATTGGAGTTCTAGAAGCTAAGGTCTGAAATGTATATTTAGTTCTGGAAATGGAGAGCTGGGCAGGTAAAGGAGGAAAAAAATAAGAGAGTAGAGAAAATAGCTTTCCTACAGTGTAGGAGAAACATGCAACAGGGAATCTCTAGGACACACAGAAGTACTTTGTTACACATGTTAAAGCCCTAGCTTCTTTTCCAGCTCCAATGATATTCTCCAAAACTATCTCTAAATACAGTCAACTCTTATATTAAATTCATTCTCTTCAAGTGGGGATAAATCTCACCTGGTATAATATACCCTGCTTCTCAATACACAGAGACTTCAACGAGCATCAGATATAAGTCCCCTGGTAATTCTTATCATCTAATGTTTACTATGTTCCTTGATCTAGGTGGAAAGATCCTGAAACATGTGAATAAGAACAAATCAGAAATATTATTTAATGCTTCTGAATAGTCCATAAAATGATACTTCTAAGGTTCTTAAAAATTTAGAGTTGATATAGGTGATAGATAGATTTAAACTATCCAGCACATGAACCATCAGATCAAGGGTAATGCTGGTAATGACAAGAAGCGGCTACAAAGCCCAGGATTGTTGTAGACAGGTTCCTACAACCTTCCTAGAGACAGCTAAGCCCGTGGAAAGAATCAGGGAGTCCTTTTTTGGGTAGATGTTTCAGGAGATCTTTATTACCAGCCGCATGCTGGAAACCAGCACACAGACTGAACTATCATTGCAGAACCCAGTGTTCTCCAGGCCGGGGGAAAATTTTGGGACCAATAGGAGCACAGAACTTGGGTACATGCGACCAGGGAGCAGAGGAAACCCCGTGACCAGACCATGCGTCCACCCCAGGGCCCCCTCCCCCCAGGGGAATGAGGGGGAGACTTCAACACAGGATATATTTTTTTAATTGCTATATGTGAAACAAGACATCCATTAGCAGCAATATTTTATTCAGACTACAAGATCTTACCCAATAACATTTGTGAGAAAGGTATCTGGCTATATGCAAATATTAATTCATCTTTTCAGCAAAACTGAAGACAGAGGACCAAGGAAAACTGAATTAAACTTCCTCATGTTACTAGGCCTGGGGACAAATCTGGGCTGTAGCTGGAATAAGTCCCTAGTGAAGTGCGGATGGTGTCTCTGTGATGTGGTCTTTAAATGTGTTACACAGTGATTTCAGCCCCTAATTTTTCTTCTAACACAACATATGTGAATCTTTTATGTATTCTCAGTGAGGTAAGGCAAACTATATATGCCTGGTAAGCTCCGCACAGAAGTCCTCCACAGAGGAGGAAACTTCTTCTGCTCTGTACAGACAAAACAGTTTGCTCCAGTATATTGTCCTCCATCAAAATAATAATTTAAGAATAAATTTATAGAATATTAGTCATTCTTGAACAGTCTGTTTTAACTTATTTGGTTGGAAATCCAACTAATTTAATTCACAAGTATTTTTTTGTACGGCAAGATGGAATTCTAAAATATCTATGCTTTACTTAAAAACCACTTCTTTTTGAGAAATACTATGATATGTCTAAACTGGTAAAATCAATACTGATTCAAACATATATATCAACAAATGCCAAGATTACAGGAAACAAAACAGTGGAAATCACATTTTTCTTTCATTTCTGCAGATTCTTCCTTTGATACAGAAGTTTTAAACAGATTTGCAGACTACGCTATAATTTTTCAATGAGTTTTATGCACAGTGATTCTTACCTATGCTATGTTTTATACATGCCAGATTATGTGGCAAGAGGAGGCCCTGCAGCATGTAACTCATGGCCACATGACTGGCCCACAGGAAGGCTGGGAGCCAGCGGCTGGTGTTCTGATTCATTAGTGGTACTGAAAACTGAAGCACAACAGGCATGTTAGTCTAGAGCTACACTAACAAAATCTTACATTTCATTACTACCTCTGCTTTCTATCATGGGGTTTACTTTGTCTTTTCTTTTTATACTTCTGGTTAAATATACTGTTTAAAGTAATTAATATCTTTTGCAAGGCTTTATCTTTACCCCTGTGCTTTCTATCACCAAATAAAAACAATCCTTTTTTCTTTTTACAAATTCCTCTTTTCATATCCACTACAAGTCGGAAGGTAGTTTAACTCTACGAGTCCTGGGATGTTTTGTCCAACCTTTTCTTCTTTGCTTAGCCTGCAAATTCCAGATACAGTTTGCTCTTTTGAGTTAATGTGCATGGCTTTTCTATATTAAAGTCTTCAAACTCTCAATCCAGTCATTGTCTCTAATCAGTTCTCGCAATTACTTAAAGTTTGGCCTTTCAAAATCAAAATCCTTACTTACAGACATGCTTTTGTTTATCCCACTGTTTCATTTAAAACAGATCAGATGGGGATTATCAGATTCAACGTTTTCTGCAGAAGGCTCCTTTATAACATGACTTACGTTGTCATGTAGTTCATTTTACATCCATGTCTTATAACTTCTATTTAAAAGTATTTCTTGAAGAGACAGGACAATTACTAAGTAAAGGAATTTTAGATAATAATATGTTATATACCATAAAGCTCCATCTAAACCCAATGGTATTAAAATCATAAGTTGAATCATTCCAAGCTAGGAATTACAAAAATCAAAACTGCAAAAATCAAAATGATTCTGACAATTATTTGTATGCATTTCTCATGATCATCATGCTAATGTATTTAGCCATGCAAATCTCACTTAGTTTTGCACAGGATTTCTCCCTCAGGTGGTGCATAAAACATGAAGATGAATCTGTCATCTTCTATTGGAAATACACATATCTCAATTTGGAAAGCGCTGAATCATTCACTCAAATCTTTACACAAACATATCACAGGAGCTGCAGAAATACTGTATTCCAGGCAACTGCCTCACTTCTCAGATTCAGTCACAGCAGCGTATACCATTGTCACATACGGACTGAATCCTCCTGAGTTCTGTGGGGAGCAACCTGCAAAGAACAACTAATTAAATATCCAGTTTGGTGCAGCAAACTGGTGTGAAAACATTGCCCCAATATTTGTTAGAGTAGACATGTGACTCATTCAAAACTCACGAACAGTTTTAGGCTACACTGGTAGATGTTTCTCTACAGTGTTTAGGCTACACTGGTAGATGGAAACTAAGGACCATACAGACCATTAAAGCTTGCCTTTCTATGTATTTAGCACATTTTCCCTACAGTTTCATTTATGTCAAAATGAAAGTATATTCCAAATACTCTGAGTGTTACTCTTGAAGCCTCAGTTCAACAGTGACAAAATGGTACTGTTATTTAGCAGTTGCATAGATTTTTCATCTGTCCATTTCCAGTAATTTTTTGGAGATGGAAAGACTTAGGCAACATAGAAAGAAACTGTAGGTCTGAATGCAAAAATCAGTGGACTACTCCAAACTGAATACTTCAAAATAAAAAGCTTCCCTCAGATGGAAGGGAAGCAAACTTCTTTTATAACCTGATTCTGCCACTCACTTTCACATTGACTAGGTTTATTTTAAACTAACTAGGTAAATTAGGAAATGTGGGCTAATTTACTCAATGCTGAAAAAAAAATCTTCAGTAAAATCTCTAGGCTTTTAGAATGGTTTAAGCTTCCTAGATTGTCATGCAGCCCTTTAACGCAATGCAATTTATCACTAGGAAGGGATCTAGCTTACTCAAAGTCATTTCATTTTATTTTAAGAGGGTGAGCACTATCACCTTTGTGATGATGAGGTGATAAGGAAGGTAGGAAAACACAATGAAAAAGCTGTCAAAAACTGTAATTTTCATAAAAGGGTTTTCTGCTGTTAAAACACACAGGTTGAATTGAATTTTGTTATTTTGTCAGGAATGCCCTGGGGTAGAAGGACTGAAACGAAAAAGAAGATTTAATGTCATTTCTAATGAACATAAAACCTGATTTATTTTTTTTTAATTTGTAAAAGTTAAGAGCAATTCTTTGCATCCTGCCTTATAAAGCAATGAAGAAACTGCTGTATTTTCTCATAATTTTATTTTTAACAACCATGAAATACTATCTTTTAAGAAAAGCACAATCTGCTTTTCTTTTTTTAATCCTTTCCAAAGTTACCATGACAACCATAGAATTTTGGTAGGGATAAAATATTTGACAAGCATGTTGTCTTTCTGCTTTTAAAGTCTTCATAGCAATATAGATGATCAGACAGGCATTATTAAACAAGGCTGAGCATTATACAAGTGTGAAAACTACACAAATAACTTGAGCAGGTCAGGAAAAATGGTATTTCCTGTCAAGACCATGATATAAAACAACAAAAGAATTTGTCATTGCGGTAACAAACATCAAAATTGTGATTACCTTTTTTATGGGAGCAGTGGGTAGGGAAGGATATTTTCAGCTAGGGTGAATGGACCTGATACAAATGGGAAAAGCTGTCCAAAAAACAGCTCAACATCAAGCCCAGTGCAATATCAGTCCAACTTCTCAATTAAATTAGAGAAGTTTAAAGAGTAGTACAAAACCCAAACATTCTCTGAGGATCCTTACCTTGCCTCATCAAGATCACAAAGACATTAGAGACATCAGACACCAACACATCTTTTCCTAGATATTAACACTATTAAACAGCTTTTGATAAGACTTAGGACAGGCCTTTTAAATTCTTGGCATTCTAATGTGGTACTTCAAAAAAGGGTTTCATTCTAATTTGGAAGTAAAACTAAACCTTAAAAAAGTCTCCTAGAAACAAAAATGTGGAAAACATATAATTTTGACATGAATTTTGCTTAGCTAAAATGGTAAAACAAGCTGTAATAATAGGGTTTTTTTGTTAATTTGGTAGATTTACAAAATTTATTCTATGTGTTATTTTTATAGTTATTAGTTCATGGCATATCAGTAGCAGCATATTCACCTACAGCACTCCTACTGGCATGAGACAGTAAAAAAAAAAATTGAAATACTTTATTATTCTTAAAATCAATCCCAAAACTGATTTTAGCACTTTTCAAACACTGGTCCTCTTTTTTTCCCATGTGTAAAAGGTTTCGTTACAAACCCAAACAGGAGATTCTTCAATGTAAGTAACAAATGGCTTCATGTTTTCTTTTCAGAGCAGTCTTTACTTAGAAAATTTTAGTTAATATTAAATCTTTAACAACATTTCCATTCTATATTAAAAGCATATTTTCAGTGATATATATTTAGCTGAAAGAATTCTGATCAGTTTGGCTGGCTGCAAATAACTATTTGGTTTCCCTATTTAATTTATGTATGCAGTGGCAATAGCTGTGCACAAAATGTTAAATTAATTGGAATGTATGTCGTGGGAGAGCCACTACACTGCATCACTATTTCACTATTAAGGTCTGACTACTTCAAACTCTGAACTAAATTTTCAGAGTTTTTGTGGGGAAAAAAGGATTTTTTTCTCTTAGCCAAGAAAAAAATGGGCAGTTCCTACAACAGTTCTTGCTAGTGAAGGCCTGATGAGCACCCAGTATCATAAGTACATATACTGATACTGGACGAGCTGCCAAACTTCAGCTGCTCAGTGACATTTGTAAAGACAAATCAGACAAATCCATAATGTTGCTTAAGATACACAGTTCAAAATTAGCCTGGAGGTAATCAGAAGGAATTCTGCTCGGTAGTATGGGGGATGTATTTTTGACATTTGACAGGCTCATTTCACTTGTCTAGCTAAGCCATAACTAATTACTTCTTTTAGCCAAATTAGACCATCACAGCCCAGATGGCTGGACAAGAGGATGGCAAAAATCTTGTTGGATGGGCAGGGTCAGTGAGGGGCGAGCTCTCTACATGGCTGCCTGTGAGAAGAGGATACCCACGGGGTGCTGCACTGGGACCTGTCAGGTTTAACAGCTTTATCAGTCACCTGCAGGTAGTAATGGAGTGCACTTCCATCAAGTTTGCAAGTGACCTCAACTGCAAATTTGGGTAAACAGTAAATGTGATGAAGGGCAGCACCACCAACCAAAGGGATTCAGGCAGGATGGAGGAAGGGCCCAGCAGGAATCTCAAGAAATCAAACAAGTGTTGCACCTGAAAAGGAAGAATCCCAGGTACCAACACATGCTGAGGACTGATGAACTGGCACAGATCACGGAAGTGTTTTCTTATACCGACATCATATTTGAAGAGATTGGAGGGTGCATATTAGTACTGGTACCCTTGTTTATATTGTGTTTGGTCACATCCCCCTAAGTTTTGGTATGACAGGGAGTAATACAACTTTCACCAGATTCTCTTCTTCTGAGTGGTGTTGCGGTGCAATATCTGCACCCTTCCTGGAGACAGCTTAGTCCGCGGAAAGAATCAGGAAAGACTCATCTTGTGGATGTTTCAGCAGATCTTTAATGGCGTCCGCATGGTGGGGAATCAGCACACACACTGACTAAGTCACGAGACAATTCCCAAGTTCCCCTCGCAGGGGGACACAAAGCCACCAACCAAATGCAGCCCTGGGCTCCATGTGACCAGGGCAGATGCAGGGGCAGGGAGACCCCGTCCCAGAGCCCAGATCCACTCGAGTATCCCCCCCTTCCCCCAGGGGAACGGGGGGAGGATCCTACGACAGAGTGGCACAAGGACCAACACCACTGAAATTTATTACAAAGTGAAAAGAGGCAAAGCAACTTTTCGTGGGTCCTTCACTACATACAGGAGTTTTTCACATATGTGTCTGTCTGCACATGCGAAAGCACAGTTACATGACGCTGTTTTCAGGTTGCTCAGGGCTTGCAGCAGCGTCTACAGCCGAAGGTGTCCCAAGGCGGGACCTTTTTGCTGCAGTAATTCACACAGATCTGACACAAAATAACAGAGCTGGTGCTGGCTCCCATGCAAGGAGCAAACTGCAAACCGATGTAAAAGTAGTGCTGGTAAAGGCAAAGGAACAGAGAGGGGCTCCTCTACAGCTCTGAACTGTATTAGAAGCGAAACATGTGAACAAAGAACAAAGCAGAATAAAGCAGAAGCGTGGGTGGGGGTAAAGCCGAATGGCCTTTTTTGTATGAGAGTGAAAAAGGGCGGAATAAAGAGTTACAACCAGTGGAGTTCTGTAAATTGTGAAGTGACAGGCAAAGACATCCAATGGGACAAACTCAGGGGAGGGTTCTATTTGAATTAACAAATGGGGTACTGAATATAACAGAACTTTCCAGAGATCAGACATATTCCATAAGGGATATGCATAAACATAAGAGTATACATAAAACTGTGTGGGGGAACCTTGAACCTATAACAGAACAATATGCAAAATACAGTTCCCAGGGGAACATGGGAACTCGCCGTGACCAGCAGATTCCAGAGCCCTGGGTGCTTGTCCACCAGGAATTCATTAGTGTGGATGCTGCAGTTATGCACTACAACAGTTACATACTTAATAATTTTTAGTACAATTAATAAAAAAATGGGTATAAAGGCAATTAAATTGCTATGGATTTTCTTTCTAATAATTTCAAAATTAATTAACCTTGAAGAGAAAACTGTGAACAATAGTCTGATTTATTCTGTATTTTAAATCTTAGAATTTGCAACACAGAGCAGGAAAATCCATAAAAAACAAATTTGAAGGATCAGCTTCTTCTTAATTGTTGTCATTTTTCATTCTGTCACTTTTGGTGTTACTTTAAGTTGAAGGACACAGTACACAAACAACAACCTCTCAAGCACATCAAGAGGTTTCCTTTTAATTCAAGAGAACACAGAATGTTTTTATACATCATGCCTTACTTTTAGCTATCTTATGTTCAAAAATGTTACTGCAGACATTGAACAGGAATAATAAGACTTCATAATTATTAGCTAGATATGTTTAAAAAGGATCAATTATTATGTTGCAGTTCTGGTATCTGGAATGATGTTTTCTTAAATAATTTGCAAATAAATCTTAAAGCATGAATGATATTAAAATTATACATTGATGAGTTGAGAACCGATATGTCATGTAATAGGCTGGGTGGCTGCTTAGGACTGAGGCTAATTAAAAAGAATTATCACAATTCTTCAGACTCCACACACATCCATTGATGGTTTTCAAGCCCCAGAGCGTTTTCACCTTGATAGGTCTGCCTCTCCTTGGACAAAGCAATAATGGCAAGTATGGTAGCAAATTAAATCAATGAATGCATGGAATTAATTTTCGTACACATATAAAAAGCAAATCTGATATCATCTTTTTAGGTGATTACAAATCTGATTGACAATGTCAAAAGCATGTCACTTGGCTTATTATGTGACTTTATAACTAAAATTTGACATTCAGCAACAATCAGTGTAAAACATTTGTGTTATGTAGACTAGAAAAATCTTTATAATTATACTACATCCCAAACTAATTGTAAATGAAAAATCATAAACAAATTTAAGAGTTCAGTGCTGTCTGTTCTGGACTCAGTGTTATTTAGTTTGTGTATTGGTGATTAGGAACACATTATAAAATCAATTCTTACAAAGTTTCCATATGACATGATTATTGACTCAAGTGATAAATAATATATACAGAATTCTGAATCACTCAGTAATCTGAATTCATTTTTAAACATCATGCATTTTAATGCTGCCATATGCAAGATTGTGCATCTAAGAACACAGAAAGTAGGTCACAGAGACACAAATGTTTCTTGGAAAGCCTTTGTCTCTGAAGGCCTTTCAGGTCTGGAGCAACCAACTGAACATGAGCTCCCAGCAAAATACAGTGACTAAGACTAATGTAGCTCTTAATTATATGAGTTGAAGACAACTAAGACAGATTATAGATATAATATTTCATCTTTATAGTATTATTGGCTCCATTACTAGAATCACATGTCCAATCCTATACACCCCAAGGCTGGAAAGTCTCTGAAAAAACCAGGTTTACAGAATCTGCAATACAGCAACACTTCATGAAGAAATTTCAGTTTGCTTCATTTATAAAAGAAGTTAATCGTGGTCTGCAAGGAACCTCCCTTAAACCCCAGATTTAGCTTCAGATACATCTTAACCTATCTTCAGGTGGATTTCAACATGAAAGAAAATCTTCATCTATCCAAAAGGTGGAAAAAAGTTCAATGACTAAACATTAATAAACACTGCTAGAAATATGGTACACATTCTTAATTTAAGACAACTCCAGAAAAAAATTTCCCTACAGATATGTTGCCTTTTACATTGTTTTCTCTCCTGATATAAACAGTGGTGCCTGTTTAAAAACATGCTCTAGTCCCATCAGAAGGACAGTAAGGCATATTCAAAGTGCAAGACAAAGAACTATGGTCTGTTTGAAATCAGATCAAATGACTTAAGTGACAAGAAGCTGCTAGGAACATGCCAGTAAGATACATTTTTACTGGAAAACTTATTTCTGCAAACTAGTTGAAGACACAGATTTGGAATGATTGAAGCCTTGGCTTTTCCCTATTTTTGTGACCCTGAAGAAGATGAGAGTCCATGGGAGGAAGTATGTTCATTCAACTTAAAGCATAGCTTGCCTCTGACCTTTCTTTACGGGTGTCTCAAGAGCAACATTTTCCTAATTCATCTCATTTAGTCTTCTTTCTTTAGTGTTGTGGATGAAACCTTATTCAGGATTGTCACGTGGACACTATCTTTGAGTCTAAGGGTTTGATCCCCACATCTTGAGAAGTAAAGTTTGTCTAAATCTGCATTCTTTGGCATAATATCTCTAATATTCAGTCCTTTCTATCCATACATGCAACTAAGCTTCTATTTTTTTCCATTCTAAACCTTGTGACTTCTTTTCTCTACTCTTGATGTAGTAGCAAATACTTGTTCACCAATAACAGAGGAAAAGGTGCTTTCCAAGCCTTCTGTTTTAATAATCTTGTCTCTCTTTGTATTTCTGAATTTACTTCTCTTCTGCACTGCATTATGACACAGAACACTGTTTCAGTTCAACATTGAAAAACTCAATCCTTCTTACAAACAAGCAACGATGTCAGCAGTTTTTCTTCATTTCCTAAATTTTAAAACAAGCACCTTTATGCTTTATTTTATGTTTCTTATGCCTGGGAAAAATCTCACTAAAACTATCCCATCATTTTGCTCCAAACTCCTCCACAGACCTCACTGTTCTTGTGTTTCTCAGACACACAATATGAGACTTGCCACACATTCAAAATTACCTAATTGGTTTCCTATGCTTCCTCAAAAATCTTTGGATAGACATCTATTGTCTGTTGCTTTATACACAAATGATGAGATTTTTGGAACAGTGAAACATTACTTCATCCTGCCTTCCACTGTGACTGCTAACTGAACTTACTACCTATTACTGATTTCTCTTGTACAAGAGGAAACAGCGAAGCAGAAAATTCCTATTGAATTGTGTCGCGATCCGCCGCGGGA
>WEIT01035319.1:5545-21660 GCA_013389985.1 Dryoscopus gambensis
TCTCTCTCTCTCTCTCTCTTTCTCTTATATATACTATATAATAAAACTTATATTATTGTCACTAGGCATATGGTCTCGTTTGCACCTTAACTGGGGCAGAGGAATTTCTAAAGAACATTAATAACAATAATAATTGGATCATAACACACCAGCAGCACAAATGTTATTCAACTGGAAAAGTAAAATTACTAATGTCCTTTTAATTGTCATTTGTCCCTTAGCCTCCAGTTCTCTAATACCACTGTAAATTCATCATTGGCCAAGAAAGAGTGAAGTGGGGCTCAGTCCAGGAGGGTTAGTAGGCCTGTCTGTGCACCCTTAACTGTCAGCTGATAAACAGGATTTATGGTGAAGGATGTGGCTTTTCCAACAACAGTTTCTATCCCTTCTAATCAGCCAGTATTTTTTGCAAGACATGTACAAAAGCAATAATCTTTGCAACACTCTTCTCTTTCAAATTCGATTGAAATTAGTCAGCATTGTAAGAAATCATTTCAGAAATTGACAGAGAGGTTGGCAGAATGACAATCTCATAATATAACCTTGTTTACTTTAGGAAATTATGAAAAAACCCAAAGACATGTCTTCTACAGGAACAGGGATACTCCAAGTAATGTTTGCTAAATATTACATGACTAACCAAGATTAGTCAGACCTAACAGAGACAGATCTTTACCAACTGAGAATTTAGCCTGATTTCCCTAAGGACCAGAAATACTGCTTTATCAGTTGCAAATTAAGTCAAATACCTACAACTAATCATTTATAAGACAAATGTAGGAAATTGAATCAAATATTAGAAGTTTATTTTTGAGAAGTTTTCTGTGATTTTGGATGCCATGCAATTGTGAAGATGTTGACTTACCTGTACCCTTTCAAAATCATTATCCAGCTCATGATTAAACATATAAGAGATGACAGGACACCAACGATGATCCACACAACCATATCTTTTACTCTAAAATCTAAGAAACAAACAGAATTATTTAAGGACATGCATCTAGCATATGCATAGTCAGCATGCAAAAAAAAAGTTGCAAATTATTTTTAAAATTGACCTAAATCGCCAAATTTGGTATTGAATCTAGAGGCCTTCCCCAGCACAGATGGATCATAACAATTCCTCCCATATCAAATAATGAATATGATTTTTACTAATGGTACTGAACAGAAAATAAACTGCCTTGGAAAAATCGTATAAAAATGCATGAAGAGGAAAATTTTGTCACAGCCAATTACATAGATTGGGTTCAAATCCAGTTGTACCAAAACTGTAGCCATTTCAGTATTAAATACATACCAGACAATTAATTAAATGCTGGGTAAAGTTATCTAGGATTAGATATTTTTAAGGATTTTTATTGTAACATAATGCTTTTTGTACTGAAGTGCTTATTTCATATTAATTCCAGATAAAGAGTAATGAAGAGCTGTTATTGTCTGAAGGCAGTCACTCTTTGTTGTCTGTGTCACAGTTCTAATGCAGTTGCCAGTGTTCTTTTAATTAAAAACTACTAAAAAGAGAACAAATGAAGCAATAGACAGAAAGGACATGCTTTAAACAAGCAAAGTTATTATTCATCTTCTTAGCTCTATCATATAAGGTAGCAAAGGGGAAAGTTAGCTGGGTATGGCGCAGGGATGATAAGGATTTGGTTACCTTAGCAGTGATGTGCTTGTCTGTCCTAGGGAAACCAAGGGATCTGCATGGGTGCCACAAACAGCTAACAAACAGAAATATAACATGAACTTGCATGTAATAACAATTACTGAAGGGATGCCTGGCCACTCACCAGTAGGGATCTCAATATACATTTCTGGGCTCCACTCACTCCACAATCCATGGTGGTCTGGTTTGCAGTGAATCTGTACAATGTACCTCTTTCCAGGATTTAAACTAAACATTTTACATTGTGTTTGCTGTCCAACAAAAATAGTCTGGAAATTAAATAAAAGTCACAGTTAAGGTTTTGGTAATCAAGATGGGAATATAGAATGAGTCTGGATAGCTTTTCCTAATCATTGTTAAGCAGGCATGGAATAATGGTACATTTATTTTATTTTATTTCTATAGCTTTCTATCAGGTGGGAATGAGATCTGGCTCTGGTTTACAGTGCAAGTTAAACTGCTGTAAAAACACATCATGAGTATATGGCAAATAAGGAAGGAGCTGTGGTGATGGTGGGAACTGCAATGGCTCAGGAAGAGGAGTAGGCAAGAAACAGAGATAGAGACAGAAAACGGGGGTAGAAAGAGTGAATATGGAGTGGTGGAAATGTACAGGGTAGTAAAAAGTAGGTCTTGCAATGGCCAGAGGGCTGTGAAGTGCTGTGGGAGGGGGAAGGAAGGAGGAGACACAGAGGTGGTTTGGAAGTATTGCAGACAAGAAGGGGATGGAGTCAAATACCAATAGCCGGAGTCTTTAATTTGTGACTCAGTTGTTTGAGTTGTAGATCCTGGCTATAGAAAATTATTATTATTGTGTGACTGCTACAATTACAACCTAATGGTTATTTATATAAATTTAAATTATTTTATGTAATGTCACTGAGCTTTCTGTTATCCAAGGAGTGCTTGTGGTTAAGAACAAGTTATCACAAAAGAAACCTTAGTGAGAATGAACAATTTAAACTAAAATGCCAATATGATTAATAAATAATGACCATAATTAAAGCAAGTACTTTATCACCTGCTATTGTACAACAGCATCTGAGATACCAGTGTTCTCAGCAGGAAATCATAGGTCACACAAGCACTTTTGAAAAATGATGAACTATTTAGTGTGTCTGCTTTTTTTACATTCAGGCATGGGACCTGGCTGACCAAATCTAGCTGGTCAGAAAACACTATCTCACAAAAACTTGTGACATCCCTACCTCCCACTCCTCTCCTTCTTCAGGCTTCAGTCGCAATTCATATTCAAGGGTAAGCCATCCAGATCTGACATCAGCTAGTGGGGGTGGAGACCACGTCAGGACCAGATATGGTTTTCTTTTTACTGACTTTTTTAATTCCAGGGTTATATTCACAGGAGGATCTGGCTGTACTGTTGAAATCAAAGAACTGTCAGTAAGAATCTAAGTGATTTTTCCTTTACATCTTAGGAAAAAATATAAAATGATGTGAGGGAAGGGTTGCCATCTCCATTGTGTCCAATAATTTAGAACTGATACAGGAATACAGAAACCAAGAGTTTTCAGATAAAGTAAGTATGGATTTAGGAATTTTTTAAAAACCCTGAATAGTAGTAAATATATTGAATTCATGTTGAGATTTGCCTTAATCATTTATCATCAAAAATATTTTTACTTACATTACCATTTATTGTAACTTTTTTCCACAACAATATTTCAAAGTTAAAATCTTTAATATTGTGTTATGAAAGTTGTGCTCTACCATAATCTTATCAAAGTTTGGCATAAATACTTAGGAGCACTGAAGAACACTGAAAACATGGATGTAGCTATGAAACTTGTTCCCTCCATCTTTCACATTCAGAAAACACAACAGCATGATCCCTACACTCATATGTAAGGTTATTTAAAAGTAAACCAAAACGGCAATAATTAAGCTCTGTCTATATATCAAAAATAAATCAAAATGGAACACAGGTTTCTGCTACACTCAGGCTTGCATCTTCCTCACTTCAAAGGTAGAGCTTCTGCATACTGTGCATCTATTTTACCACTGTCTGATCAAAGGCTCATCAGGTCATGGCATGGAGGTAAAATATAAAGCCATTTCTCCAGCAGCCCTTTTCCAGTTGCCAGACTCCTGGCAGCCAGATCCTTGACAACAAAATAGTTATCAAGGATAATGTTCCGTTCCCTTAGATAAAACCCTAATTATTTGTCCACAGTCACTCTGTAGAAAAAGTCTGAGAATGAGATTATCAGCACACTGCTATAAAAAGCACTAATGCAGCTTCTCTTTGGTCTGGAAACTACTTTTAGGTAATCATATTTAAGTATTATTAGTTAAAAGATCAAATTGATTTCAGTTGCTTGTACAGTGGAAAAAAGATTTTAGCTGGATGATGTTTCTTAGGGTTTGATGATAAGAAATATAGAAAACCAGTAAATGGTTATCTGAACATAATTTTAAAGCTTTTAGCATTTTTGCCTTCGTCTGAAAATAAGATGGTAAAGGGATGAATATTGATTTGTTATTACATGAAGGAATATCTTATTTGTACAAGTTTTTAACTTGGATATAATACTATATACGAGGAGAGCTGGAATTAAAATTCTTGTGTCAAAACTCATGACTCTGAATTATTTGGTTCCACGAAAACTACTGTTTAACTCTTACCTATGTAAGTCACATCCACATAATGAGGATCAGAGACATTACTTCCCATTTCATTAGTTGCCCTCACAGTAATATTGTATATGGTCCAGAAAGAGGTGTGCTTTTTATCGAAGTAGCACGAATTGGGGCCTGCAGTTTTGTAATCTGGACATTCATAAACTTTTTCTTCTCTGAAATGAAAGAATCCCAGTGATTAGGTTATACAGACTGAAAAACCTGATTTTGGTCACTAGTACTTCAGCATTATTTAGGGCTGGATCTGACTTTTCACACCTGGCAATGTGAAGAAAATCGAAAAACTGCTTCCAGACTAAAGAGTCATTGGACAGTTCCAGAGACTGTACTAAGCATTTCCCCCACAAAGTAAACACCATGAAGCCTGAAGAATTTAGGCTGGTCTAGATGCAGCTGTGGGCTAGCACAGCACAGCCCTTACTTCTCTGAAAGCCACTGAGCATTGCATAGCCCAGAGCCCTTACATGTTCCAGAGACGGAGTAGAAGCGATTGCTGAAGCCTTCTAACCCATCTATTAAAAATTATCTATTTCCAATGTCCATTCCAGACTTAGAGTAGTTCTGCATATTACACTAATACGCTTTCAAAATTTATTTGATCTTTCATCCCTTGTTCATGAAAAACCCCCTCTACTTTGTACCTCTTCTTCACATCCGTACCCAAGCTTCCCGAAGTCAGAGGAGGGGTAGGAGAGAAAGTTGAGTTTGCAGTATTAGTTTCCACGTTCCTCTTAGATGCACAGTAACAAAAGACAATGTTGTGGATGTGGATGTGGACCTCTTACTCTGCCATACCTGGCTGGACCAGTATCTGTCTTTTTCCTCTAAGAGTGGGCTCTCAGCTGACAGTTACAGAGTTTAGCATCTAGTTAGGTCACTGCAAGGTTGAGCACAACCAAAGGAACCAAGGGTCACCTTTTTGGTGAACCAAAAAGAACCAAAAAATTTTCACGGGACCTAAAAAGATGTATTGACTCTTTCTTTAAAATTAATGTTTAGCACTTGATCTGAGTTCCAAAGAAAGATTACTACAGAAACCAGGAGGCATTCACGGCCTATGAATACTAGTGCAAAATAAGCCTTATCTGAAGATAAAAGTTTCAGTACCTGGTCATTTTGGAAAGTTTAATTTTATTTATGGTTGAAGAGTTCTAGGACTGTGCATTTGTATTGCTTACTAATGTGCAGCTGCTGGGCAATGGCAACTTTCAAGACAGAATTCACAGTGATTCACCTGACATTATAAAGAGATCAAGATTTAAGGTTTCAATTTTAAATACGTTGCTGCTTTAGTGTGATGCCAGAATATGCCACTGGACAAAACAATGGACTACAGAAAATGGCATCTCCCTAAATAAGAAACCAATGAGGATTGATTTTCCAGATCCTTCCAACAAAACACTGAATAACTACACAGAGCTTATTACCCCTCTTTGCTGTAAAGCAAAGTGTGGCTAGTAGAGAGCCCTCCATCTGAAGCAGGTTTCCACCAACAAGTAAATGTTTCTTTTTCAGGAGAACGGCACTTTATTATTGTAGGCTTTTCAGGAGGCAATCGTTCTGTAAGAGATAAAGAAATGAACTAATTAGTAAGTTTAATCCGTTAGGTCCACCTTGAATTTTTAAAACAATATCAAGCAGAGAACAGGAAAACACGAAAATAGAAAAAGTTTTGCTTCATAGTTTTAGCGGTGTGGGCGTCGGTGGATCGATGCCGCGTTTTTCCACAGGGTCCCTCGTGGGAACGCTCAGGCGGCTCTCTGCCAGCACCCACGCGTGCACACGATCTCACCCTCGCAGGTGGCCGTGAGCACCACTCACACACACGGTCCCTGTGCAAACCAGAGACGGAAGGGCGAGAGGGGTTCTCTGTGTGCAATTCCGAGGTGTTTAATGGAACCAATGCACTCGAAGGGAACAGAGGCAAAGAACACAGAACAAAAGCCTGCGCGTGGTTTTATCCCAGAGGGTCCTGGGCGAGGCAGAGCATCAGAAGCCAATAGTCTGAGGGCTGGGGGAGTAGAGGCAAAGGGTGAGCGACGTAACAGGGGCCAGTGGGAGGGGTGGGGAGAGGGAGAGGACCAGGGGCCAGTGGGGTCTCTGTAAAGGCAGAACTCTCGAGCACAGTGGTGTGGGGAGAGACCACATCGTAGTAACACGGGGGGTGTAATGTGGACTTAGGCACTGCAAAACAGAGTAGCACAGGAAAGGAGGCCCTGCTCACTGGTTAGGGCAACAACTTGCTACTGTCACCTGGATTCAGAATTCTCTCTCACTACAGCTGCATCGAAGATATCTTTTAGTTTTGTGCCTGTAGCTTTCTTCAGCCCCGAAATCTCATAGGAATGTTGAAATACTGGCATAGCAGGCTCTATAAAATTATTTAAAATATACCCTGTTATCCAGTCTATTTTCTATGCTATCTTGGTTTCAGCTGGGATAGAGTTAATTTCTTTTCAGTAGCTGGTATAGTGCTGTGGTTTGGATACAGTATGAGAATAATTTTCATAATACAGGGATATTTTGTCACGAAGTCATGTTTATCCTAAACCAAGGACCATTTTGTGTCTCCTGCTCTGTCAGTGAGTAGGTACAGAACAGGAAAAAAAGGCTGACAGTAAGTATAACCAGGACAGGTGACCTGACCAAAGAGATATTCCACACCATAGAACATCGTCTCCAGTATACAAATTTGGGAGTTACTTGGAACTAGGGCCCATCAGGATTCAGAAATGGGGTCTGGTACTGATCAGCAGCAGGTGAGCAGCTATATTGTCCATAATCTTTTGGGTTTTTTCCCCCTTTTTATTATTATTATCATCAGCATCAGCATCAGCATCAACATCAGCATCATCTACTATTTTTATTATTACATTTTACTTTGTTTCAATTATTAAATTGTTCTTATCCCAACCCACAGATTTTACCTTTGATTCTTCCCCTCATTCCACCATGGTGAGACATGAGTGAGCAGCTGTGTGATGGTTTGTTGCCAGCTGGGCTTAAACCACTACCTACAAAACCAATTTTTTTTTCTTCAAAAGGTGTGTTTTGAGATGATTCTGATTGTTTGAAAGGTATACTGTCATTTGCTTTGCTTTTAGGTAAAAAAAATGAAGAATGTAAATGTTTGTCTATTTGTTTGTGTTCTTGCCAGTAGTTTTCTCCTGAAGTACTCCAAATATACAAAGAAGCAGCTCTCATATATCACGGTAGAATTGTTACATTCAGTACTCAGGCTACTTGCATGATTGCTCCTGAGAAAGTTTTTATAGTTTCAAGCACAGCACTTAAGAGTTGGGTGGAGAAAAATGTTTAAATTTCAAATAGGATGATGCTAGTCAAAACCCTGAAGTGATTGAAACTTTTGCAGTTACGTATTTGTGGCAAAAAATATGATCCTATTACATAAATAATATATATTTTCTACTTTGTAGAGCAGAGACATTGATTTTCCAAATTTCTAATTGCCTAAGGCAGATCTGAAAATGGAATATTTAAAATTTTTTTTCTATTTTTTCAGTACTTCAGCAATCTCCATGTCAAATAATGAATAATACAACTAGTAACGGAAGAAGTAGATTTGAGACAACTTGGCTAAAGTGTCTGGAAACGAGATATGATATCATACATACTTAGTGTATTTACTCAAATCCAAGAAAACACAGATAGTGGCTTCCATGTGATAGTAACTGTAAGGGCCATGCTCTGTTAGACACACCAGCGCTTTCAGTCCAGGCCCTTTTACAAAAACCATTACATGATATTTATAGCTACAGATAAAATCAACATGATTTTTAAACAAAAGGACAGGGACAATAAATTATTTAGGCACACCTGTATCAGAAGTGACTTCCTAGTAAATCTCACCCTTGTTTGTCATAGCCAGTTTCAGCAGAGGATCCTGAGCGGATCAACAGGACTAACAAAGCAATTACATAGAAAGTACAGTAAAATGCGCTGAGCACTACAAAGTATCTGTGTGAGAGGCCAGGTTTTCAGGACTGGCACTTAGGCACCTTCACAACATTGAACCTGCTACAACTTAAAAGCAATTTACAGAGCAGCAATCATCTACTAACCTTTGGGGATCTGAATGCTTTTTTCCGAGCTCCACTCGCTCCATTCTCCAAGGTCTAACATGCAACGCACCTGAACAATGTACTTTGCCCCAGCCTGCAGCCTGGTCACCTCGTAGTGCGTCTGCATTCCTACAGATACTGTCTGGAAAGGAAAATGGACTGGGAAAATAATAAAGAATTGGACCATTTTAACAAATAAACCATAAAGGAATAGGTGCGAGTTACTGACTTTTGAAAGTCAGGAATTTAAATTGGGTATTTATAAGATACGGATTACAGAGAAGCAAAAGTAGTGATTTAGCAGAAAAAAAATCACTGCTGATTCTGATACTCAAGAACGTATTGAACTGTAGACTTCCTAGTACTCTGTCAGATCCACAATGCAAGGAACATGGTAGGTAGCCCAGCCCACATATAAACCTCCTGTGAAATTCTTCTCTGTGGCTTTAAATGCCTTTCTCAGACCCTTCTAATTTCTCCTCAAAACTATTTCAAAACACATAGCTTTCTCCATTATTAAGGCATCAACAAGCTAGGTAGCATTGAGGACATGTGACTATAACTTTAAGAATGATACTTTGTCCTGAAAACTCAGCTGTAGCAGTACTGTAGCTGACTCCTAGAAATATGGCAACAGGTGGGGAATGTCAATGGAAACAGTGTGTCTGAGTAGGAGACAACAAAATTTCTGAGGGGTGGATTGCTTCCAACTGATCACGTTAAAGAGGATGATGATAACTGCGTTTTGTCGTACATGATATTAGGATGATTGTGTAAATATGTTGAATTTCGTAGTTTCTACAGACCACTCCAGTATTTTTCTTTCTTAAATCAGGTTGGTTCCAATAATTTTTCTATTCTTACACAAACTAACTTTTTTATAGGACCAATTAAATTGAGACAAGAGAATTCAATGAACAGAGCATTTATAAAATAAATATATTATTCCCTTACCTCCCACTCTTCCTTTTCCTCCAGCTTTAGTCGTAGCTCATAGTGATATTCAAGTGAATTAGAGCTGGCATAAGCTAATGGGGGTGGAGACCATTTTGCCCAAAGGTATGACATGTTAGCAGATGTGTTTGTTTCTAGAGAGAGGTTCACAGGAGCATCTGGCTGAACTGTATAAACGAATGAAAAATGTGCCATTAATGATTTAATTTTCTCCCAGAAAAGACATCTCCCTTATGGTTTTGTATGTCATCACATTAATTTCAGATAATTCAGCACTTCTGTAAAATAATAATAAAGAAGCCTTTTCTCCTTAACAAGTTTAACTAGCTACTGATTTCCAACAGTAGCAGCAGATCTTAAACTTTACTCTGACTTTGCCAGGCTAAGAAAATACAAATCATAATTTTGTAAGGCCACTCTTGCAAAATTAAAATGTCAGCTATTTCATAGCTAGAACAACTAAGTATGTTATAGTTAAAATAGGTTTATTATGTGTGTGCAGAAAGTAGAATGGAGTCAGGAGCAAAAAATACTACAGAATGCCTGTATAATATTCAGGCAGTTATTTTTACCCTTCCAAGTCTGCAATGCCAGCAGTCAGAAAGATTTTTACATTTGAAATATTAGGTATCTTAACCTAATTTGAAAATTTTATAATCTACATCTAGTCTAATTAAAATACTGCAGACAACTAGAAACTGAAGCAAATTTTTCAGCTGAAGTTAAAATTTATGCATATTCATATACGAAATTCATACAATCAAGTATGTAGTTACTTAATTTATAATTAAAATGCAGTTTTCACACATATTTAAGATGCATATTTTAGATCATCTGTAAATAAACACTTCTCAATAGCAAGTTTCACATCATAAGGAAAGAAATCTTCCACCACTACCTTTTCTGGGATTAAAAACTGCATACATCTCCAACTAGTTTGTTTTCCATTTCATTCTTTGATTTTTACCTATGGAAGTTACATCCACATGCTGAGGATCTGAGCTGTTACTTCCAATCTCATTTGTTGCCATTACAGTGATAATATATGTTGTCCAGGGATTAGTGTGGTTTTTATCGAAGTAGCAGGAATTTGGACCTGATGTTAGGTAGTCTGGACATTCATAGATTTTTTCTTCACTGAAATAAAATGATTTAAAAGTTTAGGAAATGAAGTGAAGCAGATAATATTATAGAAATGGCCTGGGTCTAGGAGAAATTTGAAGTGTTTATATATAACCTTAAATTACATATATAAAATATACAATCATATATATGATCTTACATGATATATATCTATAATCCGTTTGGAAACATTTTGGTATGTGTCAAATGCTCTTACCACAAATGCTTCTCTGATATTTTTACTGCAATTGTTTTGACGAATGCTTTCACCCCCTTTTTAATACAGAGGAAGAAATCAGCAAAAGAATAGAAACAGAAATATCCAGAGACAGAACAAAGAAATTTCAACAATATTTACTTGCAAGAAAGAGGGAAATGAAAAAATTTACTTCAATTTGATAAGTTGCTAAATATCTTCTTTGCACATTAGCCTGGAAATTAAACTGATGGACCCTAAGGCAGAGAACTCTTTTGTTGTTGAATTTTTGAATTAGCTTCTTTTCAGAAAGATCAGAGAATCATTTAGATTGGAAAAGACCTCTGATGTTGTCAAGTCAAACTTTGACCACCTTGTCAACCAGACCATGGCAGCAAGTGCCACATCCGGACATTTCTTGAACACCTCCAGGAATGGTGACTCCACAACCTCCCTGGGCAGCCCATTCCAATGCTTACCCACCCTTTCAGTGAAGAAATTTTTCCTGAGGTGCAACCTGAACCTCCCCTGGTGCAGTTTGAGGCCATTTCCTCTTGTCCTATCACTGTGCCCTGAGAGAAGAGACTGACCCACACATGAGTACACTCTCCTCTCAGGGACCTGTGGAGTGACAAGTTGCCCCCCAAGCCTCCTCTTCTCCAGGCTAAACACCCCCAGCTCCCTCAGCTGCTCCTCACAGGACTTGTGCTTCCGACCCTCTCCTAGCTCTGTTGCCCTTCTCTGGACTCAATCCAGCCCCTCGACACCCTTCTTGTAGTCAGGGGCCCAGAACTGAATGCAGAGTTCTAGGTGTGGCCTCACCAGTACCAAGCAGGGGGGACAGTCCCTGGTCCTGCTGGCCACACTATTGCTGATACAGGCTGGGTGCCAGTGGCCTTCTTGGCCACCTGGGCACACATAGGCTCATGTTCAGCCCCAGGTCCTTTTCTGCTGAGCCACATTCCAGCCACTTTGCCCCAGCCTGGAGCTGCACGAGGTTTTTGTGACCAAGCACAGGACTTGGAACTTGGCCTGGTTAAACCTCACACCATCGGCCTCAGCCTATCAATGCAGCCAGTCCAGATCCCTCTGCAGAGCCTTCCTGGCCTCCAGCAGATCAGCACTCCTGCCTAGCTTGGTGCCATCTGCGAACTGACTGAGGGTCCTCTCAATCCCCTCATCCAGATCATCAATAAACATATTAAACAGGACCGATCCTGTATAAACACTGATCCCTGGAGGACACCACTAGTGACCAGCTGCAGCTGGATGTAACTCTATCCAGCACCACTCCCTAGGCCCAGCCATCAGCCAGTTCTTCACACAGCAAAGAGTGCTCCTGTCCAAGCTGTGGGCTGTCAGCTTTTCCAAGAGAATGCTGTGGGAGACGTTACCAAAGGCTTTGCTGAAGTTCAGGCAGACTACATCCACAGCCTCTCCTGACTGAGTCACCTGGTCATAAAAGGAGATCGGGCAGTCCCTTCCTTTCCTAAATCCATGGTAGCTGGGCCTGATCCCTCCTGTATGTGTTGTGTGGTTGCACTCAAAGCAATCTGTTCCATGACCTTCCTGATGTCAATTTATCTATTTTTTAACATGATCATCATCACAACTATCTCAAAAAAAAATTTACTTCACAGTTGATTACTTATTGCCTTTATATGGGTCTTTGGCTTCTTTAGGAGAGGGATTGTTTTGTACTCAAAGCTGTGCCTGGCTGATGTACTCACAGCCTACCTCAAGTGTGAAGAACTACACAAACCCAGAGCGTCAGCTAATGTGGTGCAAGAATGCACTTTAGTCCCACTGTTATGCTCTACGCATCTTCAATAACAAGGTTTCTTAGTTTCCAGGCAGTTTTGTTACAGTTCACGAAGAAAAGATGGGAGAAGGGGACTGTACCTAAGAGACAATGAGCCTAGAAACACAGTCGTGGCTCAGGTCTAAAGTGCTTGGCAGAGCCTGCCTTCAGCAGATTTAGTGAAATGGATAAACACTCCTATCCTTCCCTAAGCGGGACTGCTCTGGGCAGTGACAGGTATGAAATAAAATGTTCATTAAACTTTTTGATCAAGACTGAAATATCTGGACTTTCATAAAATCAAAGCTGTCAAACCGTTGTTGAGTGCAGTAACTTCATTAAAGTCTGAATCTTTTTCTGCTCAGTGATTTGGAATATTTAATTGTAGCAGCAATGTCTGAGGCTTTACCGTACCTATTCTGAATCTTGCTGGATTTATTTAAAAAAAAAAATTTAGTGTGTGAGCCTCTCTGCTTACTTGTCCCTGTTGAAAGACCTTTTGTTTTTAGGAAGAAAGTTCAGTTATACAAAGATGGACAAGTTAATTAAAGTTGCCAAACATATATGCACTTTTTCCTGAACAGAATGAGGGAGTCACAGTACTTACCAAAATACTAACTTTTGAGATGCGATACCCCTGTCTGATTTCACTCCATTTTGGGAACCATTGACCACAAAACCAAAAGGAGAAATAATGACTATAGTCCAGATGGGGGTTTTGGTGTGCATGGTCATGGACAAGCTCCTTGGCAGGGCCCCATGGGCCCCACCAGCCCTCACTGCCCCTGCCCAGCCCCTCCATGCTCTGCCTGGGTCCCAGGTCCCCAGTTCAGCTGGTCTCCAGCTCCACACAGCCCTGCCCTTCCCAGCCACAGGCCCCCGAGCCAGCCCCAGCCCATGGGCTGATGTCTCCCCTGAGTCTGGCCTCAGCCTGTCCCTGTTCCCAAGGAGGTGACTGATGCTTGGGGCTGGGCTGCCCCCCTCCTGCCCTGCTCCATGGCTGAGGTGGTGGGAGACCTGCTGCTCCATGGTGCGCTCATGCACCACCGCTCAGAGACCCCACTCAGCTGAAGGATGTGTGCTTCCTGAAAAGATGGGAAAATGTGCCTTTTTTCCCAGCACATCTTCACACAAGTAGGATTTTTGGTAGGTGAGTTTCAGGAGAGACAGGCTGAAGATTTGAGGCTGACAGTGGTCATGTTTTCTTCCAACAAGGGAAGCCATGGATCTTATGCAGCCCTTGTTGTCTATTTGAGGTTAAAATGGATTCATAAAAACAGCTTTACAAGTCAGTGTTGTCATTCTCTCAGTCTGCCACAACCATCACTTGATCACTTACAGAATACATATGCACCAGTTGTTACCTGTCCTTGCTGTAGAACAGGGTGTAATTGTTAGGACGTCCTCCATCTGAGCCAGGCTTCCACCAACAAGAAAAGGTTTCCTTTTCTAGAGAACGACATCTTATTATCTGGGGTTTTCCAGGGTACGATTGACCTAGGGAAGTGCAAAAATCCAGTTAGTTAAATTAGAGGTGGGCAATGCTTTCGGATGCTACTGTTGAATAATAAGTCCAGCAAGGAATGCTTTTTTGAAGACAATAAAATGACATGAAACTATGGACTGAATTGGGCAAATAACTCTGCCTGGGAAAAGGATCAATATTCTGAGAAAAGTAAATACATTTTATCTCAAACTTTTAAAATAACTAGTAGAATGATTTTGCTTCTCTTTTTAACAAGAAAATTTAATTTTTACCTGAACTCAAAATTGTGTATTTATCTCCAAATTAAACTACAAAGATGGGAGGTAAATACCTGACCTTTAGGGTTCTTCCCCATAAACATTAAATTTTTAAATCTTCAGATAATTTTAAGATTAAATTTAATCTTCAACTTTTCAACAGAACTAAAATTCCATTCTTTGTGCATATTTGGGGAAAATTATAGGTCAGACAATTATAAAAAGAAGGAAGTCAGTGGTCTGGATGGAGTTTTTTGGGTACTGGCAACCTGAATATATTCATTAATTATTCAAATATTCCCTGTTAGTCCAAATACATTTATTTCTTGTTAAGACGACTTGTCATTAACTTATACAAAGAACACAGACCATAAATTTACATTCATTTTAAAATGAAAAGCGTGTGACCTTTTAACCTAAGCTTATCTTTATTTCAATTAAGTTCCACGTAATTATCTCAAATAGTGTAACTATTCATATGCTAATTCCCAAGAAGGTGACAGGCATAAAGTGAGTATAGGGGTGGAGTAAGTTCCTTTCACCAAAGCCACCAAACAATCCTTAAATTAATAGTATAAGAAGAAAAGACAGCTCCAGGCATTTTCAAAATTGCCACACCAAATTTCAGAAGAAAGTGATTTAAACAGGTACATGCTCTAGTGGTGGTCAGGATAGATTGGGCAAAGCCTCAGACTTCTGTAAAGAAAGTGTCTTAAGGAAAAAACAAGTGTTTCAGGAAGTGTTGTACTTACCAGTCAGACCTACTGCAGTCAGAGCAAGCTGCAAAATAATTTGAACTGATGAAATAAACCTCTGTTTCATGATGCCTGTCTCTCCTCAGGAGGAAGTATCAGATCAAGGGCTCACTGAAAAACACGCCATCATGCAACACTCAGTAACAATGCTCAGCATGTAATACGTATCACTTGACTTGATCAAAGTCCTTTTTGAATTGCAGCTAATTGATTCTTGTTCTCTCTCAAAAAGGTGAGGCAACATCAACAGTTCCACTCTGGAAGGTGGAAACCTGAATCCCAGAGAAGCAAGTAGGTCTTCCCAGAGGTCTTTGAATGGTTAGCAGCGCTAGGATTACAGTTTGTTAGCATTAACAAGTCTTGCATATTTCTTTGGCATCTTGGGATCCTGGGTCTTATCTTAGAGTTCTAACTTCTAGATTAATTAATTAACCTAAGAAAGTAGCCTTTTAGTAACAAAAATATACTTTTATCCCTACTGATGCAAAGAAGAGGTCAACATAGTTGAACTCTGAAAGTCTTGAAAACAGAAGGCAAATAGAAAAGGTCCAATATTTATTTAGAAGTTTATGATTTTTGATCCAATCTCAAAACTTCTCAGTATTTGGGACTGTCAGTATTGAATTCAGGATCACTTGAGCTGAAGAATGCTACTCTTTCAGTTCATTCAACTAATTGTTTTTTCTGCATTTGATTTTGTAGTAAATTTGAGTAGAAATACAGACGTGCAAGTGGTCACCAGCTGTGACCAAGACCCAGTCCCTGCAGTGGGCTGACACCACTAGATGTCCTCAGAATTCAGGTTACAACTCTGGGTGCTCTGGAGTCCCCGTTGCTGCTAAGTCTGTTTGCTTAGCCTGAAGAAATGACACAACGACTTAAAGCAAACCTCCTGCTTCTCCCACCAGTATGCTCCCTGCTTGGAGATGACGACTGCAGTCTCAGTAGCCAACCTCACTCTTCAAAACTAAAGAACAACAATTTACTATCTAAATAGGGAGCTCCTTATCTCAGCTTTCCACTCCTACCCCTAGCACATTTACAGGTACTTGTATGCTGGCAGCCCATTCTGTGTAGCACAGCATGGGAACAAAATGTGTCCTTGGTGAGGAAAAATGCTTCGTGGCTTATGAGA